>OY747707.1:1720000-2180000 GCA_963556495.2 Valencia hispanica
TACATCCAAAGAACATCATACCCACTGTGAAGCATGGGGGTGGAAGCATCATGCTGTGGTGCTGTTTTTCTGCAAAGGAACCAGGACGACTGATCCGTATCAAGGAAAGGATGAATGGGGTCGTGTATGGTGAGAGTTTGGACTAAAACCTCCTTCCATCAGTGAGAGCATTGAAGATGAAACGTGGCTGGATCTTCCAGCATGATGATGATCCCAAACACGTCGCCTAGGCAACGAAGGAGGGGCTACATAAAAAACACATCGCCTAGGCAACGAAGGAGGGGCTACATAAAAAACACATCGCCTAGGCAACGGAGGAGGGGCTACATAAAAAACACATCGCCTAGGCAACGAAGGAGGGGCTACATAAAAAACACATCGCCTAGGCAACGAAGGAGGGGCTACATAAAAAACACATCGCCTAGGCAACGGAGGAGGGGCTACATAAAAAACACATCGCCTAGGCAACGAAGGAGGGGCTACATAAAAAACACATCGCCTAGGCAACGAAGGAGGGGCTACATAAAAAACACATCGCCTAGGCAACGGAGGAGGGGCTACATAAAAAACACATCGCCTAGGCAACGAAGGAGGGGCTACACAAAAAACATTTCAAGGTCCTGGAGCGGCTTAGCCAGTCTGCAGACCTCAATCCTATAGAGCAGATGTGTCAAAGTAAAGGTCCGGGGGCCAAATCCGGCCCGCCATAGCCATTTATGTGGCCCTCTAAACCCTAGAGGACCATATAAATAGAACATTTCAGTTCTATTTATGTGAACCTAAATACTATTTTATTGGTCAAATCAAATCAGTGTTTATTTGAATAGTCCTAAATCCCATCATTGTGAAAAGATATTCAGTATTATTTCATTTTAAGAAGTACTCTTCGAATGCTTTAATACTTTCTGCCACAACCGGCCCTTTAAGGGCATTCCTGGTCGTGATGTGACACCCCTGGTGTAGAGAATCTGTGGAGGGAGATGAAAGTCCCAAAACATCCCAGCTCTAGAGAAGATCTGCATGGAGGAATGGGCCAAAATACCAGCTACAGTGTGTGAGAACCTACAGGTGACCTTTGACCTCTGTCATAGACAACCAAGGTTACATTACTAAGGGTTAAAGTGAACTTTTGTTGTTGACCAAATACTTATTTTCTGCATCGTTATACAAATAAACTATTTAAAAATCATACAATTTATGATTTACTGGATTTTTTTTAACATTCTGTCTCTTACAGTTGAAGTGTAGCTATGATGAACATTACAGACCTCTCATCTTTTTAAATGGGCCAACTTGACCAATCGGTGACTGTCATATACTTTTTTCTTCCCCACTGTACTCTGATTACTTTTTGAACTCCCTCACATCTCATTTCTTCTGCAACATCTCTGATATTCACTAACAACTTGACTCATTCTGAAGTTGACTTCCTGTTCTCTCCACTGTCTTCCTGTCAGTTATTTTCTAGTTTCACTCTTCCTTCCAAAACTGATGGATCTCATTTCATTCATAAATCTAAATCATCCACCTGCCAGCTTGATCCTCTCCCCACAGTGTTAGTTAAAGCTCGTCTTCCCTCGCTGGTTCCTCTCATAGCTACTATCATCCACTCCTCTCTTAATGCTGGAATTAGCATTCCTCCCCTTGCCTGGTTTGCCTCATATCTATCATATCACACCCAGTTTATCCAGTTTAAATCCCACTCTTCAACTTTGTTTCCCGTTTCTATAGGTGTGCCTCAGGGTTCAGGATTAGGGCCCCTTCTATTCATTACTTACATCCTCCCTCTTGGTCAAATATTCCGTAAATTTAATATTAATTTCCATTGTTATGCAGATGACACCCAGCTCTACATTTCTTCCTAATCCAGTTCCTCCCTTCCAGACGTTCTCATGGAGATCAGATCATGGTTCTCCTCTAATTTTCTCAAACTCAACAGTAATAAAACTGAAGTGTTAATTGTTTGCACAGCCTCCACTTTAACCAAACACCATCCTTCCCCTCATGTAAAGAGTCTGGCCGTCATACCTGATATTATTCTCTCATATTAATGATATCAGCCGGTCTGCATACTTCCACCTACGTAACATTAACAGACTTGGTCCTTTCCTTACTTCCCATGCTGCTGCCATCATTATTGCAGCTCTCTTCTTCTTGGCTTCCCCAATAAGTCCCTTCATAAACTCCAACTCCTCCAGAACTCTGCAGCTCGGATCAGAACCAGGATTCCCTCCAGAGAACACATTACTCCCAGTTCTTCAGCAGCTTCACTGGTCGCCCACAGAATCCTGGATTGTGGCGTTTAGGTACCTCCATAACTCCGCCCATCCATAACCACGTGCCTCCATAGCCCCGCCCCTCCTGCTTCACATCGTTCTCTCAGATCTTCGTCAGCCAATCATCAACTTGTTCCTTTTTCCCGGCTCATCACCATGAGGAGCAGAGCTTTCAGTCGCTCTGGAATCATTTCATCCTGGAAATATTGACTCTCTTCCTTTATTTAAATCACAAAACATTCTGTTCAAACGGCCTGATTCACTTAGACACTGATTCTGGTCGTTGTACTGTCTTCTTATTTGCTACTAGATTAATTGTTTTGTTGATTGTTTGTCTATGTTTTATTTTTCTGTTTTTTCTTCTCTCTAAGTTGACCTTGGGTTTTAGAGAGACGCCCTCAAATGCTTTATTGATCCCATAGCAGAAATAAAGTGTTGTTGTTGCTCATACTATGTAATTCTTGTTATAGATCCTGATGGCTTTGGGCAGGAAGGATCTCCTGTAGCAGTCTGTGTTGCAGCGAAGCTGAAGAAGCCTCTGACTGAAAACGCTCTGTTGTTGTAGGATAGTCCCATGAAGAGGATGCTCAGGGTTGTCCAATATTAATAAGAAACGATCCGCTTTACATTCAGAAAATGTTAACCAGTTAGCCTGAGCAACTAGCTAAAAGATGAATGGGTTAAAATGGCCGGGTGTAAACGTGATAGTGGAGTTCAAAACTAAAGTTTCATAAATCTCTCCTGGATTTCCTTAAAAAAAGAGGAACAGCATCCAGTTGTCCTTTATTTACACAGAAAAATTAAATTTTTTCAGTCATATTCAGGAATGTTATTTAATCGTGATTAATTCACAGCTACCCTGTGATTAATTAGATTAAAAAATGTCCTAGTATAAAAATCTAAGTCTTTGCAAGAATACTGACAAGCTAGGTAGGCCAAATCCTCTTGAAGCACCATAGATTGGGGCCGGCCCACCATCAACATTCTTTAAATAGCAACTCACCCCATCCAACCAGAGTCTAACTCCGCCCACATTTCCCGCTTGAAAAGTGCGCCAAAAAGAGGCGTGGCCTGGTGGACCAGCGAACACTCGGGGGAGGGGGCTGGGTGCTACTGCAGTGGCACAGACAGCGAGAAAGATGGAGAGCAACGTGAGCCTCCTTTGTCTCAGAGCGATCTTTCTGAGGTGGGTGGAGGATTTCTCTCCACCTCCTTCACCAGAGGAAAGAGAGGAAAGAGAGGGGGGCTCTGTGGAGGAGGCGTGGGCGGAGACTCTGCTTCTTTTATACCCCACAGCAGCAAGATGGCCGACTTCAGCCCTCACCATCAATGCCCGATTCAATTTCAAGTAGTGTTTTAACTTGAAGAGGGCGCCACACTGACAGTTTCAGGCAAAAAATTAATATTGCACTAAAATAGCAAATGAATGACCAGACATGTAGACAGCACCATTAGACACTCGTTGGTTTGGGGGTGAGTTGCTGATCCATGCGGCTCCAAACCAGAAAGAAGAGATGCTCCTGTTTCGCCAAAGGCGAAAGTTGGTTGTGCATAAAATAATTTGTATTAAAATAACAGATTAGCACATGTCATGGATAGAATTGTGCAGTTCTCTAATGTTGGATATCCTTGCTAGGTACCAAGACAAAGAAAAAAAAAAGATTAATTTGATGAAATCTAAATTTAGCACCTTTACTTTTGAACATTTGGGACGTCACCAGCCAGTGGATTTTAACATCATTCAAGAACTTTAGAAGATTATTATTATAGATTTAAAGGGGATTATTTGAAAGATTATACAGTTATTAAAAAGTTTGCCCAGATCCAATATCTGTATTTTGGTTTTTTTTGTTCAAGAACTTAAGACTGGTGAGTGTCCCTTCATTTGGAAATTCGTGTATAAAAAAAAGGTTTCGTTCTTTAATTACATTTATATAAAATATTTTATGTGGTTCATTTAATATTAATATTATTAATAATTTAATTAATAATAATAATAATTTAATATTGATCAAAGTCAGATTGAATGCATCACAGGAGAATTAGTTGCTGCTTATTATAACTGTTGTGTTGTTATAATCCAATAGTTTAGTTAAATATAACTTAGTAGTGGTTAACATGAGGGGGGTTAATTTGGTCTGATCTAAATACAGGAACAACAGATGAAACGTGCTTATGGGATGGATGGATCTGTTGTTCTACAGGTTGGTGGTTTTTGTCCCACATTAATATGCGGTGTAGGGAAGTTGCTCACTGACTGAGGAGAAAGCAGCAGTTTGCATGACGCCATCCTCCCGGTAAGCTGCTCGTCTTCTCTCTGCAGGAGCTGCATGCTCTGCTCTGCTCTGCTCAGCCTGCAGGCTGCAGCTGGGAGGGAGGACGCTGCGCTGACTGCAGCTCGTCACGGTGCAGAGAGAGAGAGAGAGAGAGGGTGGAGGGTGGAGGGTGGAGGGGGGCAGGAACAGCAGCCTCCGGTGCAGATAGAGAGTGGGAGGAAGACGAAGGGGAAGGTTGAGGCTGAGGTTTTTCATGCGCACACCTCTGGACCGGAGCCGTCCCGCTGCGTGACTGTTGGCGGGGATCCTTCCTCCATCCCGCAGCTCTGCGTCAAAGGTAAGACTGTGCGCTGTGCTGGGATGGAGGCAGCGGAGGAGCTCCTGCAGCCAGCAGCGACCGAGGTAACGATGATGAGGATGATGATGATGATGATGCATCATGTCACTAATACAGCCGCAGCTCTCTGATCTGCGCACCGCGCTCTTAGCTCGCGTTTCTCCGCTCCGATGCGGGATGGTTTCCAGCTTCATGCGTGCGTGATGTTACAGAGCTGCATGCTGCATGTAAGGAAAATGACGTAGGGAATCCCCACAGTAATCCCGCACGTCGCCCCGCATGTAGGGCACCGCTCAGGCGTGCGGTGCGCACAGATGGAAGGAAGGCTCCAGCTTGGAGACGCGCTGTTATGTAAGGCGGTTTGTTCTGAACGCGGTTCGGCCATGAGCTGCTGGAGGGGTGGAGGGGGGGTTACCTTCCTCTGAGATCCTAGAGCAGGCCTGTGATTGGTTATCAATCAGCTATGTCCCATATTGATCTGCAGTCAAATCAGTTTGCGGTAAAACGTGATGATGATGATGATGATGATGGCTTACTCCATTCCTGCAGCTTTTTCTTCATCTTTACATTTTTGATATGAGTTCTAGCAAAATGTAAACATGCAAACAGCAGCAGTTTGAGATGTGAGTGACTGAACCAATCAGTTTGGATCATCTGGACCTTCAAGCTTCTTCTAACTGATCAAACCCTCATGTTGCTCTTCGCTCCTGCTATCTGTTTCACAGCTCCCATACAATACAACAGAACAATCATTCAGTTTTTCCATTAATGAAGAAACTCAGAGGTGTTTTGGTAAAAACTGTGGCTTTCTAATCATCATGAAAGTATCCCTCACACATGTTTGTAGAATGATTGAATGAAGATCTTTAATGGAGGCTGAAGCTGTGAGAGATGTTGGGTTTTTGTGGCTCCACATTAGGAGGGGGTGTAGACATGGTTCGGTTCTTTAGAACTCAGTCCAACTCAGGCCCGCTGGCTCCAGATCTCTCTCTGATCGAGCTGGTTCCGGTTCTAAACTGGTTCTGGTGTTTGTTTAGCACCAGTTCTGTGTGTGATTCTGGCTCTGAGTCGGGTGTTGGAGCTAGAGGGGTGTGGAAGAGTCTCCAGCTCCATCCTGGTTCACATCTGGAGCCCCCTTATTGGCAATACCACATCAAAGAGTTAAAAGCTGCCAAGATTATGGTTGATTTTGATTTTCTGGTGAAATGTGACATTTTTTACATTGATCATTTCCTTCTCTCTGCAACAGAATATCTAAAAAGCTCCAAGTTACCGAGATGGAGATGTTTGTAGGAAGAAAATCCGGGCAAAAAGAAACCGCACCAAATCTTCTACAGATTGAGGGCTGGTAATAAAGTGGGGAATCTGTTGTGCAGTTATGAGCAGTTAGTATCTTACCTGAAGGAGAGCTGTCACTTTGGATAAACAGAAATAAGTAAGCCTGACCAGGCAGGGGAACTATCTGATGGAGAAACAACAACTACAGACTTCAGTGGGTACATCCCATCATCCTGCTCTGTTTTACCTTCTCTGTGTTAATAACTACAAAATAAAAATAAATACAATTTTAATTACATAACTTGAATTTAAAGATTAAATTAAGATAAATTCAAATAGAAGAAACAAAACATTTAAACAACTACAAAATAATTAAATTAAAAAGTTGTTCAATTAAAAATAACATTCTTATAATGCAAAATAATTATAAAATATGATATGATATATAGAACCTCTTCCAGTAGCCTATAGAACCTCCAGTAGCCCATAGAACCTCCAGTAGCCTATAGAACCTCCAGTAGCCCATAGAACCTCCAGTAGCCTATATAACCTCTTCCAGTAGCCTATAGAACCTCCAGTAGCCCATAGAACCTCCAGTAGCCTATAGAACCTCTTCCAGTAGCCTATAGAACCTCCAGTAGCCCATAGAACCTCCAGTAGCCTATAGAACCTCCAGTAGCCCATAGAACCTCCAGTAGCCTATAGCACCTCTTCCAGTAGCCTATAGAACCTCTTCCAGCAGCCTGTAGAACCTCTTCCAGTAGCCATAGAACCTCCAGCAGCCGATAGAACCTCTTCCAGTAGCATATAGCACCTCTTCCAGTAGCCCATATAACCTCCAACAGCCTGTAGAACGTCTTCCAGTAGCCTATAGAACCTCCAGTAGCCTAAAGAACCTCTTCCAGTAGCCCATAGAACCTCCAGCAACCGATAGAACCTCTTCCAGTAGCCTATAGCACCTCTTCCAGTAGCCCATAGAACCTCCAGTAGCCTATTGAACGTTTTCCAGTAGCCTATAGAACCTCCAGTAGCCTATAGAACCTCTTCCAGTAGCCCATAGAACCTCCAGTAACCTATAGAACGTCTTCCAGTAGCCCATAGAACCTCCAGTAGCCTATAGAACGTCTTCCAGTAGCCCATAGAACCTCCAGTAGCATATAGAACCTCCAGCAGCATATAGAACCTCTTCCAGTAGCCTATAGAACATCCAGTAGCCTATAAAACCTCCAGGAGCCTATAGAACCTCCAGTAGCATATAGCACCTCTTCCAGTAGCCTATAGAACCTCTTCCAGTAGCCCATAGAACCTCCAGTAGCCTATAGAACGTCTTCCAGTAGCCCATAGAACCTCCAGTAGCATATAGAACCTCCAGCAGCATATAAAACCTCTTCCAGTAGCCTATAGAACCTCCAGTAGCCTATAAAACCTCCAGGAGCCTATATAACCTCCAGTAGCCTATAGAACCTCCAGTAGCCTATAGCACATCTTCCAGTAGCCTATAGAACCTCTTCCAGTAGCCTATAGAACCTCTTCCAGTAGCCCATAGAACCTCCAGTAGCCTATAGAACCTCTTCCAGTAGCCCATAGAACCTCCAGTAGCCTATAGCACCTCTTCCAGTAGCCTATAGAACCTCTTCCAGCAGCCTGTAGAACCTCTTCCAGTAGCCATAGAACCTCCAGCAGCCGATAGAACCTCTTCCAGTAGCATATAGCACCTCTTCCAGTAGCCCATATAACCTCCAACAGCCTGTAGAACGTCTTCCAGTAGCCGATAGAGCCTCCAGTAGCCTAAAGAACCTCTTCCAGTAGCCCATAGAACCTCCAGTAGCCCAAAGAACGTCCTCCAGTAGCCCATAGAACCTCCAGTAGCCTATAGAACGTCTTCCAGTAGCCTATAGAACGTCTACCAGTAGCCTATAGCACCTCTTACAGTAGCCTATAGCACCTCTTCCAGTAGCCTATAGAACCTCTTCCAGTAGCCCATAGAACCTCGAGTAGCCTATAGAACCTCTTCCAGTAGCCCATAGAACCTCCAGTAGCATATAGAACCTCCAGCAGCATATGTAACCTCTTCCATTAGCCTATAGAACCTCCAGTAGCCTATAAAACCTTCAGGAGCCTATAGAACCTCCAGTAGCCTATAGAACCTCCAGCAGCCTATAGAACGTCCAGTAGCCTATAGAACCTCCAGTAGCCGATAGAACCTCTTCCTGTAGCCTATAGCACCTCTTCCAGTAGCCCATAGAACCTCCAGTAGCCTATTGAACGTTTTCCAGTAG
The DNA here is from genome assembly GCA_963556495.2 of Valencia hispanica. NCBI lineage: Eukaryota > Metazoa > Chordata > Actinopteri > Cyprinodontiformes > Valenciidae > Valencia > Valencia hispanica. The sequence continues at coordinate 1,728,447 of OY747707.1, forward strand.
CCTATAGAACGTCTTCCAGTAGCCTATAGAACGTCTTCCATTAGCCTATAGCACCTCTTCCAGTAGCCTATAGCACCTCTTCCAGTAGCCTATAGAACCTCTTCCAGTAGCCTATAGAACCTCTTCCAGTAGCCCATAGAACCTCCAGTAGCCTATAGAACCTCTTCCAGTAGCCCATAGAACCTCCAGTAGCCCATAGAACCTCCAGTAGCCTATAGCATCTCTTCCAGTAGCCTATAGAACCTCCAGCAGCCGATAGAACCTCCGGTAGCCTATAGAACCTCCAGTAGCCCATAGAACCTCCAGTAGCCTATAGAACCTCTTCCAGTAGCCTATAGAACCTCCAGTAGCCCAAATAACCTCCAGTAGCCTATAGCATCTCTTCCAGTAGCCTACAGAACCTCCAGCAGCCCATAGAACCTCCAGTAGCCTATAGCATCTCTTCCAGTAGCCTATAGAACCTCCAGTAGCCTATATAACCTCTTCCAGTAGCCTATAGAACCTCCAGTAGCCCATAGAACCTCCAGTAGCCTATAGCATCTCTTCCAGTAGCCTATAGAACCTCCAGCAGCCGATAGAACCTCCGGTAGCCTATAGAACCTCCAGTAGCCCATAGAACCTCCAGTAGCCTATAGAACCTCTTCCAGTAGCCTATAGAACCTCCAGTAGCCCATAGAACCTCCAGTAGCCTATATAACCTCTTCCAGTAGCCTATAGATCCTCCAGTAGCCCATAGAACCTCCAGTAGCCTATAGCACCTCTTTCAGTAGCCTATAGCACCTCTTCCAGTAGCCCATAGAACCTCCAGTAGCCTATTGAACGTTTTCCAGTAGCCTATAGAACCTCCAGTAGCCTATAGAACCTCTTCCAGTAGCCCATAGAACCTCCAGTAGCCTATAGAACGTCTTCCAGTAGCCCATTGAACCTCCAGTAGCCTATAGAACATCTTCCAGTAGCCCATAGAACCTCCAGTAGCATATAGAACCTCCAGCAGCATATAGAACCTCTTCCAGTAGCCTATAGAACCTCCAGTAGCCTATAAAACCTCCAGGAGCCTATAGAACCTCTTCCAGTAGCCTATAGAACCTCTTCCAGTAGCCTATAGAATGTCTTCCAGTAGCCTATAGCACCTCTTCCAGTAGCCTATAGAACCTCCAGCAGCCTGTAGAACCTCTTCCAGTAGCCATAGAACCTCCAGCAGCCGATAGAACCTCTTCCAGTAGCATATAGCACCTCTTCCAGTAGCCCATAAAACCTCCAACAGCCTATAGAACGTCTTCCAGTAGCCTACAGAACCTCCAGTAGCCTAAAGAACCTCTTCCAGTAGCCCATAGAACCTCCAGTAGCCTATAGAACGTCCTCCAGTAGCCCATAGAACCTCCAGTAGCCTATAGAACGTCTTCCAGTAGCCCATAGAACCTCCAGTAGCCTATAGCACCTCTTCCAGTAGCCTATAGAACCTCTTCCAGTAGCCCATAGAACCTCCAGTAGCCTATAGAACGTCTTCCAGTAGCCCATAGAACCTCCAGTAGCATATAGAACCTCCAGCAGCAGCATATGTAACCTCTTCCATTAGCCTATAGAACCTCCAGTAGCCGATAGAACCTCTTCCAGTAGCCTATAGCACCTCTTCCAGTAGCCCATAGAACCTCCAGTAGCCTATTGAACGTTTTCCAGTAGCCTATAGAACGTCTTCCAGTAGCCTATAGAACGTCTTCCATTAGCCTATAGCACCTCTTCCAGTAGCCTATAGCACCTCTTCCAGTAGCCTATAGAACCTCTTCCAGTAGCCTATAGAACCTCTTCCAGTAGCCCATAGAACCTCCAGTAGCCTATAGAACCTCTTCCAGTAGCCCATAGAACCTCCAGTAGCCCATAGAACCTCCAGTAGCCTATAGCATCTCTTCCAGTAGCCTACAGAACCTCCAGCAGCCGATAGAACCTCCGGTAGCCTATAGAACCTCCAGTAGCCTATAGAACCTCCAGTAGCCTATAGAACCTCTTCCAGTAGCCTATAGAACCTCCAGTAGCCCAAAGAACCTCCAGTAGCCTATAGCATCTCTTCCAGTAGCCTACAGAACCTCCAGCAGCCCATAGAACCTCCAGTAGCCTATAGCATCTCTTCCAGTAGCCTATAGAACCTCCAGTAGCCTATATAACCTCTTCCAGTAGCCTATAGAACCTCCAGTAGCCCATAGAACCTCCAGTAGCCTATATAACCTCTTCCAGTAGCCTATAGAACCTCCAGTAGCCCATAGAACCTCCAGTAGCCTATAGCATCTCTTCCAGTAGCCTATAGAACCTCCAGCAGCCGATAGAACCTCCGGTAGCCTATAGAACCTCCAGTAGCCCATAGAACCTCCAGTAGCCTATAGAACCTCTTCCAGTAGCCTATAGAACTTCCAGTAGCCCATAGAACCTCCAGTAGCCTATATAACCTCTTCCAGTAGCCTATAGATCCTCCAGTAGCCCATAGAACCTCCAGTAGCCTATAGCACCTCTTTCAGTAGCCTATAGAACCTCTTCCAGTAGCCTATAGAACCTCTTCCAGTAGCCTATAGAACCTCCAGCAGCCGATAGAACCTCTTCCAGTAGCCTATAGCACCTCTTCCAGTAGCCCATAGAACCTCCAGTAGCCTATTGAACGTTTTCCAGTAGCCTATAGAACCTCCAGTAGCCTATAGAACCTCTTCCAGTAGCCCATAGAACCTCCAGTAGCCTATAGAACGTCTTCCAGTAGCCCATAGAACCTCCAGTAGCCTATAGAACATCTTCCAGTAGCCCATAGAACCTCCAGTAGCATATAGAACCTCCAGCAGCATATAGAACCTCTTCCAGTAGCCTATAGAACCTCCAGTAGCCTATAAAACCTCCAGGAGCCTATAGAACCTCTTCCAGTAGCCTATAGAACCTCTTCCAGTAGCCCATAGAACCTCCAGTAGCCTATAAAACCTCCAGGAGCCTATAGAACCTCTTCCAGTAGCCTATAGAACCTCTTCCAGTAGCCCATAGAAAACCTCCAGTAGCCTATAGAACGTCTTCCAGTAGCCCATAGAACCTCCAGTAGCATATAGAACCTCCAGCAGCCTATAGAACCTCTTCCAGTAGCCTATAGCACATCTTCCAGTAGCCTATAGAACCTCCAGCAGCCGATAGAACCTCCGGTAGCCTATAGAACCTCCAGTAGCCCATAGAACCTCCAGTAGCCTATAGCGCCTCTTCCAGTAGCCTATAGAACCTCCAGTAGCCCATAGAACCTCCAGTAGCCTATAGCACCTCTTCCAGTAGCCTATAGAACCTCCAGCAGCCGATAGAACCTCCGGTAGCCTATAGAACCTCCAGTAGCCCATAGAACCTCCAGTAGCCCATAGAACCTCCAGTAGCCTATAGAACCTCTTCCAGTAGCCTATAGAACCTCCAGTAGCCCATAGAACCTCCAGTAGCCTATAGAACCTCTTCCAGTAGCCTATAGAACCTCCAGTAGCCCATAGAACCTCCAGTAGCCTATAGCACCTCTTCCAGTAGCCCATAGAACCTCCAGTAGCATATAGAACCTCCAGCAGCAGCATATGTAACCTCTTCCATTAGCCCATAGCACCTCCAGTAGCCTAAAAAACCTTCAGGAGCCTATAGAACCTCCAGTAGCCTATAGAACCTCCAGCAGCCTATAGAACCTCCAGTAGCCTATAGAACCTCCAGTAGCCTATAGCACATCTTCCAGTAGCCTATAGAACCTCTTCCAGTAGCCTATAGAACCTCTTCCAGTAGCCTGTAGAACCTCTTCCAGTAGCCTATAGAACCTCCAGCAGCCTATATAACATCTTCCAGTAGCCTATAGAACCCCCAGTAGCCTATAGAACCTCTTCCAGTAGCCTATAGAACCTCCAGCAGCCTATAGAACCTCTTCCAGTAGCCTATAGAACCTCCAGTTGCCTATAGAACCTCCAGTAACCTATAGAACCTCCAGTTGCCTATAGAACCTCTTCCAGTAGCCTATAGAACCTCCAGTAGCCTATAGAACCTCCAGTAGCCTATATAACCTCTTCCAGTAGCCTATAGAACCTCCAGCAGCCTATAGAACCTCCAGTAGCCTATAGAACCTCAAGAAGCCTGTAGAACCTCTTCCAGTAGCCTATAGAACCTCTTCCAGTAGCCTATAGAACCTCCAGTAGCCTATAGAACCTCTTCCAGTAGCCTATAGAACCTCCAGCAGCCTCTAGAACCTCTTCCAGTAGCCTATAGAACCTCCAGCAGCCTATAGAACCTCCAGTAGCCTATAGAACCTCAAGAAGCCTGTAGAACCTCTTCCAGTAGCCTATAGAACCTCTTCCAGTAGCCTATAGAACCTCCAGTAGCCTATAGAACCTCTTCCAGTAGCCTATAGAACCTCCAGTAGCCTATAGAACCTCTTCCAGTAGCCTATAGAACCTCCAGCAGCCTCTAGAACCTCTTCCAGTAGCCTATAGAACCTCCAGCAGCCTGTAGAACCTCTTCAAGTAGCCTATAGAACCTCCAGAAGCCAGTAGAACCTCTTCCAGTAGCCTATAGAACCTCCAGTAGCCTATAGAACCCCCTTCAGTACCAGATGGTTCCTAGGTTGATGAGTAGACACAGTTGCTCCTCTCAGGACTGTTTTCTTCCTGACCTGGCGCTGTGCTAGTAAGCTGAATATAGTCCTGTTCTTCTGCATGTTCTGATGATGACCACATGATCAGAACTTCTGGTCTCCATGACTGATGATGACGATTTCTTCTCCCACTGAGCGTTAGAATCTGCTCCAGCTCCACCGGCTGACGTTTATTATGCTTCACAGCCCTGACAAAACATTGTCAGCTCATATTGTGTGCGTCTGACTCAGCGTGGCGCCGTCTCTCTGCCCTGAGGTGTGTGAGAGACAGGAAACATAAACAGCCATAATGCAGCAGTCACACAGGGAACACCTGACAGGACAGGTTTCTACTCATGTCCCAAACACCATCACATTCTCATTACAGCCTTCTAGATCTGCTTCGGTGCAGAGAACGTTCTCCAAAGATGGGCTGTTCATGTTTCTTCTTGCCTGCTGCTGGTTTGTAGGATCACAGAGTCTCCATCCTTTCATACCCGACAGAGGTTAGCGTCACTTTCCCTGCCTGATTTGTTTGCTTCCTGGGAATCAATCGGTAAACCGGGTCAAGCTGCAGAGCAGAGAAGTTGGGATAATAACAGGAGGAAAACCTCTGGATCACATCCAGGTTGCTTCGTTTCTTCACCCGAGGAGATATTTTTAGTGTTTGGCTGCTTGTTTGGCTCCTCATCTCTTCTATTTTTGACCACACCTCCCTCTGCACATCTGTGTTAGACGTTGGAGGACGAATTTAAGGCCGGCCAAAGGAGCTGTTACATAACCACTGTGAAGTTATGCGTGCATGCATCTGTTTCCTTCCTGCCGGTGGATGTGGCCTCGCCCAGCAGGAGCTGCTGCACGGCGGTGCTTCAGAGCTGCTCGGCCACGTGAGCTGGATTTACGTATCCCTGCATCTGTGATGAAGGTTTTATTCTCTCGTAAATCCCTGTCTGAGGGTGTTTTTCTGTGTGTGTGTGTGAGATGAGGCCACGCTCCGGTAATCTCGTTGAGTCAGGGACGTCCAGGCTTTCCTTGACTCTGATGCATCAGATCTCGTTTCAGCTTCATTCCTGGGAAAACACAGAGATGCTGATCGACAACGCGCTGTGCCCTCTTTTAATTTGAAAGGTTTTATGTGTCATATGAGAGACGATAAGTAAAATCCTTTTGGTTGTTTCCAGAAAATGAAATGAAGGAAACAACCACAGATAAACACAGCAACACATCGGTTTGGATCATGGTTGTATTGATGACCCAGTTTGGACCAAGCTTCAGTGGTGGGACAGACGGACTCAAGTTTCACTCTAGAAAACTCTGATCTATAGAGGAGATCCAGGTCCAGAGGCTGCAGAACCCATCCATTCCCTCCATCTATTTTCTTCCGCTTATTCGGGGTCGGGTCGCGGGGGCAGCAGCCTAAGCAACGAGACCCAGACTTCCCTCTCCCCAGCCACTTGTTCCAGCTCCTTGGGAGGAACCCCAAGGCGTTGGGGTCCTTCCCCTCCACTTGGGGAAGGACCCCATCCCCGACCCGGAGAAGGCACCCCACCCTTTTCCGGCTCAAGACCACGGTCTCGGATTTGGAGGTGCTGATTCTCATCCCAGCCGCTTCACACTGGGCTGCGAACCGCTCCAGGGAAAGCTGTAGATCACGCTCCGATGAAGCCAACAGGACCACGTCATCTCCAAAAAGCAGAGACCCGATCCTGAGGCCACCAAAACGGATCCCCTCAACGCCTTGGCTGTGCCTAGAAATCCTGTCCATAAAAGTTATGAACAGGATCGGTGACAAAGGGCAACCTTGGCGGAGTCCAACTCTCACCGGAAACAAGCCCGACTTACTGCCGGCAATGCGAACCAAACTCTGGCACCGGTTGTACAGGGACCTAACAGCCCGTATCAAGGGGCCCGGTACCCCATACTCCCGGAGTACCCCCCACAGGGACCCCCGAGGGACACGGTCAAACGCCTTCGCCAAGTCGACAAAACACATGTAGAACGGTTGGACGAACTCCCACGCACCCTCCAGAACCCTGCTGAGGGTGTAGAGCTGGTCCAGTGTTCCACGACCAGGACGAAAACCGGATTGTTCCTCCTGGATCCGAGGATCGACTATCCGTCGGACCCTCCTCTCCAGAACCCCAGAATAGACCTTACCAGGGAGGCTCAGAAGTGTGATCCCCCAGTAGTTGGAACACACTCTGTGGTCCCCCTTTTTAAACAGGGGGACCACCACCCCGGTCTGCCAATCCAAGGGAACTGCCCCCGATGTCCACGCAATATTGCAGAGCCGCATTAACCAACACAGCCCCACAACATCCAGGGCCCTGAGGAACTCCGGCCGAATCTCATCCACCCCCGGAGCCTTGCCACCGAGGAGCTTTTTAACAACCTCGGTGACCTCAGCACCAGAGATTGGAGAGCCCGACTCAAAGTCCCCAAACCCTGCTTCCAGATTGGAAGGCGTGCTGGTGGGATTGAGGAGGTCTTCGAAGTATTCCATCCACCGACCCAAAACGTCCCGCGTAGAGGTCAGCAACACACCATCCCTACTATAAACAGTGTTGGTGGCAGACCGCTTCCCCCCCTTAGACGCCGGATGGTGGACCAGAATCGCTTCGAAGCCGTACGGAAGTCGTTCTCCATGGCCTCTCCAAACTCCTCCCACGCTCGAGTTTTTGTCTCAGCTACCATCCAAGCCGCATCCCGCTTGGCCTGCCGGTACCTATCAGGAGCTTCAGGGGTCCCACAAGCCAAAAAGACCCGATAGGACTCCTTCTTCAGTCTGAGAGCATCCCTTACCGTTCGGGGGTTGCCGCCGCGACAGGCACCAACCACCTTGCAGCCACAGCTCCGGTCACCTGCCTCGACAATGGAGGCGGGGAACATGGTCCACTCGGACTCAATGTCCCCCGCCTCCCCCGGGACGTGGTTGAAGTTCTGCCGGAGGTGTGAGTTGAAGCTCCTTCTGACAGGAGACTTTGCCAGACGTTCCCAGCAGACCCTCACAACACGTTTGGGCCTTCCAGGTCTGTCCGGCGTCCTCCCCCACCATCGGAGCCAGCTCATCACAAGGTAGTGGTCAGTGGACAGCTCAGCCCCTCTCTTCATCCGAGTGTCCAGAACATGCGGCCGCAGATCAGATGAGACGACAACCAAGTCGATCATCGAGCTGTGGCCTAGGGTGTCCTGGTGCCAAGTGCACATATGGACACCTTTATGCCTGAACATGGTGTTTGTTCTGGACAATCCATGACGAGCACAGAAGTCCAATAACAAAATACCATTCGGGTTCAGATCGGGGGGGCCATTCCCCCCAACCACACCCCTCCAGGTCTCACTGTCATTGCCCACGTGAGCGTTGAAGTCCCCCAGCAGAACAAGGGAGTCCCCGGGGGGAGCACTCTCCAGCACCCCCTCAAAAGACTCCAAAAAGGGTGGGTAATCTGATCTGCCGTTTGGCGCGTAAGCACAAACAACAGTCAGGACCCGTCCCCCCACCCGTAGGCGGAGGGAGGCTACCCTCTCGTTCCCCGGGGTAAACGAGAGGCTACCCTCTGGTTCACCAGGGTAAACCCCAACGTACAGGCGCCGAGATGGGGGGCAACAAGTATGCCCACCCCAGCTCGGCGCCTCTCAGCGGGGGCAACTCCAGAGTGGAAGAGAGTCCAACCCCTCTCGAGGAGTCGGGTTCCAGAGCCAGAGCCGTGCATCGAGGTGAGTCCGACAATGTCCAGTCGAAACCTCTCAACCTCGCACACCTGCTCCGGTTCCTTCCCCACCAGGCAACGTTCCACGTCCTGAGAGCCAGCTTCTGCAGCCGAGGATCGGACCCCCAAGGTCCCCGCCTTCGGCTGCCGCCCATCCTACACTGCACCTGACTCCTATGGCCCCTCCCACAGTTGGTGAGCTCATGGAAAGGGGGACCCATGTAACCTCTTCGGGCTAAGCCCGACCGGGCCCCATGGGTAGAGGCGCGGCCACCAGGCCCTCGCCAACGTGCCCCGCCTCCAGGCCTGGCTCCAGAGGGGGGACCCAGTGACCCGTGTCCGGGTGAGGGAACACTGAATCCAATTGACTTTTCCATCATAGGGGTCTTTTGGGCTGCACTTTGTATGATCCCTCACCTAGAACCAAATTGAGTCACCTTTTTAGCTGAGCTTTTAATTAATTGATTACTATTTACTGCCTGTTATTTGCATTTCATGTTTTACTTGCTTTTATTGATCAGTGTTTTACTACTTGGTCTTGTATTTATCTCGTAAATTTTATTTTATTTATTAATTTACCTACCTACCTACCTACCTATCTATCTATCTATCTATCTATCTATCTATCTGTCTGTCTGTCTGTCTGTCTGTCTGTCTGTCTGTCTGTCTGTCTGTCTGTCTGTCTGTCTGTCTGTCTGTCTGTCTGTCTGTCTGTCTGTCTGTCTGTCTGTCTGTCTGTCTATCTATCTATCTATCTATCTATCTATCTATCTATTTATTTATTTATTTGTGTGTTTTAACATGTTATCCTGTTGTTTTACATATATAATATAAACATGGACCCGTCGTTTCCTCTATGGGAGCCCTCTGCCTCGGGAGCAGTGGTCGGCTGTAGCTGCCTGGGTGCTCTCCAGGTGGTTCTTGAGTGGAGGTCAGGATCCTGGCCTCCCCTCCTCTGGACGCCCTGGGTCAGTGCCTCGGCTGCTGCTGTTGATCCACTGCTACCGGTGCAGATGGCTCCCTTGATGGCGTTTCCTTACGTAACCTGGTTCATCTGTACTCGGCCCAGTGTCCATCTTATTTTCTATTTTTATGTCCTTTTAAGGCTTATTCTGTGAAGCACTTTGAACTGCATTTCTTTTGTATCAAAAGCACTTTATAAATAAAGTTTATTATTATTAAAAACACAATAAACAAGCAAAACATTACATTATAGTTTGCTATAGTAACAGTAGATCTTCAACATACTTTGGTGCTAAGCCACGTAATGATTTATAAACTAGTAAAAGTATTTAGAAGTCTATTCTCTGAGCTACAGGGAGCCAGTGTAAGGACTTTAGAACTGGGGTGATGTGCTCTACTTTCCTGGTTCTAGTGAGGAACACGAGCAGCAGCGTTCTGGATCAGCTGCAGCTGTCTGATTGACTTTTTAGGCAGACCTGTGAAGACGCTGTTGCAGTAATCAATCCGACTAAAGATAAACGCATGGATGAGTTTTTCTAGGTCCTGTTGTGACATCAGTCCTTTAATCCTAGAAATGTTCTTCAGGTGATAGAAGGCTGACCTTGTTATTGACCTTTATGTGACCCTGGAGGTTCAGGTCTGAGTCCATTACTACACCTAGATTTCAGGCCTGATCTGTAGTTTCTAGCTGGATTAACTGAAGCTGTGTGCTGACTGTTGATCGTTCCTCTTTAGGTCCAAAAGTAATTACTTCTGTTTTGTTTCTGTTCAGCTGGAGAAAGTTATGACACATCCATTCATTGATTTGGTCGATGCATTTACTGGATGGGTTCAAATTCACCTGGTGACATCGTAATGCAGAGCTGAGTATCATCTGCATAGTTATGGTAGCTAATCTAATTGGTTGTTATAATCTGGGCTAGTGGGAGCATGTAGATATTAAATACGAGGGGCCCCAGGATGAAGACGGATGGCTCTGCAGTCATTTGGCCTCGTGGAGGCCTGGTAACCAGTTCTTAAGCTCTACAGAGGCCTAGTAACCAGCCATTAGGCTCTGGGGAGGACTGGTATCCAGTCATTCTGCCTGGTAACCAGTCACTTGATTCCAACTCTAGTTTCTTCTCTGTTTCTTCCAGGTTCCTGACCACTCTTGGGACCACACCTGTGGCTATGACAGTCCATGAAAACCTTCAGTTTGGGTCAAGTCCTCACAGGGAACCAGATCTGAATCCTTTTAGGACCCCTCGATGTTCTTCAGACCTCCTCAGAGCTCAGCAGGCAACACCATTGCTTTGAGGATCTGCCCAGAAGCTCTTCTTCGTCTCCAAATCTTCTCTGGTTTCATCGTCCTGTAGCCAACAGCATGCGTCCTTCCCTCGCCACAGCGGTCCTCCCAGCCCGGACCCGTTCCCACAACCCGCCCAACCTGTCAGTGGGAGCCCGCGAACACCTGTCCGCGCCCCGCAGGCGCAGCCCTCACCTGCGCCACACCCTCAGCCCGGAAAACCTGCGGACGCTGGCGGAGAGGGGCGGGGCGGCCGTGGACGCCGCCTCTGTCGTCAGCGGGCCCATCGGGCTCACGCGGGCCAATAGCGACACCGACCTGGTGACCTCCCAGAGCCGGTCCTCGCTCACAGCGTCCACGCTTGAGTACACGCTGAACCGGGGCCAGAACCTCGTCATATCCTGGGACATCAAGGAGGAGGTGGATGCTACCGACTGGATTGGTCTGTACCATATTGGTAAGACGGGAGTTTCTTTCCTTTTCATCAGACTCCTGTGCAGGGCTGGCCCAAGGTTGTATGGCGCCTGAAACAGAATAGGATTTAGGGGCCCCTCTTCCTGTTAAGAACACCAACACCTCTAACGGCATTGATAATTGGTTATTAATTGCTGAGATGTGTTTGTAACCAAACCGATCTCAAACCCATAACATCAGACTGTCGCCATGGTAACACAATAAACTATGAAGATTATTCTTTGCTTGTTCACTAAGTTAACTGGCCAGTTCATCTAAATCTTAAATGTAAATGTTAAACTATTTAAACTTTTTTAATTTATCTTTGCTGAAACTTTTAAATCAAATTGAATAATTATCTCCTTTCCAACAAACAAATATTAAGATTCTAGATCTGTGGTCTGTGTTAGAAATGAAGCATTCATGGGGGCCCTGAAGGTCTGGGGGCGATCTTAAGACATGATGTTGCTTTTTAGGGTAACAGTTTGACAAACTAAGCTAAACGCTGAAAGGTCCACAGCAGATCGGTGGAACTACAAGGTTCAGTGTGCAGGAAGCTGCTGGCTCCACGCTAGAGAACTTTTACCACAGTGGTAAAAGTTTACTTACTGCAACGTCACTAATGAAAACCACTCAACAGTCATCATTTTGACCTGTTAAATAGCAGAAACCCAGCACATCATAAACCACCTGGTCCTAAAAACCAGACATCATGAAGGTTTTAGGTTTCAATTAACAGACCTCCGTTTCCGTGGACTGAGCATGTAGCCGATGCTAACGTTAGCTTGTCATATTAAATCAGATTACTGGAGAAGTCTAATAACTTCCCAAAGCCTTTGTAGGTGTATGAGTGACATGTCGATTATAGTTCTCACATTTATTTTAAGGCTAGTTTTCTTTTTTTTTGCACATGCCACTGTGTTAGCTTGGTGGTATATTAATAAATGAAAAAAAAGTAAACCATGAATGTCTGCCATTATTCTAGGCTTAAAATCTACACCCTGCTCTCCTATCTTTGACTTGCTCTCGGGTGACAATGACTTGACTTGGACTGGAAGATTGTTTTTGGGACTCCAACTTGGCCAGTAGGACCTTGCTACTGGACTTGGACTCGAACACTGAGGACTCGAGTGTGACTTGGACTCGAGAGATGGTGACTTGACTACAACACGGATCCTCACTGAGGCAGAACATCCTGAGCACGGCTTCCTTTTTCTTCAACGTCAGGAACTTTTCCATAACAGGTTTGCAGTTTTCCTCCACTGTTGCCGTGGTTTCTCCTGCAGAAGGTGATGCACGATGTAGGCCGCTACGTTGTTGTTGCACGAACATGCCACAGTGTCGTTTAAAAACAAAACTCTCTGTTAGCGAGTTGCTTTTCTAGCTTCCTGTGTCGGCGAGCTGCGTTGCAGAGCAGAGTCTAGCTTGTACGTCTCCGGCCTTTAAGGATTACCCGGGCTAAGCCCAGACAAGATGTGAAACTTTTGTAAGAAAAAAAGTGTTACAGTGGATTATAGACTAGCATAGTAAGGTGCCTAAATTATAATGCATGCATGTTAAAACAATGTAATGTGTAATTTAATATACAATTGCTTTTTTTGTAATTTTGTATCTAATGTTCGATTTAACATTTAATGAAAATTACATCTGAAAATAGCCAAACCAAACAATTATTTAGTTCGATCAAACTTTCTTCACTTGCTTCTGTTGGTCTCCCTTGTCCCTTTCTTTTTCCCATTTGTCTTTAGTTTTTTCCGTCTCTCTCCTTCAACCAGTGAACTATCAAAAAAATGTTTTATTTAGAATTAGATTGCTCACAAACCGTGCACATACTCATTCATACACTATTCCCCTGATGGTGTCTTTATCTCTAGCTGCTGTCTCTCTTCTTCTCCCATCATTGGTTCTGTCCTTGATTGTCTGTTTGGCAATAATGCCAAAATGGTAAATGAGCAAATAAGGTAAAGCAAAGCTTTACTTATGTCATTTATTATGTCTTCAATGATGCACTGTTATTAACCCGTTTTGAATTAGCTTCTATCTATATTTTAATAGGTTTTATGATAGTTGGAATTAAATAACCTTTTCTTATTAACAATCTATAAAACAATGTTAGAATATTTAATTATTGCCAGTTCACATGATGATGCTGGTGATTCTGCTGGAGCTGCAGCTACAGCTTCTCTCTTTAGCTCATCTCTCCTAACCTCTACTAAATCATGACATCTGATTTAAGTGTGCAAAGTATGACTATTTTAAACTAATGATACAAAACACAAACTAAATATCCTTATGCAAACAACTGGGCTACATCAAGTCACGATGCATCAAGAGTGTTACAAACGTGTTTACTTGGTTAGCGATCTCTAGCATTAAAGAAAATTATACTTTAATAACTGGGTCAGTTTTAATTTTTGATTAGAACAGCTCTGCTGCTGCTGCCTCCTCCTCTGTCTGCAGCTCATCTTTGCTTCCTACAAAATTAGTCAATCAACTCAAAATGTGCAACAAACCAACAGAAAACAAGTCACACATATAGTAATACAATAATGTAATACAAACAAGCGAACAATAAAACCAAATCAACAAGTTCAACAACAATGGAAGCATGGAGCCTTCCTGTCTAAAGTAGCAGTTATCAAATGAGGAAAACTGTCTGCAGGAGCAACGTGAGTTAAAGAAATGATCAGAGATGTGTAGAAAAGAACAAAATAAATCACATTTTAGAGTCAACATTGCTGTATTAGTGTTTCCCACATCAAGTTTGCAATGATATTTATACATTTTAATTAAAAAGTTATTTTGTTGCTTTTGTATTAGTAATTTTTTCATTACTTTCTTTAGTCGATGTCCTTACTAAGGAGAACTAGTTTGCTACCAACACGAGGCTGAAGTTGGTTTCCGTTTCTAGCTTCCGATTCGGGAAATGGCTAAAGGGCTATTACACCAAACTTTTCTCTACTCTGATGGTCTTTAATCTGCTCTGGTTTAAAATCTACAGTATTTAGACATTTCAGACCTGGACTAAATTATTCAACATTAGGCAGATCTGCCTTTATTGAGGTTTCACAAATCACAGAGTTGGTTTTAATTATTCTTCTGGTAATGTAGAATAATTCAGTCCAGGTCTGAAATGTCTGAGTGTTGTATTTTTATAGCTACAGCTAAAATAATGTGTCAGGCAGAAAAAGTGCTGAAATCTGCCTTTATTGAAGTTTTACAAATCCCAGAGTTGGTTTTAATTATTCTTCTGGTAATGTGGAATAATATAATCCAAGTCTGAAATGTCTAAGTACTGTAGATTTTAAACCAGAGCAGATTAAAGACCCCCAGAGTAGAGAGAAATTTGGTGTAATAGCCCTTTAGCCATTTCCCGAATCGGAAGCTAGAAACAGAAACCAACTTCAGCCTCGTGCTACAAACAGGACAGCTATAGAAAATTATACATAAGCCAGAGTTTGCCTTTCTGAATCACTTCATTTTACAAAGATAAATTCTTACCCTTGGCGGTAAAAACAGTTTTTTCCGTAATTTTTCTATGATGCATTGATTTCTGTTAGTGTAGCAGTCACCCAGGAAGAAACAGTGAGAGCCTCGACGGGTGTTTTACTTTTATTTTACTTAAAAATTCATTTAGAATCTAATAGTGTCAATACACCATAAAATTAATCACAAAACAAATCTGCTTAGATGCTTATTCCTAATATAAAGTCCAATATAAATCAAATAAAGTAAAACATACAACGAAATATCAATGTAACAATAAAGTACAGTTTAAAACATGTACCCCGCTCCGCCTTCCAGGGCTGCGATGTGTTCATTTAGTCCGTATTATGCTGCTGCTGTTTCCTTTAGAGACGCATTCGGGCAAAAGTGCTACAAGTTCTTGATTTTCTGGTCTGAGCTGGAAGCGCAGCTTGTCACTGTTTACTGGACAATACTCGTAACTAAACAGGCCTATATTAATAAACAACAAACATTTACAAATGTTGCTAGTCGTAATATATCTTCTGGTTTGGCGCTATGCAGTTTTCTGCGCATGCGTTTGTACAGAGCGACCTCGTTAGGAGAGGGGAGGGGCCCTGTGCTCACGGTAGCGACATACTGACTATGGCAAACCATGGACTTTAATACCTGAACATAGTTTTAAAACACGCCTTATTTTTGATACTGATGGCTTGCCATAACTAACTGTAACCTGACACCGAGTCAAGTCAGCGGCAGCGCCGATCAGAGTGGAGCAAAGCCGCCCGTTGTGAGTGATTGAGGGAGCGCTGAGCCTGTGGCTGGTGAGGGAAACAGACTGAAAACATTCGGGGCTGAAGCCCCGGGAAAATCGGCTGGCGACGCCACTGTTGTACGCCAAACAGAAGAAGAAGAAGCAGAGAGTTGGTTTCAGACACAGCCGGCTGATCCGATTCAGGGCTGTTCCACTAATTTCTCCAGATCAAATTCTTAAATCAAACCTGAACAGGATTGTTCCGCGCAGAAAAGAGATTCCTCGAAACTTTTATTTTATTTGTAAAAACAAAAAAAGAATAGATTTTAACCATATCAGATCAAGCGTGTAAACCCTAAAATATGGACAGAAAGCACAAAGCTGGGCCTTCCCGCTTTTCTCACAAATAAAGTTAAAACATCATGTGATTCTAAACAGTTGTAATGTTTATGAGTTGATCTGCTGATTTGCCCATACATAATCTAACCTTCCAGTCATTTAAATCAGTGGTTCTAAAATTAGGATCAGAACCTCGCTGTGGGTTAAGAGAAATAAAAGAAAGTCCCAAATTGTTCAGAAGTAGTCTTCATTACGCCTGAGTACAATAATCAGTGCTGTAACTTCAACCAACAATAAAATTGAACTATCTCCATCTCTCGCGACTTTTAAGTCTCGTCTAAAAACCCATTTTTACTCCTTGGGTTTTAATTGTCTTGAATTTCTCTTATTTTTCTGTTTTGTTTTATTATTTTTCATTGCTTGGATTTGTTGTTTTAAACTCACCTTGTCCTTGTAAAGCCCTTTGGTTGCCATTGTTGAATGTGCTATAGGAATAAAGTGGTATTGTACAGATTTAGACTCTAAGCTGAGGGCGAACAAACCGAACGTCTGTTTGGGACCTTTTTTTGGAAGCTTGTTGGCTCTAAATCTCAGGGACGACTTGACCCGCCTTGTCCTCCAGGCTTTCAGCTGATCCGCTCGTTTTATTCTAGGAACGCTGAGCGTATCCAGGTAGAGCTTCCAGCTGAAACAGTAGCCGCTGAGGCTCTACCCGGCGCCGGAGGCTGAGTCAACAGTCCTCAGTGCACCACGACACACACACTGGTGGTCTCCGATAATGTATGCTAATCCTGCTTAGAGACGGGAATTTGACAGGGGGGGGAAATACACCGACCCGAGAGCTGAAGCAGGCTATCCGACTCGGACTGAGAGGCGGTTCTGTCCATGCTGCTGAAACCCAATACAGCAGCGGTGTTGTGCATCCAGAACCTGAAGCTGAATCTGTGAAGTGTGGCTGAGTCTCCTGAAAATGTTAAATCCGTTCATACGACCGACTCTCCAGTATTCACACTCCTTAAAATTCATATCGCCTTACATCTTCAGCGTATTTGATGATACAGACCAGAGTTTTCCATCCTGATCCTCAAGGCTCACTGCCCTGCATGTTTTAGATGTTTCCTCCTTTTAACACAAAGGTATTTTTAAATTTCCAAGACTATAAATTTGCTGAGCGAACCTTTGTTCCTTTTTAACTCATAAAAACAGACGAGTCGGCATGCTGGGTGAGAGTAATTTTGCTGCTATTATGATTAGAAGTTATCATAATAATGATAATTCTGCGGATTGCTGGATTTACCGGTAGTGTATTATCTTTTTGCATATCTTAACACATAAAATCCGTGATAATTGTGGTGAATTCATCAATTTGTTCACAATAACTAAGATACTAAATGTTCAGCGGTCAATATGCAGCTTCCACACCCCTGATCCCGGTTTGCACACGCTATGCTGAAGCTACAGCTGTGTGTTAACAGACGTTTCACAAAAATCTCCTTTATTTCCTCACCTTTAGAACCGCGTGACATGTTTTTCAGCCAACATGGCAGAATAGGAGGTTAAATAGGAGCTACAGGATGAACAACCTCGCTGATTAACCCCCGCCCAGTTCAGCGAAGGATTCAGTTCCTCAGAATCAGTTACATGCATGTCACAGTGAGTCTCTTAGTTTTCTATGTCTCTACTTGGAAAGTTACAAAGTCAAAAGTTAAAAGCAATAATTTAGGTTATTTAGTCTGTCGAAAGAGTAAAAAATGGGGGTTCATTTTCCAAAGCCATATTTACGTCCATGTTATTTATTAATTTACAAATGTCACAATACTAAACTAAATGTATAGTTTAGTTTGAAGCTAAATATTTAGCTAGCAAGCTAAACTGGCTAGCTAAATATTTAGCTAGCAAGCTAAACTGGCTAGCTAAATATTTAGCTAGCAAGCTAAACTGGCTAGCTAAATATTTAGCTAGCAAGCTAAACTGGCTAGCTAAATATTTAGCTAGCAAGCTAAACTGGCTAGCTAAATATTTAGCTAGCAAGCTAAACTGGCTAGCTAAATATTTAGCTAGCAAGCTAAACTGGCTAGCTAAATATTTAGCTAGCAAGCTAAACTGGCTAGCTAAATATATACCGTGGAACTAAATATTTAACTCAGAGCTAAATATTTAGCTAAGCAAGTTCACTTGCACCTTCTGCTGCTGGTTTATCGCTGTTGCTGTAAATCCATCGGTAAACGTCTGTGTTGTCGTTTAAACGGATCATCCCACGTTTTAAGCTGTAATATTGGACATGTTGGGATGAAAATAAATGATAAGGAGGAGACATTTATACTGAGACCCAGCTTTTATTTTGGTAGTCCACTTCTGCTTGTCGGCAAGTAAATTTATATATGAGCTAAATATTTAGCTCTGAGCTTAATGTTTAGTTCAAAACTAAATATTTATCTAGCCAGTTTAGCTTGCTAGCTAAATATTTAGTTTGAAGTTAAATATTTAGTTTTTCAACACAACTAACGCTACTGTGTTTCTTACTTTGCTAAATGTTTGTAATACTATTAGAGGTTAAGCAGGAACACTGCAAAAAACGATTTTCAAGAAAGTAAAAATCCCTTGTTTGTGGACATTTTTTCGTATTTTTTAAATATATTGTCAAGTGAATATTTTCTTGAAAATCTTTCTTGAAATAAGACAATATTTTTTTTTAATCCGAAAAAATGTCCACAAACAATTTTACTTTCTTTAAAATATTTTTGCAGTGAAGGTCATTCCTGGAAACTTTGGACCTTTTCGTTGTTCTGTGAAGCAGAAAATAAAGCAGAGAAGAAGACTTTGTGCCTCTGGAGCCGGCCGGGTCGTTAGGTGACCTCATATTGATTATAAGGCTGCCAGGACTTAATTACCTGCTGCAGGGTCTTATACCCCGGCGGAGCTGCCTCTTTCCTCGACTAAGCAGACATTCAATAACGAGCGACCTCCTCCCCCGCTCCACACACACCTTCCTGGGTTTGGGTCCTCATTAATCTGTGTATAAAAGTGCGACGTACAGCGGAATCCCCCATCCATGTTTTTAACTCTCGGGAAGTTTGTCCTTCTGGCTGGAGGTTACAGCGAGGCTATTTCTGGAACTAATTTCACTGATTAAAGGTAAAACTGTGGTTTGGAATGCAGAGTCTGCAGACTAAACGTGCTGAAAGCTGCAGCAAAGCACAGTTCCTGCAGTTTTGCACAATCTGGAGCTGGGAAACAGATGTCTGTGATGTAAAAATAACCGCATCTTCTGGATCTAACAGTGCGTCTCCTGTTTTTTGTTTTGTTTTTTTTCTCAGATGAAACCAGTCCATCCAACGTGTGGGACTGTAAGAACAGAGGTGTTAATGGCACCCAGAAGGGGCAGATTGTTTGGAGATTGGAGCCTGGGCCTTATTTTATGGAGCGTAAGTTTTTATATTCCTTTGTGAGAAGAATTATTATAAGCATGAAGAAGGAATGGTCCGTATGGGAGGCAGCTGTGTGCAGAAACAGTGATGGATGTATAGGATTTGATTTGCAGGAAGCTTGAATGTCTGCGACGTTTCCTTGCAGATGATGATGAGTTTTGTCCTTCTCCTTCACAGCTGAGACCAAGATCTGTTTTAAGTACTACCATGGAGTGAGCGGAGCTCTGAGAGCGACGACCCCATGCATCACTGTGAAGAATCCAGCGGTCCTGGTGTGTTTCTCTCTCAGTGCTTTAGTGATTTTGTTCTGAATCACTTTAAGATTGAAGCAGAAACCCTCAGACTGCAGCTCCACTGGGCTGAAAATGAGGCTCAGTGAGAGAATTTCACTTCGTCGGGGCTCTTTGATCGGCTGCGATTGTTGTTTTTGTTGGTAACCTACATACATGGAGGTCCGCACCATCAACGTGTTCTGGAAGGAGTTTGAATTCATAAACATCCAGGACTGAAATATTGGTAAATTTCACCTTTGTGGAGGTCGGGAAGCTGAAAACGTTCAGTGACCACTCCTTGTTTAAAATAGTATTTCACAAACATGCAAACATATTGATTAGATCGATTAAATGTGGTTAAAGAATTACAACTATGAGAAGAGTATGAGAAACTACACACAGATTATTATAGTCTAATAGTTGTTAAACAAAACGGAAGGAAAAATGATCTCTAACCAAGTGAGATTCACACAGTTGGAATGCCAGGGCAGTAAGACATCAGCAACTGTTGCTTCCCATTAAGCTGGGAGGGGTCAAAGGTCATCTCCAGACCATCTGAAGTCCGTCATCCTCCAGAGAGGAGAACATCTCAGACGGTCAGCCGATTCAGCCCAAGGTCAGAGCGGAAACCCCAGAGCTCCATCTCAAACTCTACAGACCTCAGTTAGCAGGTTAAAGGTCATGATCCTGAACCAGTACGGCTGCTTGGAAGGTTTGGAGGAGAAACAAGAGGGCGGCAGGACTGAGGTTAGCAGAGACAAGACTTCTGGGACAATGATGGACAGAACCAGACACAGCAGATCAGCACAAACACCTCAGACCAACTGTCAGGCACGGTGGTGGAGGAGCGATGATCTGGGATCCTGGACACCTTGCCGTCACTTATGCCTAGTTTCCATTGAGCGGTTTGTTCCGTACTCTATTCTGTCTGTTTTCATTGTAGCGAAACCATCCAGCCGAGCCGCACCGCTCCATTCCTGGTTCCCCTTCAGCTGTAGGTCCGTGGGACAACGGTACGGAACGATTGGGGGCGGAGCTACTGGCGTCACACAACACGGTCCGTTGATCGGGGGACAGAAAAAACCCATCACTGTTTGCTATAGATACACACTAGTGCGTCACGTTTGTTGTTCCCCTTGCGTGACGCTACGATAGGCGTCTGGGTTTAGCCCCGCCTCCCCAATGAGAGTCCAACTGGCGGTGGAATACCCCGGACCATAAGACAGCGTACCGGACCGCACCGACCCGTACCGCTGGGTGGAAATGAAGCATTAGTGGACCAGGATCTCCTCTGTAGAGCAAAGTATTCTAGAGAGGCCAGACTGGGTCATCAGCAGAACCAGGATCCAAAAACAGAACAGCTGAAAAAGAAAGAATCCAGTTGCTGCAATGGCCTAGTCAAAGTTAAGACCTCAACCAGATTAAAATGCTGTGTTGGGACCTTCAGAGAGTGGAGCAGAAACAGAGTCGTACTGACCACTTCACACTAGAAACAGATTAATTCAGTCACACATCGGTACACATGCTTGGGGTTAAGTGCCTTGCCCAGGGGCACATCGACATTACTTTACCTTCTTCATCTCCTCTGAGTTCCTCTGACTCTCAGGACCTTTTTTTTTTTCGTGGCGGGAACGTTGAGCCGAAGCAGTTTGCTGTGCTGTGAGGATTTCTTCTCTCTGCTGTTGCAGGTGGAGGGTCTGGCAGAGCAGGTTGGCGTTGAACATCCACGGAAACTGATCAGCTTCACTTTAACCGGTGAGATCAGACGTTGCCTAAACATTGGCCTCTGTTATCATCCATCTCTTCCATTGAATTCAACCAGCTAACGTCTAGGACGTTATAGGAAGAGTTTTATGCTCCTGTAGGTCAATGTTTCCAGAAAGCAGGAGATCGATTTTACCTTTCCAAATTCATTGCAGATCTGCGCGCCACCGGGTTGAAGAAAGGCATGTTTTTCAACCCCGACCCTTACCTGAAGATGTCCATCCATCCTGGTAAAAGAAGCGTCTTCCCAGTCTTCAGCCATCACGGACAGGAACGCCGATCGGCCATCATCGCCAACACCACCAACCCCGTCTGGCACGGAGAGGTGATCCTTGTCTTCCCTTTGCAGCATTTTCCTCTCACACCTTCTCACACCTTTCCTGCTTTCTAACAGAAATACACATTCGTGGCGCTGATGACTGACATCCTCTACATCGAGGTGAAGGACAAGTTTGCTAAAAGTCGTCCGATCATCAAGCGTTTCCTGGGCCAGCTGGCGATCCCCGTGCAGCGGCTCATTGAAAAGATTCCAGGGTAGGAGACGGGAACACGGCGACTCCTTTAGAGCAACATCCGAGTCAGTTACAGTTCCTCATGTTCATCTTGCAGGCTCAAATATATCCATACATTCAGCTACACCTTTACTTAAACGGTGCCGAAGGTTCTAGAGAGTGTGTTTAAACTGGAAGTCCATGAGCTTAGTGAAGATTTACACCAGTTAGGAAAGTCGGTGGGAGGCATTTCTAAACATCTACACATCGTAACCTGGAAACTGCTGCTACCCCAGTGCAACTGTCCAGTCCAGCCAGTTCAACCAGTTTAACATCACCATTCATCACCTTCCAGCTGCAGATGCCCATGTGGACCAGCCAGGTGTCTTCTGGAGAAAAGTGTGATACCACCTGTCAAGCATGGTGGTGGCAGCATCATGTGTTCCGTCATCAGCTTTGCTGCCAGAAAGAGGCCTACGTCTTCTCCAACTTCACCTCAGACCAGCTGCTAGACGGTTGAGGCTTTGGACCCAGTTGGATGTTCCTGCAGGACGAGGATCCCAAACTCAGATTGTATTATCATTGATACGTGTAATACTGTGTGTGTTACTGTATTTTGGCTGTGTAAAGTTTAAATAAGACCATTTGTACGCTTTACTGACGTCACAGAGCTTAGGGTAACAGAAAGGTTTGTGCAAATTCCTCATATGGGTGATAAATCCTGTCTAAGAGTTGCTTGAGGGGGTTGTCTGGAAGGCCTAATTTACATGTCCTTTGTTATTCCGTTTCAACACCCACAAGTCGAGTGTGTTAGTGGTTTATGACCTGTTGTAAACCCCTGTATTGAAATAAAAGCTTTTGAGAGAGTGAGCTCAGTGGGAGAAGACACTGAGCATGCTCGATGCCTTTCATTCCCCTTGTGAAGTCTTCGTTCACAAGTAAAACACAGAAGTTGTGTCTTTCCTCATTCTGTTCTCTATGTTCTAGGGTAATATTTACCAAACACAGATCCAAGCCAGCGTTAAGCTGCAGGAACGGCCTTCCCAAACACTGGGAAAGAAAACGTGCGGACGAATCTTTAAAAGGACATGCTCACTCGTACTTTCTGTTTTTGTGTACTTGCTCTGTACTTTGCTGCTGTACTACAGCATACGGCGGTCCTCCCTGAGGAACTTTTCTCCGGTTGTCATCGATCCAGAGAGTTTTTTCTGGATCTTGGTTGGAAGCACGGCAGATTTACTGGAAACCTGTCTATCCACCTGCCGATTGTCCTCCTTCCTGGTAGACCAAACAGACAACAGCTGGCTCAGTGAACACATCCTGGACTTTCAGCTGCTTCCAGTTCCTGCTTGATGACCAAATATCAGTGGGGGCGTATGCATATATTTGAGCCTGTGTGGAGAAAAGCCAAACTTCTGCACCCAGTTTCTTTGTTGTCATTGTAGTGTTGGCTGTTCAATATGACCTTCGTTCCCACCACGATCTTCCCGTTTTCTCCTCGTTTCTCCGTGCAGAGTCCAGCCGGTGTGCTTCCCGCTGTGTCGACGCTTACCCACCGAGCACGTCAGCGGACAGCTCCAGTTTAAAGTGGAGTTGACCTCGACGGGGCCTGATGGTGAATAATCTGCTTTTCTGCATTCGTCTTACCCCTTAACTCGAACACTGCATCTTCTCTGTCCTCATTAATCCTCTTTCCCGCTGCAGGAGCCTCTCCGGATTCCATCATCGGCATCTCGTCGCTGAACGGAGCTCCAGGGACTCCGTCTGATGACGAGGACTTGCCCCATCCTCTTCCAGGTGTGGTCTCCGCAGGCCCCTCTCCAACCGGCTCCCAGGGATCCCAAAGCTTGTGGGAGGGCGGAGCCACAGCCTTACCGGAAAAAGACCTGCCTGTCGTCCGATCGGCCAGGTTTGCAGAATCTGTGGTTGTTTCTGAGCAAGCCGTCCTTCACAGGTCCCTCAGCGAGGGCCTGGATGCCATCGAGGCCCCTAAAGGTCCCGGCGAGAGACCTCTGGGTGCCGCCTCACCTAAACTGTGCTCCAGCTTCCCGACGCACACAAGACTGAGCGACATACTGCACATCGACTCGGACGAGGACGAGGAAAGGTCGGGGGTGAACGACCTGCCGCCGATGCCTTTATCGCCGCTGCTGATGAACGGAGAACCGGCTGATGTTAGCAGCGCGGAAGAGGACGACCTGTTCCTGGAGGTCGGGCAGGAGCAACCGGAGCCTCCGGTGGAGGAGGAGGAGGAGCCTGCAGGTGATGGGATGGAGGAGGGGCCTCCGGAGGCACGAGTGGCCCCGGGCGTTGAGCCACACCTGGAGTTGGAGGATGTTTTGGAGCCAGAAGTTTTCCTTGAGGTGGAGGAGGAGGTTGAGACTATTACCCATGATGCTTTGCAAGAGGGCGGAGCGGTAGGGGCGCCGGGGGAAGATCCCACATCAGAGATGGACTCCTGCTCCATGGCTACAGCTCCTCATACGGTTTTCTCGTCATCAGAGAGCGGTCCGATCACGACGGCCACGGCTGTGGTAAGTTCATGTCGATCAGTAGAAATGGGATTTAAGGTTCTTTAAAAGGGAACCGGATCTTATGGATCCGTTCCTTTCTGCTTGGTGTTGCAGCAATGACCTGATGATGACGTTAAAGGTGTCTTCCAACCACAGCAAACTTCTCCAGGAAGCATGGTAGCTTCCTGGGTCCATTATTACCCCCCCTCCTGTGTGGTTTCACAGCATTCATCAGGGTGAAGCAGAAATGTTGCCCAGAAGGAGCCCCTGGTTGGGATTCACTAGCTTCCAGGTGGAGCATTGTGGAGGGACAGCACAAATCAGTTTCCGTTTTTTCCAGCATCACAATTCAGTGAGTTCAGTTTAAAACAGCCAACAGCTCATTTCTCAGCTGCTGCACATTATAAATCATCAACGCCTGTAGCCGTCTGTAGCATGAGAGTCTCTAAGGCGCCGTTTGGAAAGCTGCACCGTCAAAAAGCAATCATTTCTGTTATTTAGCCTGTCATAGGAGAAACAATGGGGGTTCATTTTTCAAAGTCACAGTTTATTACTAAATATTTAGCTATAAGCAAAATCTTTAGTCCCAAACTAAACATTTAGCTTCTCAACTAAATATTAGTCAACAAACTAAATATTCAACTTGAACTATATATTTATGTAGCAAGCTAAGCTGGCTAGATAAACATTTTTTTAGAGTCTTTATTGATAAACTAGAACATTTACAGAAATTGTGAAAACATATAAACAAGACACATTAGTTAAACAAAAACCAACAACATTACAATTGAGACAGATGTGACACTGGAGGGTTTAAAATAGTCTTTTCAACGGCAGACATGGTTTTAACTGCCTTAGAATTGGAGCTAAATCTAAGATTATTTATACAAATGTTAAGGGTTGCTAAAAATGCATTTTTTTACAAAATGTACACAAACAATCCAATCCCTAGCTAAACATTTAGCTCAGAGCTAATATGCTAATTTACTTGCCGATAACTGAATAACCAAAACAAAACCTGGGTCTTGCAAATTCTTTATAAACTGCTGCAGAGAGTAAAAGTTACCTCTTTAACATAGTTTATTTTCCTCCCAACATGTCCAACATTTCACCTTTAAACGTTGGTTTGATGTTTTAACGTCAACACAGACGTTTACCAATGGATTTACAGCAGCGGTTTATATAGAGGTTTTCAAAATGCAGCTTTTATTTTGGTAGTCCACTTCCGCTTCTCGGCAAGTGAATTAGCATAAAAGAGCTAAACTCCTCCGGCCAAATGTGAAGCTAATGCGGAAGTGACAAACTGCAGTTTCCCCCCTCATCCACTAGGGGCTGGCTGCAGAAAGCAAGTTTCCATCGACTCCCATGTTAAAAACTTCACAGCAGAAATAAACTTGTTTACAGCCTGGTGCAAAAAAACATTTTAGGTTTGATAGATTAAGTTTACCGTCATGACGACTCTGAGGGGGGTGAATTCTTTTATAACTCATCCGTTTAGAGGCAATTTAAGCTTGAGAGAAAAGAAATCTGCAGGTTAAAGTTTTCCATGACTTTTTAATAACCTTTAATCAACTTTCCGTGACCAAAATAACACATTCGTGCCTCAAGTCAAAGTGTTATCCACATTTATTGGTTGATTTTGAGTCTGCTTACAAGATTTTTGGTATGGAAGCGTACTGCATTCACTTGAAAAAAATAAAAAGCTGTTTTTCTGAATTAACAAGATGAGTTTTACCAAAAGAAATAAAATGATTAGCATCCACCTTTGCCCCTTAATGCTCTCTGGCCACTATGGTAACATTTTAAACATCCTTTTAAAATAAGATTTACCACAAAAACAAATATAAAGTGCAGGAAAAATACAACTCACCATGAGACGGTCCGTCTGGGGCCGTTTTAAAGGTTTTGTTGCCTCATTTGAAAGCTGGTTACCCCATATTAAGCAGTTTTGGGGCTCGGTGCATGGAAATCATCTGTCGTGATAAATCCATATTTTAAGGAGGACTCCTGGTATTGTCTTTTAAATGTACCTTTGTTTTTCTTGGAAGTCGTAGGTTCTTCCTTGTCTCTTCACTGGACCTTTCCTTTTCACAAAGAAACTTTTCAGAGACTTCTGTTTTTAATCGTTCTGCTAGCTTGTGGGTTTGTTCTTAGCCGTGACATGTCACATGACCGAAGCAAGCAACTTGACATGTGTCAAGAGTGAGTTATAGCCGCATGTAGCGGAGAGAATCCGATCATTTTTCAAAATAAAACATTGTTTAGACTCGGATAATAAGTAAAACGGAAATACTGTAAGTTATTTCTTCTTTCTGTGCGGCCCGGTACCGGCCCGGGGTCAGGGGTCCAGGGTCCTCTGCGCTAACATAAATATAATCGGCACTAAAAATTATCATAGAAAATCTGTGTTTCAACTTATCTGTTGTATAAATTTGTCTTCTACAATATTTCACAATTTTTATGGTCAAAATCACTGAATTTATATAACATAATAATACATTGACACAGTGCCTGTGGAGTGGGGCGAGGTAGTGCAGTACTGTGCCTCACCTCCGGGGGCGCTGTGTCACAGACAGTGAATGTAGCAGGGAGTTGGCGCATGATCGTTTCTATCTCTCTTTATATCGCCAATATACGTGTTGACATTCTACAGTCTGTCTTATATATTTACCAAATGTATTTAACATATTTAGTCTTCTACGGATTTAAAAAACTGTCGGATGAATACAAAAAACACAATCAGAATAGAAGCAATGCAGAACATCAGGCAGATTTTTTTAAATGAAGCCAAATAAAGATGATTTTTACATGATAGTGATGTAGATATTTGTGGAGCTGGATAGATGCATGGACTTCATACACAAAGGTAAGATCATACACGATTTTAAATTTATAAAATAAATGAAAAATCTGCCAAAAATAAAATACTTTTTTTTTTTTTACAGAGTATTAAAAAAAAATTTCAAGCTATCGCATTATCAAATAGCATGGACATGATTAAAGCATAAATAAAGGTTGTTAAAACGACACAAATGTTCCAATTAATCAAAAAACTGATTTAAAAAAACGAAGCAGTTCTGATTCAATAAGAGTCAGTGCCTCGCCAATCATAAACCTCACCGCACGTCGCTGCTGTCAGCATCCCACGCCTTGACTTGGAGAACATCTCAGCGCTCTGCAGGTGACCTCCCAGACTTTCTCTCAGATTTGGTTCTGGATTCTGGCTCGGCCCGAGTCCAGAACTTCATCTTTCTCCTGATAAAGTCGATGTGGTGTCAATCCAGAATCACTGCGGTGCTGAAAAATAAACTCCATCTTCCTCTTCTGCTTTCTAACACACAACTGTTCGGGATTTCATCCACCTTGACAAAAAAAATAAACAAAAAAAATACGTCGGTTCATTCTGAAGAAAAGCAGCCCCGCAGCATGATGCTGCCACCATCATATGTCACAGTAATCAAACATCCACACATCCAGTTCTGGTTAAAATCTCTGTTGGCCTCATGGGCGAATTTGTTCTGGTCTGATGGAACCAAACCAGAACTTTGGAACTGGGTCAAAATTACAATTGGTTTGGCCCAGAAACAGGACTGCTCAGCATTAAAGGTGAAACACGGTGGTGGCAGCATCATGTTGTGGCGTTAGTTTTCTTCAGATGAGCTTTTGTCAGAATCTGAGCGATCTGGGGTATCTTTTACAGAGTGGAGGGTAAAGTCCAAAAGGTTCTGGTCCAGCTCATGCTTCAAATGTTTGCAAACTTTTTTATTTTCACATTTTCCCCCTCAGTTTTCAAACAATTTGGTTCGTTTTTCTGCTGAATTCTTACAACAAATTAAAAAAATCCTGAAATAAACTATCGGGGTCTCATCTGTTAGTTTCATAAAAACTTTTTACACTCCATTTAGGAAGCGAGACACATCGGGTCGGACCGCGACCTCGTAAGATTCTGCTGTTACGTCGCTGGTTATTAAGAGTTTTAATGTCTGGGTGACCCAGATGGTTCCAGAATCTGGGTGATAGTCGGTGCTGCAGTGCTTCAAACTGGGTCAGACCGGACCGAATGTCAGCCATTTTGATTTTTCAATTCAATTCAGTTTATTTCTATAGCGCCGATTCACACCAGATGTTTCATCTCAAGGCGCTTTTACAAGAAAAGTCGTTTCAATTCATTCATACAAACATTCCAATAAAGTTGAAAAGTTTTTTATCTAAGGAATCCCAGCAGATTGCATCGAATCATGGACTTGAGGTTGCGTCCCGTCGATGCACACTTCCAACCACAGTAATCCCTCATACTGAGCAAGCATGTAGCGACAGTGGAGAGGAAAAACTCCCCTTTAACAGGAAGAAACCTCCAACAGAACCAGAACCAGAACCAGGCTCAGTAGGAGCGGCCATCTGGGGCCAGTGAGCAAAGTGGTTTTGATCAGATCTGTGGTAGGATTAGATGTTTACTTGGCTCCATGTTGTGTCGTGCAGGAAGCAGAGGAAGGAGCAGCGACGGCTATCGATCCGGGGGGAGACGTGGAATCAGGCCCCCCGCCGACCCCCCGAACTGGGAATGATGATGATGATGAAGAGGAGGAGGACGCCGGGGGACAAGCTGAGGCCACGGAGGCCGAAGGAGAACCTCGGGCTTCCGGCGAGCAGGAGGCGGAGGAGGAGGAGCCGAGCGTGAGGAGGCGGAGCCTGCAGGCCGCGGGCGGTGGCGAAGAGCAACAGGAAGGGGAGGGGACGAAGACGCGAGAGGAGGTGCATGTTACCACGGAAACAGACAGGGAGGAAGGTATCGTGCTCTGTGCTCATCTCAGACTTAACCCCCCCAGAAAGATGCTGTCACGACATCTGCTTCTGCTTTGTTGTAGGAGCGCACGTTAACGGGCATCCCGTCCGCTCGCTGCCCTCGGTGCGTCATGACATCCACCGGTACCAGCGTGTGGACGAGCCGCTGCCTCCCAGTGAGTGTGTGTGTGAATCTGCACGCCGCGGCGCTGTGCTGGGGTGTAGATCAGGTTGTAGACAAAGCTTAAAGGTTAAACAGAGTTTCTAACACTTCCCTGGGATAGATACAGATGATCAGCTGTTCTTCAGAATGGGAAAGAGAAGAAAACATGTCATTCTGGTGAGGCAGGTGTGTGTCGATTTGTATTAATAGGGACATGGCTAGAGAGGGAAACAGTTGCTGAACTCCAATGATAATAATAATAATAATATACTGTTCACCAAGTCTCCATGACAACCATCAGACTCTATCTACATGCTAACAGGTTGTTTTAGAGGCATGCTGGGAAAAAGCCTTTTCCTCTCCTACCATCACAAACATCAGCTCTACGGGGACTTTCAGTTAATCAATCAATTAATTAATTAATCAATCAATCAATCAGTCATGTTTTGTGAAATATATTCTGCCCATCCCCACCATGTTTTATTGCTCAACCCTTTTTATACATCGACAGATTAGATCACTGTGGATCATTCCGGCTGCTGTCATCTATCTGAGTGAATCTGTTGTGTTCGGCTGAAAACTAAAGCAGAAGAAAATTTCTCCGAACAAATTAAATAGCGCAGATTAGAAAAAAGAAAGAAGTCTGATCTGAGATGTTTTCCTCCATCGCTTCATCCTCTCGTCAGATTCAGCGTTTCATTTCCACAGTCGGGAGCCATTAAACACCTGCTTCTCCATTATTAACTGCCTCTCAGACTGGGAGGCTCGGATCGACAGCCACGGGAGGATCTTCTTTGTAGACCACGTGAACAGGACCACAACGTGGCAGCGTCCCACCGGACCCCCCGCCCCGCAGGGCCTGACCCGCTCCAACTCCATTCAGCAGATGGAGCAGCTCAACCGCAGGTGGGCTTCAGCGTTTTGGATTCACCGGATGATAAAACGTCTCCCTATTTTCTGTTTTCAGTGACTTTTTTTCTTTTTCTGTTTTTAAAATGGTAAATCTGATGAGTAAAGTGCTTTGTTTGTCTTTCGTCACCCTTTTTGTCTGTTTTTCCTCTCCTGATGGCAGATATCAGAGCATCAGGAGGACCATAACCAACAGTGATCGATCAGAGGAAAGCTCCACTGACCTCCCTGAACCAGAGGGCGAACTGATGCCTCACTCAATTTCCGGTCAGCGTCATCTAAAACGCTTCGTTTAAAGCAGCAGATCGCGTCCAGCTGTGCAGGCTCTAATGAGCGCGCTCCTGGGTCTGACTGGTTTGACTGGTTTGACTGGTTTGTTGAATCTGTTGCAGAGTACCGTCGGGAAAGCGCCGTCGCCCACTCCAGCAGTCGCTCACGCCTCGCCCTGCTGCTGCAGTCGCCCAGCGCCAAGTTCCTGAGCAGCCCTGACTTCTTCACCGTGCTGCATTCAAACCCTGTCAGTCCTGTAAACAAGGCACACTTTAAACTCAGCTGGCAGCACTGAGCTGCTTTCACCAGTTTAAGTTGTTTATTAGTCACATATCATCAAAATGATCTAACAAAGATTAAAGTAACTTTAGATGAAACTCAAGTGAAAAAACTGAAGATCTGCATGTTTTGGATATTTGCCCTAATCAGTGTGAAAGCGTCATAATCACCAATAAATACACTACGGCCAATAAGAATCCTCCAAATACAGATATTGACCAATAAGCACTTCAAAGAAAAAGAGAAACATTAATCTAAGAAATAAACTCCAGCCAGTCACAAAAGCTAGAATAAGACATCCAGCACAATAACTTCACCTGTTGCATGATGGGTCTGCTCAGCGTAGCGTTCTGGTGACATCAGCTTTCCAGTATTTGGCACCAAGCGGAACCGAATACTGAAACTATCTTTAATGTGCATCAATCAATCAAACTTTATTTATAGACCACTTTTCTTACTGCCAACACAAACACAAAGTGCTTTTTCATTGATTAGAAACAGGACAGAGTTAAAACCACAAGAGACATTAAAAGTGATCAAACTAGGTAGAGAAACAAAACAAGCTATAATTGTGACAATAAGGCAATAAAGTTGCATAATTAAAAGCTTTACGTCACAAGTCGTTTAATATATACACCTAGAATCTATTATTGTATGCTATATGCTAACCGCTCCTCAGGGATGGAACTGGTGGGCTTTTCCTTGTTTTTGTGTGTAATTTAAAACAGTTTACCGTTAAAATTGTTTGTTTCTTTTTCTAACAATAAGTGGTCATAAAATCAAACAGATTGTTTACTAGAAGCAGTGTATCTGTGCTATGTATTTATTTGGGCTGTGTTTTGATTTTCAATATAGAGCAGAAAGGGGGCTAAAGTGGTTAGCCATAAAACAAGCAAATAGCAAAGTTACCTAAGGTTAGCTAAAGGTTTTACAGAAATTAGAAACAGAAGGACATAAAGAAACCTACATTAAAAATGATTAAACTAGCTAAACAGACAAAACAAGTACAGACAAAATTGAAAATAAATAGAGAAAGTTAATTGTAAAATAATGTGAAATCATATGTCAAGGAATCATTTAATGTAAGCTAACCGCTCCGCTAGAATGGAGGTGGTGGGGTTTGTGTTTAATTTAAAATATTTTACTATAAAAAAGTATTTCAAGAAAGATAATGAGAGGTCATAAAAATCAAACAAAAGCCTCGTATCTCTTCTATGTATTTATTTTACTGTTCTGATTTGGATTTAGAACACAAAGAGGGGCTAAAGTGGTTAGCAATAAAACAAGCTAATAACAAAGTTACCTAAGGTTAGCAAAGTGCTATACAGAAATTAGAAACAGGACATGAAAAACGACATTAAAAATGATTAAATTAGCTAAACAGACAAAACAAGTGATGATAATATTGATAATAGTTTAATGTTAAATAATAAAAAATGATTAGTCATTTAATATATTAATTTAAAGGAATCATTTAATGTGTGTTAACTGCTCCTCTGGGATAGAGGTGGTGCGCTTTGGGTTTAATTTAAAACATTTTACGGTAATAATATTTGAAGGGAAAAAAACCCAGAAGCCTAATATCTGTTCTATGTATTTATTTTACTGTTTTGATTTTGAATTTACAACACAAAGGGGGCTAAAGTGGTTAGCAATAAAACAAGCAAATAGCAAAGTTACCTAAGGTTAGCTAAATGTTTTACAGAAATTAGAAACAGAAGGACATAAAGAAACCTACATTAAAAATGATTAAACTAGCTAAACAGACAAAACAAGTAATGACAATATTGAAAATAAAAGGAGAAAGTTAATTGTAAAATAATGAGAAATCATAAGTCAGGGAATCATTTAATGTAAGCTAACCGCTCCGCTAGAATGGAGGTGGTGGGGTTTGTGTTTAATTTAAAATATTTTACTGTAAAAATATTTCAAGAAACATTATGAGAGGTCATAAAAATCAAACAAAAGCCTCGAATCTCTTCTATGTATTTATTTTACTGTTCTAATTTTGATTTAGAACACAAAGAGGGGCTAAAGTGGTTAGCAATAAAACAAGCTAATAACAAAGTTACCTAAGGTTAGCAAAGTGCTATACAGAAATTAGAAACAGGACATGAAAAACGACATTGAAAATGATTAAATTAGCTAAACAGACAAAACAAGTGATGATAATATTGATAATAGTTTAATGTTAAATAATAAAAAATGATTAGTCATTTAATATATTAATTTAAAGGAATCATTTAATGTGTGTTAACTGCTCCTCTGGGATAGAGGTGGTGCGCTTTGGGTTTAATTTAAAACATTTTACAGTAATAATATTTTAAGGACAGGAAACCCCAGAAGCCTCATATTTGTGCTTTATTTTACTGTTTTGATTTGCTAAAGTGATTAGCATGAAAACAAGCTAGCAAAGCAAAGTTAGTTATACAGCTAATGAGCTAACATTTAGCTCAGGCTGGTGTTCTTGTTTTATTAATGTTGTGTTACTCTGGTTTTTATGGGTCATCAATGGGCGGTCAGAATGATCTCAGTTTAGAAAACCAGTAAGAACCAGTAATGGCCGAGTTGAGCTAAACGCTGCTTAGAACTGGGTCAGTTCAAGAGGTTCCATCACCTACATTAACTCAGACTGAAATCATTCCTATCGGTTTGAACAATGAACTTTTACTTGAGTTAGTTGTTTATGTTGTCACTATTTTTTATTTTTACAACATATTAACTGTTTGTGTTGCTATGCTAACTGTATGGTTCATGGCTGGATGATGTGTCCTGAGCTGGTCAGTTGGATCTGCCGAGCTAAAACAATAAAACTAACTGTAAAACGAATTGTTTCAGTGAAAAGACGATTATATAGGCTATTTTTGAGTAATTTTAATTTAGCAACAACATGAAAGAAACAATACAAACAGTAAAACATATCTGCAGTTTCTGCCTGATCTGCTGGCAGCTTTTAGTTTCAGATGATTAAATCGTTTCTGATTTCTATTTAGCTTCACTCTTTCATTAGACTTTAGACTTAGACTTTCATTAGATTCTCCAAACTGAGATCCATCTGACTGCAGATAACACACTAACTGCTCAAAACTACCCCACATAACTCCATCCTAATCAAGGTTTCTACAGAACAGAACTGCTCGTATTTTTATTTGTTTAACATGAGCCCACAGCTCAGGTTTCTGCTGATGTTACCGCCCTGTCCTCTCTATCCAGAGTGCCTATCGCATGTTTACGAGCAACACCTGCCTGAAGCACATGATCAGCAAGGTGCGCCGAGATGCTCATTACTTTGAGCGCTACCAGCACAACCGCGACCTCGTCACCTTCCTCAACATGTTCGCCAACAAGCAGCTGGAGCTCCCCCGGGGCTGGGAGATGAAGCACGACCACACAGGGAAGGTGGGCCGCCTCTACTGCAGCTCCTGGGGGTTTACACAAACCCATCTGAGTGGGCTTTTTTGTGAAATGCACGGCTAAGAGGGTTTCTGGCTTTCATCCTCAGCCTTTCTTTGTGGATCACAACTGTCGATCGACGACCTTCATCGACCCTCGGCTGCCCCTCCAGAGCTCGCGCTCCACCGGGCTGCTGGCCCATCGTCAGCACCTGAGCCGCCAACGAAGCCACAGCGCGGGAGAGGTGAGAAACCGGCCGCAGAACGACCCGGTGACCTGCTACACCTCCGAGCCCCCCAAGGTCCTGTAGACTCTTCAAAGATCACAGCAGCCCCTGAGGATGAAAAACAACGTTTTCCATCCGCTTCTGTTATCGCGGCCTTTAAGTTGAAGGCCAAACCTTTCAGATCTGAGGTGAAACGGGTCGACCGTTCGCAAAGCTTTATAAGGCGCTAATTTGATGACATAAAAACAGATCCATTGGTTTTTTTCTGGAATTCAGTCATAATAGGCAACACATAGACCTGCATCCAAAACAAACGTTCTTGCCGTCTTTAAAAGAGGCCTAATCAGAGGATCTCCAGACTTTCTGAAGGCTTTTCCCCGTTTTTCTTTAGAATCTGGCTGCGGTTTTTTTCCCCAGAGGAAATTAATTCCCTATCAGTTGATACACAATGGGGCAAATCAGTGGCGTAGCCGGAAATCGCTACAAAAAAAAAAGTGTGGCCCGTATACATATTAATGAAATTAAGTTATTTTGTAAGTTCCACTGTTGCTTCAACAGATACGCGTCTGTTTTTGTTATCGGAAACAGACAGAAAACAGCTTAAAACAAAGCATGTGGTGTTTTCTCATGTATCTGTCAGTCTCTGAGTCCTTAATTGTTCCCAGACGCCCCCTTGTCTCCCTGATTGTCTCCCCTGTGCATTTATACCTCTGGGTTCCCCCGTCTTTTGTCGGTTCGTTGTCGCCTATATGTTACCTGCTACCTCTTGTATTCCCTTGTGGTCCTGATCGTCAGGATATTCTGACTCTTATAGTCTTCATGGCATCAAAGCGTCTTTTTTACAGTTCCTCTCTGCGCCTGGGTCCTACAACCAGATTAATCTTGACATCCAGGCCAAATAAAACCTATTAAAGCTGTGGCCTAACAGGTAGAGCCTGTCAG
Organism: Valencia hispanica; assembly: GCA_963556495.2. NCBI lineage: Eukaryota > Metazoa > Chordata > Actinopteri > Cyprinodontiformes > Valenciidae > Valencia > Valencia hispanica. The sequence goes on from OY747707.1 coordinate 1,763,454, forward strand.
CCCTCTGACATAAACGATTAAAGGGATATTACACCATTCATTTTCCTTATCTAGCAGCAGTCCGTTTGCTTTAGCTTAGCATAAACAAGGGAAATGAATGGTAACAGCTAGCCTTTCATGTGCAAGAGTTGTGAAAATTACTCAATAATGATCCCAACTATTCCTGGTGACCTTAATAATTGTATCGACTGCAATTGAAAATAAGTAACATGAAGGAATTACAGGAGCCGATTTAGACCTGGGACTATATTATTACAAATCACCGCTGTAAGCCGCCGCTGCAAGGCGCAAGTACACGACACAGCTCCCACAAAAGAAACCTAAAAGTGTCTACAAAACTCACCGTTTACAGTCATTAGGGTGAAATGTTGCAAATATTATACAGTAAACCTGGAGGTGCCAACATCAGTCAGACGTCACAATTACAGTAATTAATAAGAGCAACAGCCAACGAATCAAAGTAAATAGAACGTTACTTACATTGATGATGCACTTTGTTCTGTATCTGTACATAAAACAGGATGAGATGTTCTTCAGACGCAGATCCATCTTTCTGGTAGAATATTGCATTTTTTCTTTGTAGTCCTCTGGTGTGAAATGTTCCTCACAAACCAGCTATTTATTAACGTTCTCCACGGGTTGTTGGAGGAATTCCCAGGGCAGCGAGCCGTTGTCTTCTCCGTTCCACGTTAGATGGTTTTCTGTGAAACATCGTGCTGCTATTTGCTACACAATAAGAACCATTTTCTGTCATTAGACTTATAAAGTACTCAAAATAAGGCGGTAAAAACTCAGTGCAGCTCATGCATTTGTGTTTATGGAAGTAGGCGTCTTTTGTGGCTCTGCATCGTGTCCTTCCAGCTTGCAGCGGCGGCTTAATGTAGTTTAATTGTGATTTGTCGTAATGTAGCCACAAGTCTAAATCTGCTCCTGTAATTCCTCCATGTTACTTATTGTTTTCATTTATGATAGAAATGATTATTGAAGTCACCAGGAATAATTAGAATCATTATTGAGTAATTTTCATGACTTTTGCACACGAAATGCTAGCTGTTACCATTCAGTTACATTGTTTATGCTAAGCTAAAGCTGACGGACTGCTGTCAGATCAGGAGAATGACTGGGCCGGTTACAAAATGATTTTTCTTACTTATCTAACTCTGGGGACGATGGAGGCAGACTAAATTTAACTTAGGGGTGGAATATCCCTTTATGCCTTAATTAGGCTTCACTCACCGTTGAGACAATGTGGTGGTTTCCCTATGTAGCATAAGGCATATGCTGATCGCAAAGTGTAAACACAATAATATGGCTACCATCAGATACCCAATGCTTTAAATAATTATTTGATCCAGTGTTGGGCCAATATTAAAGCGGTTTACCCTGTAGATGGTTATAGATTTAGAAGCTGTTAATCATGCAGCAACTGGCTGCTGAGGAGGCAATTTAACCATTTGATTCAGGAACATGTCGTAATGTTGCCCTCAAGGACTGGAGTTTGACACCCCTGCCCTAAACTAACCGTTGTTTTTTTGTCACATTCAGTTGTTTTTAATGCATGGAGCTGTACTTCAATGGAGTGGTCTGGAATATTTAGGTAGGGATCCTAATATTAATATTTTAAATAAAAGTGTTTGTTTAAAAACTACAATCTTAGACTTAGTTAAACAAAGCAGTCTCACAGCTAGCCCTAGCTTGCCTGGAGAGTTCGCTAGACATGTTATTTAAAACCGCCAGTGACGATGGAAATGTCACCTCCAATTTTTATTATATCATCTTAAGATGACCTTAAGCGACACCCCTAAAACATAATTATATAGCCAATATAATATGTTGTAATTTCTTTTAAGAAAGCCATGTAGTTGGGCCCCCTCAGGCCCATCCATAGCCACGCCCCTGAGGGAAACTTAGCAAACTCTCCGCCACTGGCAGCTGGTCACAAAAACACGTTTCTTCTCCAACAAGTTGATTCCCAAAGAGCCGTTAGCTGAAAACGATGATGGATCTCCGAGATCTTTCCTCCAGTTTCTCTAAAGAATCTCAGATTCTGTGAATGTGCTGGAGACGGTTGTTCAACCTTTGTCTAGTTTACCTTGTAGCAAAAAGAACTGGACTGAAACAGCGGCGACAAACAGCTAAATAAATATTCGCTCTGATGAGGGAACCAGGCAGATCTGCTGATCCAGTATGGGGCTGAAGAGGATCCCAGAGAGAGACTGGCTGCCGGGTCCGTCGGTCCCAGAACTAGGATGCGACCTGAACTGTAGTGCCTCCTTTTGTCGCAGGTGGTGGATGACTCCCGGCAGAGCAACCTGCCCGCCATGCCCCGCCCCTCCAGCACCTTCAGCGGCTCCAGCCGAAGCCCCTACCACGACGCGGTGCCTGTGGGTGAGTCCACCGCGATGAGGAGGACTCGCAAACACACGCAGGAAACGCTCCACGGACGCCCCGCTTACTCTCTCATCCTTTTCCCTCCAGCCTATAATGACAAGATAGTGGCGTTTCTACGGCAACCGAACATCTTTGAGATCCTGCAGGAGCGGCAGCCCGAGCTGGCCAGGAACCACTCCCTAAAGTATGCGTCTTTGCTTTTTAACCTCGCCCCATCATTGGCCAACCCTGAACACAACGTTTGACCTTTGACCCTGACGGATTCCCTCTGTTTGACCGCCACATCTGCATTCGTTTTGCAGGGAGAAGGTGCAGTTCATCCGCAGCGATGGGGTCAACGGACTCGCCCGTCTGTCAAGTGACGCCGACCTCGTCATGCTGCTCAGGTGAGTCCTGCAAGTTTGCATCCATTACCTGTACCCGTCCATCCTCTGCAGGGTGGCGGGGGGCTGGTGCCTATCTCCAGCATTTATTGGGCGAGAGGCAGGGTAAAACCCTGGACAGGTCGCCAGTCCATCGCAGGGCAACACAGAGACAAACAACCATACACACACTCATACCTAAGGGCAATTTAGAGAGACCAATCAACAGTCATGTTTTTGGACTGTGGGAGGAAGCCGGAGTACCCGGAGAGAACCCACCCATGCACAGGGAGAACATGCAAACTCCATTCAGAAAGACTCCAGGCTGGGATTTGAACCCAGGACCTTCAAGGCAACGGTGCCCTGTGAAGCCCTTTTGACGGAGACGTTTTCCTTTTATACTTCTCTGTTTTTGAAAAGCAGTTCCCCTCCAGGACAGCAGGGGGCGCAGCCCTTTTCTGGCTGGTCTACCATTGCAATTATGTCTCTGGTCGACGACAGTTTATTTCCTTTAGCTTGCAAACGCACATCCAGTCAAGGAGCAATGGCCGACAGAGAGCGAGTTTAGATGGAGCTGGAAAGCTTTTCACTAGAAGTGCAGCTCATAGAATCATATAAACAAACAAACCCAGCGTCTGTTTTGTTGTTCTCTACACCTCCTGGTGTTCAACATCACCAACAGACCAGATTAGATAAACTGGCCTTGTTATATAAAGCATCTAGTGACCAAAAGCTGCATTGACTACTAATTACATCGACTATAGAGCACCGCTCTGGTGAAATGATGTTGGGCCGACCAATCACAGACGAGCGCTCTACGTTGCGTTCGATGGATAGTTCAAAAATTAGACTGTACTCCACGCGTCGTTGCGTGAGTGACGTAGAGACCTTGCGTCGACGGATGATGGCGCTGCGTGTCTCTGTGCCGCCGCAGACGAAGAGGCTTAAACTAGGCTTAAGCCCCCCACGCTTTGTAGGAACGTTCTCCAGAACCTCCATAACTGTTTGAACGTCGGAGGTTTGCAGCTTTCCCAGCACCAGGACATTAAGGTGCTACTGCCACGGCTGGCACACCTGCAGCAGGATGTTTCCTAACAAAGTGTGGCGTTTCTGCAGCTCCACCATTGGTTTCAGTCGCGACGTGGAGGAGGGAACAACATCAGCATTTTCACCTGCTTCTCAGCACGGATTCTAGAGAAAGGGGTTTCTGTTTTGTACTGCTGAGCCCGCAATCCTGTGTAATAATGTAAACTAGCATAGATCTCTGTGAGGATAACGTTGGCAGGTCCAATCAGATTGAATTATTCACTAAAATATATGGGTGTGTAACCGCATCAACTCCTGAGGTGATCAGGAGCTGATCATCGAGGCCCCCGGTATCCTGCTCCAAGCAGAACAATCTGTGCGGTTACAATCAAAGTTACTGTAATGACCATGCAACACCAGCAGGTGGCGGTAGTTTAATAAAAAGTAACCGGAAGGATAACGAGGTGAAAGGGCGCATGGCCCCACCTAGCGTCACGCTGCCGAATGCACTTTATTAAATAATTTGATTTACTGACTGACATGTAAACTGGGATAAAGGCTCCTGTTCTGGTTGAGCTGTTACTTCGATTATTGCCAAAAGCTTGATTTAGATGCGCGTGTAAACAAACGGAACGTCTTCATTTGTAAACGTTTGAGGTTTAATGCAACCAGAATCAGGACAAAGTGAGACAGATAAAAAGAAAAAAAGAAAAAGGAGTGGTGGTGATATTTAGGTCACGTGTGTAGAAAATGCGACTGTATGACGTGTCAGGTGCAAAGAAATCTGTTTTGGAAAGTTCCTGGGCAACTGATGTAATAATGAAGAGATTCTCCAGGCCAAACATATAAGGGCTCAATAGAATCATCGGCTGAAGCCAGGGGGTTTTGGTTGGAGAACCTGACAGATAAACACTGCATGCAAACCGCCGCCTGAATAACTCACTACTTCGTTCGGTCTCCCAGTGACCAGCACAGCTGCAATCTGGAGGTGAGCCCCCTTTTTCCCCAAGCCTAGAAACCAACTTAAGCAGGAGATACATCCATCTGTAGCTCAGTGGTAGGTAGAGTTGTTGGCCTGCGAAACAGAAATAATCATGGCTTCGATTCCAGCTTTCCTCCTGCTACGACATGTACGACACCTACCCGCCTACTGGTGCTGGCCAGAGGGGGGCGATGTGGCTACAATCGTAGCTTGCTTCCACCAGTGTGTGAATGTGAGGGTGAATGAATAATGGAGTTGTAAAGCGCTCTGAGGGTCTCGAAAAGCGCTATATAAATGCATTATTGTTATCTCTATGTGCAAGGGTTGTTGGGTTGCTTATTGCACCTGCAGGTGAGAGCCTCGAGGTTGAACCCGCAGCTGGATCTAAAACACGCACAGGAGCCGCAATGTTAGCAGCATTGCAGAGGGACTCTGTAGAAAACGTTGCCTTAAAAATAACAGCATCCCTCTTAAAAAAAAAAACATGAACCAATATGGGACGTGAGTTCTGGCATGGAGCTAGAAGGCAGACGTCCCAACAAACCACCAGAACCAGATTCATCTCATCTATGTCTACTGTGAATCATAAATCTTTTCTGCCTCACAGTCTGCACAACGACGTGGTGTCTGATCCACATGTCAGCTTCTAAAGCAATTTGTAGGATTCGGCAGAAAACAATATTCTTTCTAGCTGCATTTTTAAGGTGCTTTCCAGAATCTCACCGTCCAGGATGGTGCGTCTGGCCCCCCCTCCATGTCTTCGTCACAGTCACTGGACACGACGACGGTTCTGCGTATGTTTCCCACCTGACCTGATTAATCTATTCTCTCTTTCTCCTGTGTTCAGCCTGTTTGAGGAGGAAGTGATGTCATACGTGCCGTCGTTGCTCCACCCAGGCTACACCCTCTCTTCTCCTCAGAGCTCTCCTGGTAAATCTGTCTCTGTTTGCTCTCCGCTAGTTTATTACATTCCCACCTTTTGTTAAGCAAAAGCAATAAAAGTTTTGATTACAGCGTTTCGAAATGAACTCGTATTGTTTATTCAGAAAGTAATATGAAACATAACTCGACTTCATGTTCATACGGCGTAGATATCCTGACCCGCACCTCGTGTCTTCAACGTTCAATGTGCTTCTTTGGATTTCAGCTGCTTTCTTCACCTTTTTATTGTCATGTGTGAATTTTTTTTATTTTATTCGGACTCTTCTTTTTCCAGGATGGAATAATTGCTAATAATGATTTTTAAAAAGAAGAAGTTGACGCACAGATCTGGTTAAATATAATAATAAACTTTATTTATAAAGCGCTTTTCATACAAAAAATGCAATTCAAAGTGCTTTACAGAATAAAAATCCCCCCCGCCACAAATTTAAACACAATTATACTCTCCTCCCCCCATCCTATCCCCATGTGCACACATTAAAGAGCAACATTAAAAGGACATTAAAATAGAAAGTAGGATGGACACTGGGCCGAGTACAGATGTGCCAGGTTGGGTAAGGAAACGTCATCAAGGGAGCCATCTGCCCCAGCAGCAGCGGGTCAACAGCAGCAGCCGAGGCACCGACCCAGGGCGTCCAGAGGAGGGGAGGCCAAGACCCCCACCTCCACCCAAGCTCCACCTGGAGAGCATCCAGGCAGCTACAGCCGACCACCGCTCCCAGGGCAGAGGGCTCCCACAGAGGAAACACTGGAACGATGTGTCTATGTTTTTTTGTTTTTTTTTTATCCGTGTAAAACAGGCTAACATGTTAAAATACACAAATACACAAATAAATAAATAGATCGATAGGTAGGCAAATTAATAAATAAATTAAATTAACGAGATAAGTACAAGACCAAGTAGTAAAACACTGATCAATAAAAGCATGAAAAGCAAAAAACAGGCAGTAAATAGTAATCAGTTAATTAAAAGCTGGGCTAAAAAGGTTAAAAAGGTGAGTCTTGATCCTGCTCTTAAAAACATGAACGTTCTCTGAGGTTCTCCAGCAGCCTGTTCCAGAGGTGAGGAACATAATAACAGAAAGACGCCTCACCATGCGTGTGTGTCCTGACAATAGGGGTGACAAGGAGACGGCTGCAGAGGAGCGCAGAGACCGCCAAGGTTCATACGGTAAAAGCAGCTCTGATAGATAATAAGGCCCAAGACCATTAAGACACTTAAAAACCATTAAAAGAACCTTAAAGTCGATCCTGAAATGTACGGGGAGCCAATGCAGTGATTCTAAGACCGGTGTAATGTGCTCCCGCCTCCTGGTCTTCATCAGGACACGTGCTGCTGAATTTTGTAGTAGTTGTAAACCTGATATACTCTTTTTGGCAAGACCAGAAATCAGGGCATTACAGTAATCAATTCTACTGGAGATAAAAGCATCAGCGTCTCCATGTTGGCCCGAGAGAGAATGGGGCGACTCTGGCGATGTTCTTTAGTTGATAAAAACCTATTTTAGTAATATTTTTAATATGAGGGATAAAAGTCAGATCAGAGTCAAAAATCACGCCCAGATTCTTCACTTGTAAAGAGGGATTAAAAGACAGTGATTGTAGTTTTGGTAAAAGTTTCTCTCTCTGAGCCTCAGGACCGATGAATAAAACTTCAGTTCTGTCCTGGTTGAGCTGGAGAAAGTTTTCTGCCATCCAGGATTTAATGTCTAAAATGCAGTTAAAAAGTGCATCCATTGGCCGTGTGTCATCGGGAGACATGGAGATGTACAGCTGTGTATCATCAGCATAACTGTGAAAGTTAAATCCATGTCTTCTGATGACACTGCCAAGAGGGAGCATGTAGAGGTTAAAAAGCCTAAAACCGAACCCTGGGGCACACCACATGTAATCCTGTGGACCCTAGAGGAGCAGGTATCCAAACTTACCATAAAAGTCCTGTCTGTGAGATAGGATGTGAACCATTAGTGAACATCACCAGAGAGGCCGATCTGTTTTAGACGGGTTAAAAGAATAGTGTGGTCTACTGTATCAAAGGCAGCGCTTAGATCCAGTAGAACCAACACTGTCACCTTCTGTGCATCATAGTTTAAAATCATTTAAAATCTTCAGAAGGGCCGTCTCTGTGCTGTGGTTCACCCTAAAACCAGACTGACATTTCTCCAGGACATTATGAGCGTTAATAAAATCTTTAAGTTGAATTAAAACAAGCTTTTCTAAAACCTTGCTTAAAAATGGTAAGTTAGATACTGGTCTAAAATTATTAAAATCATTAAAATCTAAATTGCTCTAAGCAAGCTGCAGCTGGACCGCAGACTTTCTGGATCCATCAAATCTTCTGGTACCATCCTGAACGCACATTTTAACTCTCTTGCAGAATTTGTAGAGTTCCTTTTAAACTAGTTGTGTCATGATTGCGGTAGTGAAGACAGAAATGCAGCGAGAATAAAATAGTGATGATTTAATTAAACAAAACAAAGAACTTAGAAAATTGCAGAGACCGGGGAACAGGAAGCATTGATGAGGAAGCAGCGAGTTGTGAGTGACGAAGAGCTGCTTAAATATGCTGAGGAGGTGAGAGAGAGGCAGGGAGAAGGCTGAGGACTAACTAGAGACAATCAGCTGCAGGTGGAAACAATCAGTACCTGGCAGGGAAGCAGAATGGCCGTGTGGAAACAGAGAAGGGAAAAATAAAGAGGGGAGAAGACTAGAGAGAGAATGACCCTAAATGAGAAGAGTAAGGACTAACTAGGAAGTAACTAAAGATAAAGAAACCTTAGAGAAACTCAAATTAAAGTACCAACGAACAGGGAAGAGAAGAGAGGACAGAAGGAAACAGGAGTATAAATAAGAAAACCAATAAGAGAAATGATGAAATAAGGAAAAGCAAATAAACAAACCAAAAACAATGAAACAAATGTGAAGAATATCTAAGGACAGGAAGTGAAAATATGGAAGGAAGACAGAACCAAAATAAGTAACGCAAAGAAACTAAAATATAAATTAACAAAAGCTAACAGCAAGAAATAAACTAAAACCATGAGGTAAACTGAATAAGGACATGAAATACCTGAAACTTAAAACACAAACAACTGAGGAACCTAACAAGGTGGGTTTTTTGGGTCAGACCCGGCCTTGAAGCATACCATCTAAATTTTCATCTGGTTTGAGGTCAGAGCTCTAGGAAGGCCTCTTGATAAGCTCAATGTTAGTCTGATTTACCCGTTCCAGAACCAGCTTGGACCCGTGTTTGGGATCAATGTCGTGCTGGAACGCCCGGCTGGGTCCAGGTTTCCACCAACCAGCCCCACATCATAATTCTGCCACCCTCATGCCTGCTTCACCTGAATCTCCTCCAAAGGGTACATCTTGACTTCCAACAGGACAATGATCCTAAACACACAAACGCTGCGAAAAACGATTTTCAAGAAAGTAAAGATCCCTCGTTTGTGGACATTTTTTCATATTTTTTAAATATATTGTCTTATTTCAAGAAAGATTTTCAAGAAAATATTCACTTGTTCCATTGGCAGATTATTTTTTAGCTTATCACAAGCAGAAATATCTGGTATATTGCTTGCTTTATTACACTGGAAAAAAGGCGACTCCAGAAACAAGTAAAAAATAAATTATAAAAGATAATTCTGCTTGTAATAAGCTAAAAAAAAATCTGCCGATGGAACAAGTGAATATTTTCTTGAAAATCTTTATTGAAATAAGACAATATATTTAAAAGATACAAAAAAATGTCCAAAAACAAGGGATTTTTACTGTCTTTAAACTTGTTTTTTGCAGGTTTAAACTGGTTTTGATGGTTAAAGCTGCTGGGACGGACCTGACCTCGAGATGATGCCAGAAGGAGGTGGATTCATGCAGGAAGGGTGTGGTCCAGGTGCAACTGGCTGAGAGACATTTAACCAGATGTGTTGATTAAAAAAATTAATAAACCCACAATAAATTCAAATGTGTGCATCGGATCTCGTGAAGTTCCTCTGGAATTATTATGTCTGAACAGAAAATGGGTTTAAAAAAGCAAGCAACCAAAGTCCACAAGAAAAATGTTTGAGAAATCCTGGAGAGCTGCTGATCAAGACAACTTTAAAAGATTGAACTTAATCTGACTGTTTGGATGAAAACTATAAAGACATTGCATAGAAAGATATTTTTATCTAAAACTTGCCTGAAAAACAACAAAACCAACAATTCAAGTTCCCTGAATGAGCTGATGATTAAACTTTTTATTCTCGTGTTCTTAGTATCTATTATTTGGTTGTTTACGTTTATTTCCACCACTGAGGATCTGCTTCATCTGTGGGAAACATCAAGATTTAACTGCTTATCTACATTTGATAGTCTCGGGAATTTAGTGTCAATTTAGTCCAACTGAACTCTGCAGTGTTTCTGAATGCAGAAACACTGAGTTAAAATAGCAAAAATGCATGAATTTGAACAGGAACAGAACCAGATCCAGTTCTGGGTTGATCTTCTAAGTAAACATTGTAAATAAAAATCTTTTACGATCTGCTTTTCAGCAGAAAACCCCCCCAGAAACGCCTTCCAGCCAGATGAAGTATGGCGTTCTCCAGATTGTTTAGGTTCAGACGGTCCGTTCTATGTTTGCAGATCTACGGCTAAACCGAAGAGAATCTGATGAGAGTCTGAAATCCAGGATTAACCTGCATTCAATACTTCTGATTACTCACCCACTCAAGCACCAGCAAAGTCATCAAGATGTGATTTGGTTTTAATCTCCTGATTGTCCGCCTGTCTTTGTCCTACCTGTTTATCCCGTTTGTCTCCCTCTTTTTGTCTCCTCCTGTCCGTCTCTGTCTGATTCCCTTTCTTTTTCTTCAGGCACGCCTCGGGCAAACGCTCGAGCTCCTGCTCCTTATAAGAGGGACTTTGAAGCTAAACTGAGGAACTTCTACCGAAAGCTGGAGACCAAGGGTTATGGGCAGGGACCGGGTAAAGTCAAGTACGTTAGGAAGCGACGTATGTCTGAATAAATGCTTCGCATCCTGTTATGTCATTTAGTACGATTTATTTTTTTTGATTTTGTTGTTTTCGTGCAAAAACAAATGCCAGCAAAATGAAGTAAAAATGATTAAAGGACATATCCATGAATTAATTTCAGAAACTTGGTGTTAATGTAATAAAGAAAACCAAAACATACCCGAAGCTCTCGTTTATTCTGGGAAACATTTAAATAATTTTCAACAAATTATGTTCAATGGGTTTTATCTGATATACGGTATAAAAACAGAACAAGCCTTAAAACATAAAAAATGTCTCGTTAACGTTAAGTATTATAACCAGTGTGTTGAAAGCTAGCTTTATGCTGTTCTGGGAATGATGTCACACCCAGTTTGTTATTGTTGCGCTAGCTAACCGGGCTAATTACTGTCAGCAATAAAAGCCAGTAATATTTTCTGCATTTTGTACAACGAACCACTGAACCTGTAAAGGAACGTGTTGACAAACAGAAATCCTTCAGTTTTTTCCAATTAAGACCATTTTTTTAAGACCAGCATAAAGTTAATTCATTTCATTTATCTCCTTTGTGATCTAGGAAAAAAAGGGGATTTAAATTACTTTAGCACATTGTAACAGAGCTGCCAAAGTTTAAATCTGTTTTTCAACACACCTTCCAGAAGGAGCTGCTTGTGGAAAAAGGTCTAGAGTAAAATGTCCCCAAAAAAGAAAAGAAAAAGCTAAATAAATAAAAGACATAAAGAATGTACATATTTATACTTAACTGCATGTAATGTAAGACCTATGATGGAGAATCTGGACATTATCCAGATTATTTTAAGGTGTAAAATTGAGACGAATAAATTAAGTCGTTTTTTTTCCATGACTTTTTAAGATCCTGGAGAAACCCACTTATTCCTCCATCTTTCACAATATTTTATTCAAATAGCAGCTAAATTAGATATTTAATATGTGGGTCCTCAGAGCTCTGACTTCCCAGGTGGGAATTTGACTTCAGGAGGATTCAAACTGATTTCTGACCCGGAATGTGGAAATTTCGATTTCCAAGTTTGAAGGGAATGCATACACTAAAAAAAAAAAAAAAAACAGGAAAGATGGTGGAAGTGTCTTTAAACGTTCCTTTAAATACAAAAATTGAATAACTAAAGCTAGCTTTGACACCAAAATTACGTCTTAAAATAAATACTGTAGCTAGCATAAACTAAAAAGCAGGAACAATAATGCTGCTCTAAATGCATATTGCTCATAATATGCTTAAAACTTTGTTTTATACATTAGGAACATTACCTATAATTACAGGGCATCTTTTCTAGTTCTGAAAATATAGCTAGTGTACGTAAAGCTAACTTTAAAACACTAAAAACTGCATTTAAGTTAGCTTCAGCTAGCAGATCAAAAGCTAGCCTTACCAAACAAAAAACAACGAAAAATGTGGTTATATTCGAGTTAGTTTAAATACATAGCTTGGATTTTAAGTCATCTTTGATACAATAAAAATGATGGCCCTGTATGTAAAGTCAGCTTTCATGCTTTTAAATTGATGCTAGCTTAATATTTAGCTTCATAGAAAAAAATATGAAAAAACAAAACAAAAAACCTCAGTCGCTACTGTATTTAACGCCTTTAGCACTCAGATAATATTTTTAAAGGTGGCTTTAATACAATCAAAATACAATACAATCAAAAAGCAAAAACCTTAAATAGAACCCAGTGGTAATTTTACCGATATTATAGACGGTTTCTGCCAGACTTTGTCTTGGTTTATCTGACGGTGAAAGAGTTGATTTCTTGTTCTTCTGTGTTTGCTAGAAAAACCACAAAGTGAAACATGATTTAAGTAAAGATTGCAGCAGCAGAGCCAGCTTTGCTTTTGTCGCTGTGAATTTCAAACTCTCTATCTGTACATCAGGCTCATCATACGCAGAGACCACCTGCTGGAGGACGCCTTTAACCAGATCATGTGCTACTCCCGTAAAGACCTGCAGAGGAGTAAACTCTACGTTAGTTTTGTTGGCGAGGACGGGTGAGAAAGATGTTGGACTGGTTCTAGTTTAATGATTGGATGTGGGCGTTTTGTCTTATTGTTTGTTTTGTTTTGTTGACATTACACAAGAAGAAATGCTGAATGTCACAGTGTGCCGAGCAACGAGCCTTGGGGAACACACGGTTACCCCTCTTTTACCACTTTGTAATTTCCTGAAAAACATTTATAATCAGAACTGTGAAATGCAGTTAATGTCTCAACACAGTGGTATACTATAATTAATAATCATATCTGATTACATTTTTTTTCCAATTCTATTCAAAAATACTTAATTTATCTCAAAGCATCTTGGTGATGCTGTGGCCGGGAAGGATCTCCAGTAGCAGTCAGTCCTGCAGCGAATCTGTTTAAGCCTCTGACTGAAGACTGTTGCTGTTTGGCAGCTTTAGGACTATCACGACACGCTAACAGCTCAACATCCAGGCATCAGAGACGAAATTCCACAATAACGTGTCATCAGTTGATGACAAGCTCTGCTAATCCACCTCATTTGCTTTTGCTGCTCCTCTTTAAAATAATTTGAACCTCCTCCTTCTCTCTCTCCTCTTCGGTCCTGCTCTGCTCTCGTCGAAGCCTCGTTTTCGACTCCTGTGGGATTCGGGGGTCGTAGATCAGGTGTTATTTGAGCTTTTCAGATGCTAATCAGCTGCTCCTGGTCGTGAAAAAACGATTCCTTGATGCGCATCGTAACAGCTTTCTGAAAGTAAAAATCCTTCCAGCTCCACAGCATCCATAACCATAGGGAATAATTGAGTAAAAGTGTAAAAGCAGAACAAAATGACGTAACAGAGCTTGAGCGGTGCTGTTCTACAGTCTTTTAGAAAGCTGTAAAAAGAATGAAACAGGATGCCGAGTCCTCACCGTCCTGCATGTATTTTAATAACTTTTCTGCATGTCTTCCAGGCTGGACTACAGTGGACCCTCCAGAGAGTTTTTCTTCCTGGTGTCCAGGGAACTTTTCAACCCGTACTACGGACTATTCGAGTACTCGGCCAACGACACGTACACGGTCCAGATCAGCCCCATGTCCGCCTTCGTGGACAACCACCACGAATGGTGACTTCCTGTTTTCTTGCTAATCCCCTCTGCGCCGACTGCTGATCGCCACATTAAGGGGCGGACTGGTGCATGCTGGGTAGACATTTGAAGCAGCAGTCTTTTTATTTCAGCGGTCGATAAACCATCAGTGGCAGTGATTGGAGAAACGGAACAAGCGATGGAGGAACTATCTCCCGCTGGGCAGCTTGATGGGGGGAAAACAGATGCTGTTAATAGGCTGAATTAGAGATGTTGTTAGAAATGTAAACTGGTTGCAGCTGAGAAAACACTGAATACAACATTTTCCTAGATTATTCAGTCAGAATAAACCATGTGTGTGTTTTCCGGTTTCCGTTTGGATTCAGGTTTCGGTTCAGCGGGCGGATTCTGGGGCTGGCCCTCGTTCATCAGTACCTGCTGGACGCTTTCTTCACTCGTCCATTTTACAAGGGTCTTCTTCGCATGTGAGTGTCTCAGACCTGAGAAGGTTTCAGTCGTCCTCTGGGGTTTGGGTTTAATCAGTCTCGTGCACAAAGACTTTTATCACATGGTCTGCTGCTAATGTATGGGAAAATACGTTAGAAACAAAGGTTTTTATTTAATAAATAATTTAATATATTTTAGTGAGTGCAGGAGCAAGAATACATGTCTTTGTGTTTTTTTTAAAGATTGAAAAAAAGACACTTTTATAAAATTTGCTTTAAATTAGATTTTACTGCTTTTTTGTGATAAGTATGGAGGGCTGCTCCTGCCAAAGTTAAAAATAAATAAATACATTTGGAAATAAGTAAATAGATGTGTAAACAAATAAATAATAGCGTCCGGTCTGCTGCATAAGTTTTTGGAAAATGTGTGGGAAAATACGTTAGAAACAAAGGTTTTTAAGTCATATATTATTTAATATATCTAAGTGAGTGCAGGAGCAAGAATACATGTCTTTGTGTTTTCTTTTAAAAGCCATTTTTTTCCAAATAAAAAAGAAACACTTTTATAAAATTTGCTTTGAATTAGATTTTTCTTCTTTATCTCATTTAGTTTGTTTTTTTGTGATAACTATGGAGGGCTGATCCTGCCAAAGTTACAAATAAATAAATACATTTGGAAATTAGTAAATAGATGTGTAAACAAATAAATAAATGTGGAAATTAAATTGAAATGAAATAAATAAATATGAGGAAATAAAATGGAAAATAAATACATAAACATATGTGGAAATTAATTTTAAACTTTCTATTTTAAATATATATATATATATATATATATATATATATATATATATATATATATATATATATATATATATTATTCTCTTTTTAATTTTGGCAGTATCAGTAAGAGTTTTATGTTAATAAATGGATCTTTTTGTGCGTCCAGGTCCGTATCTCGTCCGTCTTCAACGCTTTTCATGGAGTTTATGATAATTGGAGCAGACCTGATATTCTTTAATGATGTTTTACATTGTGTTTATGCATTTCCCCTCATCTCAAAGTGAGCCGGGTTTCCAGAACCTCACGGCTCGTAAGAACCTATCAGAGGTTCTGTAACTGGTTCTGTTTTCCGCAGCCCGTGTGACCTAAGCGACCTGGAGTTCCTCGATGAGGAGTTCCACCAGAGCCTGCAGTGGATGAAGGACAACGACATCGAGGACATGCTGGACCTCACCTTCACCGTCAACGAGGAGGTGTTTGGACAGGTGCGCGTCTGTCTCCTCAGTAGGTCCATTAAACAAACACGGATCCGTGTCCGTTTTAAAGCTGCGGTCGTCCCGCAGATCACGGAGAGAGAGCTGAAGCCAGGGGGCGCCGGCATCCCCGTGTCTGAGAAGAACAAGAAGGAGTACATCGAGCGGATGGTGAAGTGGCGCATCGAGCGAGGAGTCGCGCAGCAGACGGAGAGCCTGGTCCGAGGCTTTTATGAGGTAAAAACATCCGTCCTGATTGGTCCTCAGACTTTAACCAGCTGCCATCGTTTTCTGTCTTTACGCCGAAACCTGCTTCTGTCTGAGTTCACCTCAAAGGAAAACCTTCTGAAATAACGACAGCAGAGAAATCTGTTGTGATTTGTACGGAGAAATTTAAAAAAACTCTGCAATAGCAACGGCATAAAAAAAATAAAAAAATAGGCAGAATTTTAATTAAATCTGCAACATACTTCCATAAAAATACAACACGATTACAGTACCGAGGCCTGGTTTCCACTGAGCCTACGGTACCGGTCGGTCCAGTTCTGCTACGCTGCTCTGTAGCGGCGCATCCAACCGATGGGCCCGCTTCAGCTGTAGGTCCATAGGACGACGGTGCAATTAGGGCGGAGCTACTGGCGTCACACGACACAGTCCATTCATTGGTGGACGGAAAAGCGTTTGGGTTTAACCCCGCCTCCCTAAGGAGAGTCCAAC
Organism: Valencia hispanica; assembly: GCA_963556495.2. Lineage (NCBI taxonomy): Eukaryota > Metazoa > Chordata > Actinopteri > Cyprinodontiformes > Valenciidae > Valencia > Valencia hispanica. The sequence goes on from OY747707.1 coordinate 1,779,629, forward strand.
TGGCCATAAAACAGCGTACCGACCCGAACCGACCCGCTCGGTGGAAACAAGGCCTCCAGCGGTGTTACCCTAACAACAACAATAGGTGGCGCTGCTTCAGTTTCCACGCCGTGACGGCCCCCATTTTTTAAATTTCATGCCAAAACAGGTTTTCTAGTAAATCACAGAAAACGGTTAGGTGTAGTTTCAGCCAGCTGACGGGACGTGTACAGCAACGGTGGAGGGAGGGGCAGCAGTGCGTTTTATTCTAGGCTCCGTACAGACGGAGAGAACTACTCCCCCTTGAGGCCGTTCTGTGGCGCCGCATTAAAAGCAGTTTAAACCGTAGGACCAGCAGGATGGAGGATGGAGGATTCCAGCGCATCTCAGAGTTTTACATGATTAAAACCTGATAAGTGCTCCATGTTTGTTAACCACTAAAGTTAAATACACAAACTAGCTTAACAGAGTCGACCCAAGGCGCCCAAAGGGAACCGAGCCGCTGCTTAGAGCCCCCAAATCATCAGGGGCCTCCCGGAAATGCTTACATTTGAACGCAAACCATAGATTTAAAAAAAATATATATATTTGTTTATCAGGAATGAGAATGCTATTAAATTTGAGGTGAGGATTTCAGCATTGGTAAATTAAAAGATTTTAACAGTTTTGCGGTTACTTTTATACAGTGAAAATAACAACCTTCATTGTTTAAATGTTGTGTTAACCTGATTACAATCTGAAAGTTTATACTTTTTGTGTTTGAGCACGATTTATCATGCTCAAACATGCAATCTTGAAAACAAACCGACGGCCTCGCCCATCTCCCAGCTTCGACCAGATCTGTGTTGAAACGCCGTTAGCCGTGTAGCTTTGAATATGATGAAGTTAGCTTTAAATACATTAGCATCGGGTGACCAGGCGTCCCGATTTACCCAAGACGGTCCCCAACTCTGAGCCATTTGTCCTGTTATCCCCAAGGATGTTTACAAACCCATGATGTTGTCTCGATTTCCCCCAGCCTTTGTCCCGAACGTCCCGATTTTTAACCAATGTAACGGCCTACAGCGCACAGAACGAATAGTATTTGCACGACAATCACAAAGTAATCATAGTGATGCTAATAAACCAATGAAGCAGTGGAACATAAGAGTCACTAATGTTAGGGGTGAACAGTAATGATGTTATTCTGTTTTGTGTCTAAACAAGTTGAGGTCCATTAAATAGTTTTTTTTTGTGTTTTTTGTTTTTTTGCTGTTCACAAAAGGGCTACTTTTAATATTGTCCAGATGTGTTTCATAAATACAGTATTGTTCCGAAAAGATCGCAAAAGAATGTCCTTATGTTGAATATTGATGTTCAAGTATTACTACTTTTGCACTTTTTACAATAAAAAGCTGTTATAAGACGCCAGCGAAGATATGTCAACTTTAAATTTTTATGTAAAATGTACTTGTCCCAGTTTTTAGTTTTGAAAATCTGGTCACCCTACATTAGCTATCGTTTGGAGCTGTTAGCTAGCTAGCTTAAATAGCACTAGCTAGCCAGAAACGTTTACTTTGGATTCATGATTTTCTTTCTTTTTGTTTCTTTAATTTTGTAATACGCCTCCTTGAAGATCTTTATGTTTGCCCTCGTGTGATTTTCTCCATGAGGGAAGGCTGTTTGATGGATCAGAATAGTGTTGGTGACGTTAGCTAATGAACGAGAGCTAACACCAGATGCAGCAGCGTGTTTCGGATAGAAAACACTAAAATGTCTGGCATCTCATCGAGCTTCGCCGCCAGCGTCGGCATCTGCGAGGCTTTCCCTTTAAACGTGAGGGTCGGTTTGTTCCAAACGAGCTAAACATCAATCAAAATGCGTGTTCGTCTCGTTAGGTGGTGGATGTGCGGCTGGTGTCGGTGTTTGATGCCCGGGAGCTGGAGCTGGTCATTGCAGGAACAGCAGAGATCGACCTGGTGGACTGGAGGAACAACACAGAGTACAGAGGAGGTAGGTGGAGCACATTCACCTCCACCCAGGTGTGAAACGCCGCCTGCGTCTAACAGATGAGATCACCTCCCATGTAGAGAAAGTCCAGATCTGCTCTGTTGCGAACAGCTGGAGTAGTACAGCTGGAGTTGGGCGGACCAGAGAAGAGGAGGTATGAGACTAGGAGAGCTTCTGGAGGTTCAGAAGGTTTTCCTTTTTTTTTTGTATGCCTTAAAAATCACCTCAGATGTTCATCATGACGCTTAAAAGCAAAAGTCCAGTCGGTGGTTCTGGTCATTTGGATATTTGTTCCTGCTCATCTCTCTGAAGGTTCGGATACAGACGAGCTCCTGTGTTTGGGACCATGGTTCTGTTGAGGATTCAGTTCAAACTGAGCTTCAGCTGTTGGACAGATGGACTCATACTGACTCTAGAAAACTTTTTGTCTACAGAGAAGATCCTGGTCCAATTAGTGACTACAAGGTTCCTGGGACTTTTGGCAGCAAAACAGGCCCAGATCATCATCCTTCCACTACCGTGCTTCACCGTTTGGTTCTGAGGTGTTTGTGCTGATCTTCTGCTTGGTTTCATCTTGGTTTCCTGAAGTCTTGTCCTCCATCCAGATGCAGCTCTGCTAACATCAGTCCTGCCGCCATCTTGTTTTTCCTTCAACCCTTCCACGCAGCCATGCTGGTTCAGGGCCATGACCTTTGACCTTTACCCTGCTACCTGACGCCTGTAGAGTCTTAGATGGAGCTCTGGGGTTTCTGCTCATTTCTCTGAGCTTCCCGCTCTGACCTTGGGCTGAACCTGCTGAGATGTTCTCCTCTCTGGAGGACGATGGATTTCAGGTGGTCTGGAAATTACCTTTGACCTTTCCCAGGCTGATGGACAGCAACCGTTGCTTCTCGAGGGTCATTGCTGATGTCTTCCTGTCTTGACATCGTGTTAACTGAAGTAAGCTCCGGCTTGGACGCTTTCCTCTAATTAAATTAATCAAACGCTTTGAAAGAAGTTTTTCACACATATTTTAAAAATAAAACATATCTCTACATCTACAGGTTTGTTTTCCTCAGGAATGAAAACAAGATATTTTTAAGTGGGTCGAACCAAAGGCAGAGAGCTTTCAGACTCCATCCCTGATTCAGAAACTTTCAATCAGGGAACATCTCTAACAGACCTTCACAGCATTAGTATTATCGAATATAGAAACACAAATAACGGTTATTGTCCTGTTATGTTCAGTGAATTCCTGTTAAAACTGCTCCATAATGAGCTCAGATCTTCATGCATTTAGCAGAGATCACTTTAATACACATTAGAAGGGTTCTGGCCCGTAGCCCGGGAGCCGGGAGCCGGGGGGGGGGGGGAACCGGCATTCGGCCATGACTCAGTGTCAGCCTCTTTTAATGGAAGAATCGACCGAGATGCTCCAAACTGCTCCGTCCATTAAACATTAAACAGCAGAGCCCGTTCAAAAAGTCACTGCAGGAGGAGGAGAGTGGCCATTTTTTTTGTTTGTTTTTTTTGTTTGTTTATCTGAGTCATGCACCATCATCACCTCTCTGCCCTCAGGTTACCATGACAACCACATAGTGATTCGCTGGTTCTGGGCGGCTGTGGAGAGGTTCAACAACGAGCAGAGGCTGCGGCTGCTGCAGGTAGGAGACGTGGGTTGACCAGTGCTGCCCTCTAGTGGAAGCAACCTGCATAAATACATATATATATATATATATATATCTATATCTATATATATATATATATATATATATATATATATATATATATATATATATATATATGTATGTGTATATATATACATATATATATATATATATATATATATATATATATATATATATATATATATATATATATATGTATATATATATATATATGTATATATATGTGTGTGTTTGTATATCTATATGTATATGTACATATATATGTATTTGTATATATCTATATATATGTATGTATATATATATATATAGATATATATATATATATATACATATATTTATATATACATATATATATATATATATATATATATATATATATACATATATTTATATATACATATAGATATATATATATATATGGGACAGAGCGTTTTAGGCTTTAGAAAATATCCCTTAGCGTTGTCGCTATCAACATGTTGCTCGGATAAAACAGAGGAAGAGATCACAGGATCATGGAAGGAAAAAAACATCTGGACTCCATTGCAGATTCTGTGGCTTTCCTAACAGCTCGACAGCGTGGTACGGGATGCCGTTTGTAAAGTTACAGTCAAAACATTAACAGCAATCAATTCTGTTATTCAGCCATAGTCATAAGTGAATGAAAACCGGAGTTTTTCTTTCACTTTCACTTATTTTTCTTAGTCATATTTTCACCATGTTATTCATTCATATATAAATATCAAAGTTCATAACTAAATATTTAATGACCAAGCTAAATATTTAGCTTCAAACTAAATATCTAAATATTTAGTAATAAACTTTGACATTAATAAATGAATGAATAAATAGGGCTGGGGGATAAATGAATCGATCAAATCGATTAATCGAATTTTCTGTTTATGAAGATTTCATTTTTGGATAAATCGAGAAAATCTGAAAAAAATGTCACCAAAGCACTCCAAGGGTTTCAGTCGTTCAAAGTGATGTGAAGTTCTACCTTCATGTTTTACACCGTGCGTTTATTTGGACTTTGAATTCAGGTAAACTCCCAGAAAGGATGATTAGAATAAAAGCAAGTTTTAAAAATATTTTCTGTCATTTTTAATTTCTTTACAGGTTTCGAAAGGGAGAAAAAAATACATTCAATTAAAAATCGGAAATCGGATTTTATTTTAAAGCCATATCGCCCAGCCCTACGACTAACACAGATGCAAAAATGAACCCTAAGGTTTTTGTCCTATGACCAAACTAATGTTTCACTGTGTAACCTTACAAATGGCACCCCATAGTGTTAGAGGACTTTGCTAATAAAGAACAATCCTATTCTGGTAGCTCCTTCTATATCAGCTGCCAGACCTGCTTCTTTATATGGAGCCTGGTCATGCACCATTTTCTCCTGTTTCTACCATTAGTTTCCAGCTGGATTAGCTGTAAAGTCACTGAATCTTTTATCCCTGAACTGGGTCGGTAGTCGCTCTCTGTCACTTCAAATAAACCAAACACCTACAGATTGATTCTAGACTATTGCCTTCCTCTAAGATTCATGTCTGTCTAAAGCCCATAATATGTGCAAGAGTCAAAGGTTTTCCTGCTTTTCTGTGTGTTGCAGTTTGTGACGGGCACCTCCAGTATTCCGTACGAAGGTTTCGCCTCCTTACGAGGAAGTAACGGACCCCGCAGATTCTGTGTGGAAAAGTGGGGAAAGATCACGTCCTTACCCAGGTGATAGATGAGGAAGGACTGTAGCGCTTTTATGTGGAAAGTCTTCCTGACTCGATATAAACACAACCGACAGTTAATATCAAGATATGTTAAAAACGAGGGCGTCACCAGTGGAGGTTTAGTTAGAGATGATGGAGGAAAGGAACACACCAGGAGCTGCTTTATAAGCCCTAATGTACATTAGATTAAATATGGAGTCTGTTTCCATGCCTATGTGCTGTTTGCATTACTGTACACTAGGGATGTGTATCGGTACAAATCTGCCGATACGATATGCATCAAGACACGATATATCGCGATACTATGAGTAAGACGATATATTGTGATTTTTAAAAATGAATTTTACTGTAGAAAATTTTTCCCATCATTCTAAACACTCCAACCAGTTTCATCCTTTAACACATTCAGTTTTATTACTAGATCTAGTTGATCCACTGGAACCAAGACGGTGAAAACAGCCACAAAATACCACTTTTATATTTTAGTACAAAAATTACCGTCATCATTAATGGTTCCATTCAAATAAAAAAAAAAGAATAAAAAAACTATACTTTGCTTTTGAATTTCGATACAATATCGGGAAATAAAACATGGCGATATATCGGCGTATCGATATTTTCTTACATCCCTACTGTACACAGATGTGAATGTCAGCTAGGAGCTTCCCAGCCTTTCTTGAATGTTCTCTACAGTTCTCCTTATGAGTCTGCAGGTTAATGAGCATCGAGAACAAGACAGCAACAACAACAGACATGAAAGTCAAGCACAAACAGAGACGTTGTTCTACTCTATGTTCTGAGCATGTAGATATTGAGTTAAAGGGACTCGAGAACAGAACCTTGAGGAACCTCACATGTAAAAACTGTTCTTAAAAAGATTAATAATTGCCAGAATACACAAATGTTAGGCTAGATCTCTGTGAACAGTTCAGTTGGTGAAACTGTGGCGATGCAGAGAAATGAAGGCGTGTGTCATCAGAGATGTTGGAGTTCCCCGTAACCTGAGCAAGATGGTCCACAAATGTTCTGTTTTCAACTGACAACCAAGTCTAAGCCATGAACAAGTCAATTTTAGTCTCTGGTCAAAAATATGAAATGGAAAAAAACAGGCCGCAGGGCCAGATTGGATTCCAATATTTCATCGATCAGGTTTATGTGACCCAGAAATTGTTCTCTGTGCAGGTTATGTCGTCATCATCGTCATCATTGTCATCATCACATTTATTAGTAGAGAACGTTTCAGTTCAAAATGCTTTACATGATAAAAACATAATAAACCAACAAAAAACATTACATTACGTTGACAAAATAAAGAGAAGTTAAGAAAAGCTTAAATCCAGACTTGAACTAACGATGTTCCAGCGATTATTAATCAAAGGCAGCTCTAAGGAACAACTGCTGGGTCAACGACTCGATGCAATCTGTTAAATAGAAAACTAGCTAAACCTTTAAACTGATTGGAATGTTTCTATGATTGAATTGAAACGACTTTTCTTGTAAAGTGTCTTGAGATGAAACATCTGTTCTGTCAGCGCTATATAAATAAACTGAATTTAATTGAATAAAACAGAAACGTTTATAGATGTGATTTAAAAGAACTCAGAGTTTCAGCAGCTTTGCAGTTTTCTGGAAGTCTGTTCCAGATTAGAGGAGCATAGAAACTGAAAGCTGCTTCTCCATGTTTGGTTCTGATTCTAGGGATGTTGAGTCGACTGGAATTAGAGGACCTGATTGGTCTGAGGGGGGTTGCTATGGTAACAGTAGATCTCCCACATACTTTGGTGCTAAGCCATTCAATGATTTATAAACTAGTCAAAGTATTTAGAAGTCTATTCTCTGAGCTACAGGGAGCCAGTGTAAGGACTTTAGAACTGGGGTGATGTGCTCTACTTTCCTGGTTCTAGTGAGGAACACAAGCGGCAGAAAGAAAACATGACTGTATTTATTTATGAAGAATCCCATAAAATCATCACTGCTAAGAGCTGGGGGAATAGTTGGCTCAACAGAGCTATGACTCTGTGTAAGTTTGGCAACTGTAGTAAAAAGAAACCTGGGATTGTTTTTATTCGCCTCTATTAATGATGATAAATATGCTGTTCTAGCTTGTCGAAGGGTCTTTTTATACAGCAATAGACTGTTATTCCAGGTTAAATAGGAATCCTCTAGATGTGTAGAGCGCCATTTTCTCTCCAACTTCCTAGTATTCTGCTTTAAAGTACGCAACTCTGCGTTAAACCAAGGAGTCAGCCTCCTATGGCTAGCCACTTTCTTTTTTAATGGGGCTGCACTATCTAATGCCAAACGCAATGAGGACGTAACGCTGTGAACCAGACCATCAATTTCTGAAGGGTTAGAGATAGAATTGCTGCCATCCACTGTGTTACTCTGAGACACTGAGGAAAGTAAGAATGGAACAGATTCTTTAAAAATTGTTACAGCATTGTCTGATAAAGTTCTACTATAATGACATTTTCTTTCAGATTTAAGATGGTTAGTTAAAGTAAAGTGGTCAGACAGGACCGGGTTATGTGGGTGGACTGTTATTTCCTCACACTCAATACCGTATGTCAGTACAAGGTCCAAAGTGTGTTTGCCTGAGTGGGTCGATCCCTGTACTTTTTGAGTAAAGCCAATTGAGTCTAAAATATCATTAAAGGCTGCATTTAGGCTATCACTTTCAGTATCCACATGAATATTAAAGTCCCCCACTATGATGATCCTATCAGTATTTAATACTAAATCAGATAAAAAATGTGAGATCTGATCCAAGAATTGAGAGTAAGGGCCTGGTGGACGATACAAAACCACAAACAAAAATGGTCTTAATGTTTTGCAACTTGGATGAGGAAAATTAAGGGTTAGATGTTCAAAAGAACTGTAGCCATCAATTGGTCTGGGACTAATTAGTAAATCAGAACGAAAAATGGTTGCAACTCCTCCTCCTCGCCCAGTATTTCTAGGAATGTGAAATTTTAAATGACTGGAAGGAGTTGACTCATTTATACTGACATAATCCTCCTGCTGCAACCAGGTTTCTGTGAGACAAAGCAAATCAATGTGATTATCACAAATCAAGTCATTTACTAACAAAGTCTTTGAGGAGAGAGATCTTATGTTTAATAAACCACATTTAATAGATTTATTTTCAGTCAAAGTCGTATTTATCTTTATGACATTTCCATAATTTGCTTTTGTTGGCTTAACTTTTAATCCATTTAATTTTGGCCGTGGGCAAGACCCTGTTTCTATAGGGTAATGGGTGGGTAACAGTACAGAAGCAGCAGAGAGGTGGGTTAAACTACGACTCTGCTTCCTGGTCTGGACCCTGGGTTGTCAGTGTTTTGGAGACGATGCATGTACTGGATGGGTTCAAGGTCACCTGGTGACATCGTAATGTAGAGCTGAGTATCATCTGCATAGTTATGGTAGCTAATGTTATTGGTTGTTATAATCTGGGCTAGTGGGAACATGTAGATAATAAATAAGAGGGGCCCCAGGATGGAGCCCTGGGGAACCCCACATGTGATTTCTGTTTGTTCTGATGAAAAGTTTCCTATTGAAACAAAGAATTCCCTGTTCTTTAGGTAAGACTCAAACCAGCCAAGTCCTGTACCAGAGAGTCCGACCCAGCTCTCCAGTCGTTCCAATAATATATCATGATAGTTTGTATGTCAGTCCAGCCAGAAGCCTCCCTGGTAACTCGTCTGACTTTTTGTCTTCCAGTCTCATGACGCTGATTTCGGAGCTTGGTAGGATGTTGGTCTGCTGCAGCGTTCAGGACATTTCTGCACGTCTTACTGGTGTAGAAACAATCACACTTGTGTGTGTTTCCAGTGCTGCCATGGTTACACGCAGAACACGTTCCGGGTCTCGTAAACTTGAGCAATGAAATATTAAAATCTAATTCAGCCCGAGATTAAAATTGAAAAAATGAACTTTTTAATTTATTTTTATTTTTGGTTTGTCAACTGAACACGTAAAGAACAAATGATACACAGATTCCTGAGGAACCCTACATGTGACCTTAGTCAATGAGTCCAGTTCTAGCCACGTTTCCTCAGAGAGTTCAGGAACCTGCAGAGCTCCTCTTTAACCAAAGCGCTTCCTAAAACAAAGCCTGCAGCGAGCAGACGAGTGCGTTGGTTTGTTTAGATGAACATGAAGCTGAGCTGATGTCTGTCTGGCTGCTCCTCTGCAGGGCTCACACCTGCTTCAACCGGCTGGACCTCCCGCCCTACCCGTCCTTCTCCATGCTCTACGAGAAGCTGGTGACCGCCGTGGAGGAAACGAGCACCTTCGGCTTGGAGTGACCTCAACTCTGGACGTTTTCTCGACAAAGAGAAGCAGAGAAGACGAAACGAACATCCTCAGTGGACAGCCGAGCTCCCCGTGGATAAAACCCGCTGTTTCTTTTTGTCCAGCTTCGTCGTCGCTCGGCCTCTCTCACATTTTTGATGAGACTTGGAGGAGGGCGGATGGAGTCGGAAGGACCCTTCGAGAGGTTGTAAAGTTTCCTGTTTTCATGTGAACCTGTCGTCACTGAGCCACATGTGTGCTTTATCTCATCCAGCCTGCACCGAGCAGACGGCTGCTGACAAAACCTCCAACCTTCCCTTTCCCCCTACCTGGACCTCCAAACTGTGTTCGTCCTGCCGGAGCCTAACACCTGTTACCTGTTGCCACAAACTGGATTTCTCACAGGTTTTTTAAATTTTTTTATCAGGGTTGGGAGAGGCGGTCCTGGATTGATCCGAACCGTTACAGCAGCAGCAGCAGCAGCAGCAGCCCGGTACTTTCCACACCTTTCTGAATCAGAAGGGTGTGGAAAGTACCGGATGAGATCACCTCCCATGCAGAGAAAGTAATGAATGTACCAAATGTGTGACTGGATGTTTGAGTCCAGATCTGCTCTGTTGTGAACAGCAGGAGTAGTACAGCTGGAGTTGGACGGACCAGAGAAGAGGAGGTATGAGAAGGTTTTCGTGTTTTTAAACGACGATAATTAATAATCAGCTGGTCCTTTTCAGGGCTTTGCATGAGGTCAGGATGTCCCAGTCAAGTTTTCCCGACGTTGGTTCTGGTCATTTGGGTTCTGCTCGGCTCTCTGAAGGTTCACATACAGATCAGCTGCTGGGTTTGGGATTCAGGGTCTGTTGATGACCCAGTTTGGACCCTCTGTGACCTTCCCCAGCTGCTTCTCTGAGGTCATTGCTGATGTCTTTCCATCTTGGCGTGGTGTTGACACACACTTGGTCGCCGTAGGTTCTCACACAGAGACCAGCTCTTTGGTTTCGTGCTCTGGTTCTGAACTCCGGGTTAGCAAAAGGGATTTATGTGGTTCTAAGCTCCGATGAGGAGCCAGCTGTGTTTTCCTGATCTGGGGAACCTTGGGCATGAAACAGGGTGTACTTTCTTTTTGATCGTGCAGGAAAGCAGCCATTATTCCAGTACCTCTGAGGTTTTCTTGTGTCCAACATGGCGGCGGTGGGAAAAGGACCCACGAATTGTTCTCAAGTAAGAGTAGCACTACTTCAACATGTTTTTACTCAAGTAGAAGTAAAAAGTAGCCGTCCTAGAAACGCTACTTGAGATCATCTGAGTTAATATTTTTAAAAGGACGTCATCAGACAGACAAAAATATAAAGTTATGGTCAAATTCTGCTGTTTTATGAAATGAAAAAGAATCATGAGGAACAAATAATATGACCAAATCAAGAAACACTTTTATAAGTCAAAATGTCACAACGAGCTCAACAGACCAAAGTTAGTGTAGAAACAGGTTTTCTCCTTTAGTGAACTGAAGGTTAGTTCTCTCTTCATTCGGTGAATTTATATTATTAGTCAAGTAAAAATAAAAAGTACGGTGCAGTAAAGCTACTCTTAAAAGTGCATTACTTTTCTCCCCAAAAAAGTTACTCAAGTAAAGTAAAAGATGAATCTTCTTTCTGCTACTTTTTATTCCGGCTCCATTGATTTGACAGCTTGTTTGTTGTTTATCAGTTTTACTTTACTTTTGAATGAAATGAATAAATAACTGTAGAAAGTTACAACCCACCTCTGCCAACAGGGACACATGACAGCACAACGGGGGCTTTTGGTTTTCATATCTGCCCGTTTCCACCCAGGGAGCATGTTAGAGTCCAGGTTCTGTGTGCAGGAACCACAGGAACCGAGGCAGTCTCCCCCCCCCCCCTCCGTCCCATCCCAGTCCTCCCAGCCCAATAATGCATGCAGGATCTGTCGGGTCGCTGGCTCTGTGAGCTCCGCCAGGCAGAAACCACTAGGTGGCGTTGTGTTATAGCTCGATATTGCATGCTGAACTAGTGCAACACACCGTCCTTGCTAGCTTTTGTGCATGAGGATTCTTGCTGTTCATTCAGATCTCTGGGTGAGGGAGCTGGTGAAGACGCGTCACGTTGGTTGTGGCGCCGGCAGGAAGCATGCGGCCTTATATGCTCCCCTGCCACGCTGTATGTGGGCAGCATGTATCTTAGTAAGGAGCTGATTGAGTGGAAGGAAAACCTGTACAGAACAGTCCCGGTCGTGTCTCTGTGTTTTAAACGTTCGTCCTGTTGCGTGTCAGAAATCTATGTTTTGCACCGATTGTACCAAAGGTTTGGGGCTTGCGACGTGGGCCGTGTTCTGTGCTCCGGTCCGACCGACACATCACACCTCTGGATTCATGAAGTCTGTGCATGAGAAGCTTCACGCCGGCCACCTAAAGGTGGCAGCACCGCCTCTGGCTCTTACAGAACATTTCTAACTGGACCCGGATCCACTTTTCAGAACTCCACTCTATGCAAGGCTCCTTCCTTCCTGTATGTTTGTCTCCATATCACCTCAATGATTGTAATAAAAGAGAACCGATGGAACACTTTGATAAATCACATGTGGTCTCTTATTTATTATATTCTTTCTATTATGTTTCTTTTTAATATCAATCAAAGAAAATTCCTCAATGAATACACAGAATAAAAGTCTCCACCTGGATTTAACTGAATTTCAGCTGGCAACAAGTTATTTAGTTTTTAGTTGTAGAATTGCGCTGCTCTGGGTGGCTGCATGTTGGAGTGGCTCTGTTGGCTACATATTAAGTTTTGGTTTTTTGTACATTGGTTCCTCTTTTTTCTTGAGGAACATTACATTTTTTTGACCTGTATACTTTCTAGTTTTTTGATGTTGTGAAGCTGGAAGGATTTTTGCTGTCAATTTTTCACTTTTTGACAACTTGTTATGATGCGTAACCATGGCAACAATGTGCTTCACAGCCGGGAGCAGCTGATTAACATCGCAAAAGCTGAAATAATACCTCAACTGAAGCTACAAATTGCTGATGAGTTGAGAAGGAGACGTGGATGCAGAGCAGGAGCGAAAAGGAGACAGAGAAAGAGGAAGTTCAAGCCATCTCTTCCATCGATCATAATGGGCAACGTAGGATAACAAGATGGATGAACTCCAAGCCCTTACAAGGATTCTGCCAGAGTACCGTGAATGCAGTGTTATGTGTTTTACTGAGACGTAGCTGTAGGATCGTATCCCCGACTCCAACGTCTGTCTGCCAGGCTTCCTGACTGTACGAGCAGACAGAGATCTGAAGACGAGCAGGAAAAGGAAAGGAGGTGGAGTAGCAGTGCTTGTCAACAACAGATGGTGTCATCCAGGACATGTTACTGTGAAGTGTCGTCTCTGCAGCCCAGATATCGAACTCTTGGCAGTAAGTTTTCGTCCATATTATTTACCAAGAGAGTTCACCAGTGAGAGTTCACCAAGCACATGGAGAGGATATCAATGCCATGACTGAGTGTGTGACTGACGATTTAAACTTCTGTGTGGACAACATCATCCCCACCAGAACAGTGAGATGCTTCCCTAATAACAAACCCTGGATCACCAGTGACCTGAAGGAACTGCTAAACAAGAACAAAAGAGCCTTCAGGGAGGGAGACAGGGAATTACTGAGGAGTATACAGAAGCAACTTAAGGTCAAGATCAGAGACAGCAAGGAGGCACACAGGAAGAAGGTGGAGAACAAACTACAGAGGAACAATATCAGAGATGTCTGGTCAGGAATGAGAAACATCACAGGTTTTAAGGACAGGAAGGATTGGCTAGATGGAAGTCTGGACAGAGCCAATGAACTGAACACATTCTTCAACAGGTTCAGTTCAGGAACTAGCTCAGCATCCTCCTCTCCTGTTCCCAGCCAAACAGACATCCCACTCTCCTCTGATCAACAGCTTTCCTGTTACACCTCGGATGTTTTATCCTTCACCTCAGCCATGGACCCTTCTGATTCCACAAGTTTGACTTCAACCAAGTCAGGAAATGCTGCTACCCCCTTTGCCTCCCCCTCCCACTTGTCTGTCTCCAAAAGTCAGGTGAAGAGGCAGCTGGAGAAACTGAACCGGAACAAGGCTGCAGGTCCAGATGGTGTCAGCCCCAGAGTCCTGAAGGCCTGTGCAGAGCAGCTCTGTGGGATTCTGCAGCACCTCTTCAACCTTAGCCTAACTCAGGAGAAGGTTCCAGTGTTGTGGAAGACAATCCTGCCTTGTTCCAGTACCCAAAGAGAACTCACCCATCAGTCATCAATGACTATAGACCCGTTGCCCTGACATCCCACATCATGAAGGTCCTGGAGAGACTCCTGTTGGCACCGCTGAGTAAGCAAACAAGAACGTATCAGGACCCACTGCAGTTTGCTTATCGCTGTGGAGTTGGAGTTGAAGATGCCATCATCCACCTGCTTCAACCAACCCACTGTCATCTGGACAAAGCAGGCAGCACTGTGAGGATCATGTTCTTTGATTTCTCTAGTGCATTTAACACAATTCAGCCTGATTTGCTTTGTCAGAAACTCCTGAAGACACAGGTGGAGCCCTCAACAATCGCCTAGATCAACGACTACCTGACCAACAGACCACAATTTGAGAGACTGAAGGATTGTGGGTCAAACCAGGTGGTCAGCAGCACAGGAGCACCACAGGGGACCGTACTCTCACCATTCCTTTTCACTCTGTACACCTCAGACTTCCAGTACAAATCAGAGACCTGTCATCTGCAGAAATACTCAGATGTATCAGAGATGGACAAGAAGCTGAATACAGAGAGCTGGTGGACCGCTTTGTGACATGGTGTGGAAACAATCGTCTCACCTTGAATGTGAACAAAACAAAGGAGATGATTGTAGATTTCAGAAGAAACAGGGATAAGTCAAAATCTGTTTCCATCATGGGAGAAGAAGTGGAGGTGGTTGAGGGGTATAAATACCTCAGAGTTCACCTTGACAACAGACTGGACTGGAGACTGAACAGTGAAGCCGTCTACAAGAAGGAACAGAGCAGACTGGACTTCTGGAGGAAGCTTAGGTCCTTCAAGGTTTGCAGCAGGATGCAGCAGATCTTCTACAAGTCTGTTGTGGAGAGTGTAATCTCTACAGCCGTCATCTGTTGGGGTAGCAGCATCAGAGCCAGGGACTTAAAAAGGCTCAACAACCTCATAAAGAAGGTTCTGGTTCTGTTCTGGTTCTGTTCTGGGGACGACTGTGGAACATCTGGAGATGATGATGCAAAGAAGGATTCTTCATAAAACCAAAAATATGATGGACAACCCTGAGCATCCTCTTCATGAGACAGTCATACAACAACAGAGCGTCTTCAGTCGGAGGCTTCTTCAGTTTCGCTGCAACACAGACCGCTACAGGAAATCCTTCCTGCCCACAGCCATCATCATCTACAACAACTCCTTAAAGAATTAATTATATGAGCTACAAAAACACTTAATTTCCCTCTGGGATCAATAAAGTATTTTTGAATTTGAATTGGATTGAATTAACCCCAAATGGTGCAATGATTTGCTTCTCATTTCATAAACAACCATGTTGAGAGACACATCTGGTGGTCCTGGAAAAGATGTTAGTGTGTTTGAGAAAAGGTCAAATCATTGGCATTCATCAAGCAGAGAAAACATCGAAGGAGATTGCAGAAACTACTAAAATTGGGTTAAGAACTGTCCAACGCATTATTACCATACCAATATCTATTTATAAGGCACATTTAAAAAACAGCTTGAGAGCCGACCAAGGTGCTATAAAATAGCAATAGAATAAATTAGAAATGAAAAAAAAACATAAGAAACAGATAAAATCACACAATATAAAACAAAACATAGGAAAATTATCTAGAAAGATAGGCTAAGGAATAAAAGTAGGTGTTTCAACAAGTTTTAAGAATAATAAGAGAAGGAGACGGATGTAATAAAAAGTGGAAGGATAGTGGGGATACATCGTCTTCGAGGAAGAAATGTAAAAATCCTGAATGATCGACGATCGGTTAAACGTTTGGTGAAATCAAATGGAAGAAAAACAACAGTAGTGAAATAGTGAAAGTAAGAGCATTTCCACACACACAATGCGAAGGAAACTCAAGGATTGTGGCTCAGCCGTAACAAAACCACTAATCAGTGAGGCAAACCGGGAAACAGCGGTTTCAATTTGCTAGGGAGCAGTGGCTGTTCTAGACCAAATTCGCCAGGGGGGCCAGGGTGGGGCCAGGGTGGGGCCAGGGTGGGGCCGGTCTTTATTCATGGGGGCACAAAACAAAAAACAAACAAACTAAAGACAAGGCAATATTTCACCTTTTAATTTATTGAGTGTGCCAGAGAGCCATATACGGTTCCAAAGTTGCGGGTTGCAGACCCCTGATCGAGCAGATGAAAACAGCGATCCTGTCTCAATACGGCAACTTAATTTTTTAATGCATTGATGAAAAACGTTTTATTTTTATTTTTTTTCATTCAAAAATTATAAAAATAAACACAAGCAAAATAAGTATACATAAACATATTGAAAAAAACACATTCTAATGAAAAGGAGCAGATAGATGAAAAAATCTAATAATTTCTGCCCCTTTTTCACGAAATAAAATTATCTGTCAAACATACAATATTATAAACTCAGTCACTTTATAAATTTCAAATATAATCATCGACCTTTTAATTTACCTTTTCATAATTACTTAATACTTAATAAAATTAAAACTGTAAAGGTAAAAAATGTAATTGTTCCAAGGTACCGATTAGCTATGATTTTTCTTCCAGTGCATTTCATGATAAGACGCTAATTTAGTATTATCTCATCATTACAAGAGCCAAGACCTGTTCTACAGGGGCACTGGCCCCCTGTTGGCCGCTGTCTAAAACCGCCCATGCTAGGGAGAATAAAGATTGGACTGTGGAGCAATGGAAGAAGGTCATGTGGTCTGATGAGTCCAGATTTACCCGGTTCCAGAGTGATGGGGGCATTGGGGTAAAACGACAGGCAGATGAAGTGGTGCAGCCATGCTGGAGAAGCCTTTGTGCCGCGGTCAGACTCGACCATCATCAGTGCAAGATGTTGGTGAAAAATGAATACAACACTGGATGGAAATAGATCGTGTGACATTGCAGAAGCTTATGGGAACAATGCCACAGAGAATGCGTGCCGTGATCACAGCTGAAGGCGGTCCGACGAAACATTGGAGCGTGACCTTTCTTTCTTTAGCCAGGCAGTGTAAAAAAAGCTACTTTCAACTTATGATTTAATTTATTAAGTGAAATAAAAACACGACCCACTCTTCTCTGCAGGACTGTTGGGTTCTTACAGCATGAACGGCCTGTTGAAGGTTAGAATCATGACCTCTGACCCTAACGGAGGCAGTGAGGCCTGCAGACATTGGTTCTGTGTTGTTCTGGGGCCTCCTGGAGTCATTTGCTGTAAAGCAGGGGTGTCCAGCTCCAGGCCTCCAGGACCGGAGTCTCTGCTCCAGTACATCCGATGCAAACGGTCCGACCACCTCCTCAGCGGGGGAAAGTTCTGCAGAGGTTCTGCCAACGGGCCACCATTAGATTCAGGTGTGTGGAACCAGGGAAGGAAGTGAAACATGCAGGACACCAGCCCTGGAGGACACCCTGCTGTAAACCTGACGCTCAGTTATGCAGCAAGACAAAGGTTTGAAATGCACCTTTAAATGGCTTAAGAAAGCAAAATGGACTTTTTAAGTGGCCTAGTCAAAGTTTGGACTTAAATCTGATTAATAAGCTGTGTTATGACCTGAAAAAGAGCGTTCCAGCTGGAAAAGCTTCCAGTGTGGCTGAATTCGAACAATCCTGTGGGTCCAAATTCCTCCACCGTGATGAAAAACACTCATTTCTGTGTTTACTCAGTTTATGTTTTTATCCTATATAATTTTGTTGATGATCTTAAACATTTAAATGTGACAGAAAAGCGAAGGCAGCAGATCACCACTGTTTTTTCTAAATCAAGATCCAAACCTTTCTCATCAGCTTGTTCACGTCCGCTTCTTTATTTAATCGACACGAGGAAAAACGAACAAAGTGAAAGCTGAATTCTAACCTCTGGGGTCAAAGGTTGAGGGTTTGACTCCAGCTGCTGCTGCAAAAAAAAAAAATCTTCCTTCTGCTACAGTGGAAAAATACAGGAAACAACCTGTGAGGTCATAAAAACACACCGAAGAAGTGCTGAGTCACCGGTTGCTATGGTAGCGGCCCACAGCACCACTCCTCAAACGGTCGTTGTTTGTCAACCTGCAGTGTGCACCACCTTTTCTTGTCAGTCACATAAAGTGCTTCATGCACACAACAGCTTGGGATGACAGCCTTGCCCAAAGGCAACACTGATAAGCAGGAATCAAACCCACAACCTCCTGACCAACAGCCGTCCACTCTAGAACCGCAGGCTGCAGAACCTTCTGGTGTCCACTGGAAGTTTTCATGGCTCAACGGCATTTCTGCAGATCTGACGGGTAGAACCTTCAGTTAGAACCTTTAAGTAGAACCCTTCAATTAGAACCTCAAAGTAGAACCTTCAATTAGAACCTCAAAGTAGAACCTTCAGTTAGAACCGTAAAGTAGAACCTTCAGTTAGAACCGTAAAGCAGAACCTTCAGTTAGAACCGTAAAGTAGAACCTTCAGTTAGAACCCTAAAGTAGAACCTTCAGTTAAAACTGTAAAGTAGAATCTTCAGTTAGAACCTTTAAGTAGAACCTTCAGTTAAAACCGTAAAGTAGAACCTTCAGTTAGAACCCTAAAGTAGAACCTTCAGTTAAAACCGTAAAGCAGAACCTTCAGTTAGAACCGTAAAGCAGAACCTTCAGTTAGAACCGTAAAGTAGAACCTTCAGTTAGAACCGTAAAGCAGAACCTTCAGTTAGAACCGTAAAGCAGAACCTTCAGTTAGAACCGTAAAGCAGAACCTTCAGTTAGAACCTTTAAGTAGAACTTTCAGTTAGAACCGTAAAGCAGAACCTTCAGTTAGAACCGTAAAGTAGAACCTTCAGTTAGAACTGTAAAGTAGAACCTTCAGTTAGAACCTTTAAGTAGAACCTTCAGTTAGAACTGTAAAGCAGAACCTTCAGTTAGAACCTTTAAGTAGAACCTTCAGTTAGAACCGTAAAGTAGAACCTTCAGTTAGAACCCTAAAGTAGAACCTTCAATTAAAACCGTAAAGCAGAACCTTCAGTTAGAACCGTAAAGCAGAACCTTCAGTTAGAACCGTAAAGTAGAACCTTCAGTTAGAACCGTAAAGCAGAACCTTCAGTTAGAACCAAAAAGCAGAACCTTCAGTTAGAACCTTTAAGTAGAACTTTCAGTTAGAACCGTAAAGCAGAACCTTCAGTTAGAACCGTAAAGTAGAACCTTCAGTTAGAACTGTAAAGTAGAACCTTCAGTTAGAACCTTTAAGTAGAACCTTCAGTTAGAACTGTAAAGCAGAACCTTCAGTTAGAACCTTTAAGTAGAACCTTCAGTTAGAACCGTAAAGCAGAACCTTCAGTTAGAACCGTAAAGCAGAACCTTCAGTTAGAACCTTTAAGTAGAACCTTCAGTTAGAACCGTAAAGTAGAACTTTCAGTTAAAACCGTAAAGTAGAACCTTCAGTTAGAACCCTAAAGCAGAACCTTCAGTTAGAACCGTAAAGCAGAACCTTCAGTTAGAACCGTAAAGCAGAACCTTCAGTTAGAACCCTAAAGCAGAACCTTCAGTTAGAACCGTAAAGCAGAACCTTCAGTTAGAACCGTAAAGTAGAACCTTCAGTTAGAACCCTAAAGTAGAACCTTCAGTTAAAACTGTAAAGTAGAATCTTCAGTTAGAACCTTTAAGTAGAACCTTCAGTTAAAACCGTAAAGTAGAACCTTCAGTTAGAACCCTAAAGTAGAACCTTCAGTTAAAACCGTAAAGCAGAACCTTCAGTTAGAACCGTAAAGCAGAACCTTCAGTTAGAACCGTAAAGTAGAACCTTCAGTTAGAACCGTAAAGCAGAACCTTCAGTTAGAACCGTAAAGCAGAACCTTCAGTTAGAACCGTAAAGCAGAACCTTCAGTTAGAACCCTAAAGCAGAACCTTTAGTTAGAACCGTAAAGTAGAACCTTCAGTTAGAACCGTAAAGTAGAACCTTCAGTTAGAACCTTCAGTTAGAACCTTCAGTAGAACCTTCAGTTAGAACCTTCAGTTAGAACCTTCAGTTAGAACCTTCAGTAGAACCTTCAGTTAGAACCTTCAGTTAGAACCGTAAAGTAGAACCTTCAGTTAGAACCTTCAGTAGGAACCTTCAGTAGAACCTTCAGTAAGAACCTTCAGTTAGAACCTTGAGTAGGAACCTTCAGTAGAACCTTTAATAAGAACCTTCAGTAGAACCTTGAGTAGGAACCTTCAGTTAGAACCGTAAAGTAGAACCTTCAGTAGAACCTTCAGTAAGAACCTTGAGTAGGAACCTTCAGTAGAACCTTTAATAAGAACCTTCAGTAGAACCTTGAGTAGGAACCTTCAGTAGAACCTTTAATAAGAACCTTCAGTAGAACCTTGAGTAGGAACCTTCAGTTAGAACCGTAAAGTAGAACCTTCAGTAGAACCTTCAGTTAGAACCTTCAGTTAGAACCTTCAGTAGAACCTTCAGTTAGAACCTTCAGTTAGAACCTTCAGTTAGAACCTTCAGTTAGAACCGTAAAGTAGAACCTTCAGTAGAACCTTCAGTTAGAACCTTCAGTTAGAACCGTAAAGTAGAACCTTCAGTAGAACCTTCAGTTAGAACCTTCAGTAGAACCTTCAGTTAGAACCTTCAGTTAGAACCGTAAAGTAGAACCTTCAGTAGAACCTTCAGTAGAACCTTCAGTAGAACCGTAAAGTAGAACCTTCAGTAGAACCGTAAAGTAGAACCTTCAGTTAGAACCTTCAGTTAGAACCTTCAGTAGAACCTTCAGTTAGAACCTTCAGTAGAACCTTCAGTAGAACCTTCAGTTAGAACCTTCAGTTAGAACCGTAAAGTAGAACCTTCAGTTAGAACCGTAAAGCAGAACCTTCAGTAGAACCTTCAGTAGAACCTTCAGTTAGAACCTTCAGTAGAACCTTCAGTAGAACCTTCAGTTAGAACCGTAAAGTAGAACCTTCAGTAGAACCTTCAGTTAGAACCTTCAGTTAGAACCTTCAGTTAGAACCTCCAGTAGAACCTTCAGTTAGAACCTTCAGTTAGAACCTTCAGTTAGAACCGTAAAGTAGAACCTTCAGTAGAACCTTCAGTTAGAACCTTCAGTTAGAACCTGGCCCCGGAGAGCTCAAAAGTCCCTCAAAGAGACACAGTGCCTTTAAAATATCTACAAACTATCAACAGGGAAATGAAACCAAAACGTTTTTTCACCAAAGTAGCTCCTCCTTTAATTGTTGGCTGACTCCTCCCACAGTGTTGGACGTACCAGCAGCAATATAGAGTATTTGCATTATAATGAATATTTGTACAAATCTGAATTTTCGGCTCTTTTTGTCCCAGATCAGCCACATAATTCGGCTCCTGAGACAGAGACGGAATTCCCATGGCTGTTCAAACTGTTGGAAGTTTTCTCCAAACACGCCAGTGCGCATGCGCCGCAGTGCAGTGACGTGTCTGAACGGTGTCAAACGGGATGTAAAAATGATCGAAAAGGCTCCGGATAAAGCTACGAACCGGTTCTACAGCTGCCAGAACCAGCCGTCCGGATAGCCGAACCTCTGGGATTAACATTTAGCTTCACAGCCAGGTGGGTTCGATCAGGTGGAGCCGACAGGAACCGGTCTGACTCACTTTTTGGACCGGGACACTTTAATATTCATCGAGCTAAGTTGGCGACAGTTCGGCTAGGCGGAGCGAACCTGCAGCCTGGTTCCGCTGACGGATGGGAACCGGCCTTAACTAGCCGTGCGGCTCGCTTCTCTCTTCCATCAGGGGGGAAGGGAGGGGAGGATGTCTCGGAGGCGGCTGGACAGCCGCAGCGGGCTCTCCGCCGGGCTGCTCGGAGAGAGCCTGACCCCGATCAGCTCCGAGCCGCTGGAGAGCGCCTATGAGGTGACCGGAGAGCTGGGCAGGTGAGTGGCTCTGGATCCGAACATGTTTCACTTATTTACGGGTGTGAAGCTAAACCGGAGCCCGGTCCGGACCTGCAGTAAAGGGCTACTAAACACTTTTTAAGGAATCTGGACCACCTTTGATCACATCTAAAAATGATAATCCAAATAATTTTGACACATTAGACCCGGAACGAATCATTAAACAGCCTTATACAGATATAAGGACATTTTTGTCTGTTGGGGAAAAGTCACAAATAGCGTTTTAATTTATTTTTGGCACATCAACTTAAAAACTGCAGCATTTAGACCAAAGACAAACCTGGGGAAATTAGTTTTATATGTAACTTATAAGTTTGTGATTCGTTAAAGCTTCACTGTATTTGTGAAGTAAATAAAAAGCACTTTGATAATATTTATGATAAGGTAAAGCTGTTTATATCGCATCCAGGACAAAAACCTGACACCTGTCCGATCTCAACCATCTGCACTTTTTATCCTCTGATTCATGATTTCTGGTTTTTATTTCCATCTCTACTGTAGTTGTGTAAAAAATGGCTGAAACTAAAACTTCTTCTGGTTCCTTGGTTCTGGTTTATGATCTACTGGGTCTTAAATGTCCAAATATCAGTGATTCTACTCTTACTATGTTTGTCTGTGTTAAATTAACTGGTCCAGTTTTAACTGGTTGTTCAAACTGGACCCAATCTGAAGAAGGTAAAATGACAAAAACAAACATGGAAAAAATGCTTTTGTTTTTCTTCAAAAATCACATTCAGTACTTTAAAGAATCTCTAATCAGTCCAACTTGTCTTTAGTATTTTAGATACAGAACCAGCGCTGATAAACAGCAGAAACTCTGCCATGTTGGTCTAATATTTATTTATTTAATTTAAAACTGAATTATTATTTTAATTAGTTGTATTTTGTTTTTTATTTTACAATTTTTATTTTGTCTGATGTTCTTTTTCTTTTAAATGTATTGATATATTTTATTTAAACTTTATTTCCTTTTTATTCATTTATTTTTTAAACTATTTTCATTTGGTTTTAATTTTAACCTTTCTCTCTTTCTTATTAAGTGTTGATGTTTTGTCTGAATAAATTAATTTATATAAACTTTTTATTTTAAATGTACTTATATATTTTATTTTATTTAAACATTTTATTTCCTTTTATTTTTGTAAACTATTTTTTCATTTTGTTTTTTATTTTAACTTTCTTCCTTTCTCATTAAGTGTTGATGTTTTGTCTGGATGAATGAATTTATGTATTAACTTTTTATTTTATTCATTTAATTTTAAATGTACTTGTATATTTTATTTAATTTAAACATTTTATTTCCTTTTACTTTTTGTAAACTTTTTTCATTTTGTTTTTAATTTTAACTTTCTTCGTTTCTCATTAAGTGTTGATGTTTTGTCTGGATGAATGAATTTATGTTTTAACTTTTTATTGTATTCATTTAATTTTAATTTTAAATGTGCTTATATATTTCATTTTATTTCAATTTTTTGGATGAATTAACTTTCTGCTTTTCTGCCTGCTGCTGTAAACTAAAACATGTTGAACACCTTCGTTGCTTGACGGCCCAGATTATGTTTGGACTCTGGACTGTGATCTGTAACCGCCGTAAACACGCGCGGTCATGTGGTCGCTGGTGATGGCGTCCTGAGGTGTGCTGGGCGTGATGCGTCACGTTGATCTGAGTGGGAGGAAGGAAGGAAGCGGACCTCAGAAAGGAGAACTTCTGCAGCTTTTTGTTGTTAGTCTGAGCTTATCTTTAACATGGCTGCCTTTGGCTCGATCCGTCGGCTCAAGTAACCTTGAAGTTTAAGGTCAAACCGTTGCCAGGCAACACGTCCAGTATTATGGTTTATCATTTACTGGTGAGGATGTGGAGGATTCTTCACCTTCCACATTTACCTCATCTCTGAACTGTGGTGGTTTGGTTTCCTTCACGGTGAACAAAGTTGTGGGTTTGAATCTCTGCTTGGATCCTTCCTGTAGATTCTCTGCAGATACTTAGGCTTCCTCCCAAAGACCACAAGCATGCAGCTGTACTGTCCGTCCTTCCTGTCTCCTGCTGGAGGTGGGCGACATGAGGCTCTATTAAGCACCATGAGGCTCCATGGGGTTCGATGAGACACTGATGGCCCTTTTCCATTGCAAAGAACCGAGAGCGTGTTCGGAGCTGGGGCTGGAGCCAGAACTTTCACAAAACCTCCTTCGTTTTCCATAACAAGGAGCCAACTTGGAGCCACCGTGAGCTACGGCGGTGCATCATCGAAGCGTCACTTCAGAAACACGCGGGAAGCCGCTCGCCGAAAATAAAGCAGACGCAGAAGAAGAAAAACCATAACAACAAGGATGGATTACCTCGTCTGAGTGCAGATGCTAATCGTCGCTTTAAAAGCATGAGGCCTCAGTGGAAAAGGGCTATAAGAGGCTCCATGAGGTTCTGAGGTTCTGTGAGACACTATGAGGCTCCATGAGGCACTAAGAGGCACTAAGAGGCTCTATGAGGCACTAAGAGGCTCCATGAGGCTCCATGAGGCTCCATGAGGCACTAAGAGGCTCTATGAGGCTCTGAGGTTCTATGAGACACTATGAGGCTCCATGAGGTTCTGAGGTTCTGTGAGACACTATGGGGCACCATGAGGCTCTAAGAGGCTCAATGCGGCTCTATGAGGCTCTAAGAGGCTCCATGAGGCTCCATGAGGCACTAAGAGGCACTAAGAGGCTCTATGAGGCACTAAGAGGCTCTATGAGGCACTAAGAGGCTCTATGAGGCTCCATGAGGCTCCATGAGGCTCTATGAGGCTCTATGAGGCTCCATGAGGCACTAAGAGGCTCTATGAGGCTCCATGAGGCTCTATGAGGCTCCATGAGGCACTAAGAGGCTCTATGAGGCACTAAGAGGCTCTATGAGGCTCCATGAGGCACTAAGAGGCTCTATGAGGCACTAAGAGGCACTAAGAGGCTCTATGAGGCTCCATGAGGCACTAAGAGGCTCCATGAGGCTCCATGAGGCTCCATGAGGCACTAAGAGGCACTAAGAGGCTCTATGAGGCTCCATGAGGCACTAAGAGGCTCTATGAGGCTCCATGAGGCTCCATGAGGCTCCATGAGGCACTAAGAGGCTCTATGAGGCTCCATGAGGCTCCATGAGGCTCCATGAGGCACTAAGAGGCTCTATGAGGCTCCATGAGGCTCCATGAGGCTCCATGAGGCACTAAGAGGCTCCATGAGGCTCCATGAGGCACTAAGAGGCTCTATGAGGCTCCATGAGGCTCCATGAGGCACTAAGAGGCTCTATGAGGCTCCATGAGGCTCTATGAGGCTCCATGAGGCTCTATGAGGCTCCATGAGGCTCTATGAGGCACTAAGAGGCTCCATGAGGCTCTATGAGGCACTAAGAGGCTCTAAGATGCTCCATGAGGCTCTATGAGGCTCTATGAGGCTCTATGAGGCACTAAGAGGCTCCATGAGGTTCTATGAGGCACTAAGAGGCTCCATGAGGTTCTATGAGGCTCTAAGAGGCACTAAGAGGCTCCATGAGGCTCTAAGAGGCACTAAGAGGCTCCATGAGGCTCTAAGAGGCTCTAAGAGGCTCCATGAGGCTCTATGAGGCTCTATGAGGCTCTAAGAGGCTCCATGAGGCTCTAAGAGGCTCTAAGAGGCACTAAGAGGCTCCATGAGGTTCTATGAGGCTCTAAGAGGCACTAAGAGGCTCCATGAGGCTCTAAGAGGCACTAAGAGGCTCCATGAGGCTCTAAGAGGCTCCATGAGGCTCTAAGAGGCACTAAGAGGCTCTAAGAGGCACTAAGAGGCTCTAAGAGGCTCCATGAGGCTCTATGAGGCTCTATGAGGCTCTAAGAGGCTCCATGAGGCTCTAAGAGGCTCCATGAGGCTCTAAGAGGCTCTAAGAGGCACTAAGAGGCTCTAAGAGGCTCCATGAGGCTCTATGAGGCTCTATGAGGCTCTAAGAGGCTCTAAGAGGCACTAAGAGGCTCAATGAGGTTCTAAGAGGCTCTAAGAGGCACTAAGAGGCTCTAAGAGGCTCCATGAGGCTCTATGAGGCTCTATGAGGCTCTAAGAGGCTCCATGAGGCTCTAAGAGGCTCCATGAGGCTCTAAGAGGCACTAAGAGGCTCTAAGAGGCACTATGAGGCTCTAAGAGGCTCCATGAGGCTCTAAGAGGCTCCATGAGGCTCTAAGAGGCTCTAAGAGGCACTAAGAGGCTCTAAGAGGCTCCATGAGGCTCCATGAGGCTCTATGAGGCTCTAAGAGGCTCCATGAGGCTCCATGAGGCTCTAAGAGGCTCTAAGAGGCACTAAGAGGCTCAATGAGGTTCTATGAGGCTCCATGAGGTTCTGTGAGGTTCTATGAGGCACCATGAGGTTCTGAGGTTCTGTGAGACACTATGAGGCTCCATGAGGTTCTGAGGTTCTGTGAGACACTATGGGGCACCATGAGGTTCTGAGGTTCTGTGAGACACTATGGGGCACCATGAGGCACCATGAGGTTCTATGAAGCTCCATGAGGCACCCTGAGGTTCTGTGAGACACTAAGAGGCTCCATGAGGTTCTGTGAGGTTCTATGAGGCACCATGAGGTTCTGAGGTTCTGTGAGACACTATGAGGCACCATGAGGTTCTGTGAGGTTCTATGAGGCACCATGAGGTTCTGTGAGACACTATGAGGCACCATGAGGTTCTGTGAGGTTCTATGAGGCACCATGAGGTTCTGAGGTTCTGTGAGACACTATGAGGCACCATGAGGTTCTGTGAGGTTCTATGAGGCACCATGAGGTTCTGTGAGACACTATGAGGCACCATGAGGTTCTGTGAGGTTCTATGAGGCACCATGAGGTTCTGAGGTTCTGTGAGACACTATGAGGCACCATGAGGTTCTGAGGTTCTGTGAGACACTATGAGGCACCATGAGGTTCTGTGAGGTTCTATGAGGCACCATGAGGTTCTGAGGTTCTGTGAGACACTATGAGGCACCATGAGGTTCTGTGAGGTTCTATGAGGCACCATGAGGTTCTGAGGTTCTGTGAGACACTATGAGGCACCATGAGGTTCTATGAGACACTATGAGGCACCATGAGGTTCTGTGAGGTTCTATGAGGCACCATGAGGTTCTGAGGTTCTGTGAGACACTATGAGGCACCATGAGGTTCTATGAGACACTATGAGGCACCATGAGGTTCTGAGGTTCTATGAGGCACTATGAGGCACCATGAGGTTCTGTGAGGTTCTATGAGGCACCATGAGGTTCTGTGAGGTTCTATGAGGCACCATGAGGTTCTGAGGTTCTGTGAGACACTATGAGGCACCATGAGGTTCTGAGGTTCTGTGAGACACTATGAGGCACCATGAGGTTCTGTGAGGTTCTATGAGGCACCATGAGGTTCTGAGGTTCTGTGAGACACTATGAGGCACCATGAGGTTCTGTGAGGTTCTATGAGGCACCATGAGGTTCTGAGGTTCTGTGAGACACTATGAGGCACCATGAGGTTCTATGAGACACTATGAGGCTCCATGAGGTTCTGAGGTTCTATGAGGCACTATGAGACACTATGAGGCTCCATGAGGTTCTGAGGTTCTATGAGGCACTATGAGGCACCATGAGGTTCTGTGAGGTTCTATGAGGCACCATGAGGTTCTATGAGACACTATGAGGCTCCATGAGGTTCTGAGGTTCTATGAGGCACTATGAGACACTATGAGGCTCCATGAGGTTCTGAGGTTCTATGAGACACTATGAGGCTCCATGATGTAAATAAATAAAAAAATCCAGAAGTTTTTCTGCAGAAACGTCTCAGTTCTGATGACATTGAGCTGCAGCATCTGAGTGATCTAGTTCTACATCCTTTTGGACTCTGACTCTGGTAGGATGATTGTGGTTGGATGTGTGATCCGGTCCTCAGGTTGGTTCTGCTGGTCAGAACAATGAGCCCAGAATGTGAAAGTTCTGATCCTGTTCTGCCTGGT
The DNA here is from genome assembly GCA_963556495.2 of Valencia hispanica. Lineage (NCBI taxonomy): Eukaryota > Metazoa > Chordata > Actinopteri > Cyprinodontiformes > Valenciidae > Valencia > Valencia hispanica. The sequence continues at coordinate 1,807,347 of OY747707.1, forward strand.
CCGAATCTCTTCTCTTTGCTGCCACAGCAGTGATCCACGACCTGCTTCCTCAGGTTCTGTTCGGTTCTCCGACCACAACAGAACCAGCTGCTCCTGGTTCGGTTCTCCGACCAGAACAGAACCAGCTGCTCCTGGTTCGGTTCTCCGACCAGAACCAGGAGCAGCTGGTGGTGAGAACCAGAACCTGAGGAAGCAGGTCGTGGATCACTGCTGTTCATTCACCGGGTTCAGTTTAAGCGTCGGTTCTTCTCGACCCGTCCTCTGACCCGGTCCATCCGTGTGTTCTGGTCCCAGGGGGAAGTTCGCCGTGGTGAAGCGCTGCGTGGAGAAAACCACGGGGAAGGTCTTCGCCGCCAAGTTCCTGAGGAAGAGGAGGAGAGGGCGAGACTGCCGCGCCGAAGTCGTCCACGAGATGGCGGTTCTGGAGCTGGCCCGGAACAACCCCCGGGTGGTCAACCTGTGCGCCGCTCACGAGACGGATCACGACGTGGTTCTGGTGCTGGAATAGTGAGTGTTGATGGTGTGAACGCCGGTCCTGATTGGTCCGGTCCCGCTGCGCCATCGTTGAACCAGTCGGGCCAGCGAGAGGTCCGACTGGTTCTGCAGAATTTCTTTAAGCCCGGCCCAGACGGAGACCAAAGCTGATCTGGATCAGACTTCCTCCTGGTCCGGTTCCAGTTCGGGCTGGTCTTCACACCATCTCAGCCAGTCGCACGTCCTGCAGTTACCTCCTAGGGGTAAATGTTCCGATCCGTTTCAGGTCCGTAAACTTCCCTGGTTTTCTGTCCAGCGCCGCCGGCGGAGAGATCTTCGACCTCTGCGTCTCCGAGGAGCTGCTGCCTGAGGTCCAGATCACCCGGCTGATCCGACAGACCCTGGAGGGAGTCCACCACCTCCACCAGGCCAGCCTGGTCCACCTGGACCTCAAGGTACCCCACACAGCACCAGAACCTGGACCTCATCTAAACTTCTGTTAGGTTCTCCTGACGATCGGACCCCAGTGTCTAAAGTTGGTTCTGCTGACTCACACTGGACTCTACCCAAAAGGTTAAAGGTCACAGAGTGACGGAAGCACAAACAGTGAAGGACTTAGGCAGATATCACCCCTGATATCCTGCAGCCCCGCATCATGATGCTCTCACCACCGTGCTTGACACTTTAAACTCTGTTATCCCACTGGTTAAACCGGTTCTACTGGGACCAGAGACAGTTAGTTACATGCAGGGGGGATAAAACTGAATCGTTGCTCTAGTCTGGCTGAAGCAGAAGCGTACTGGCCTACTATTAGTCGAGCTAACGCACCCAGATAATGAGGGTAGAAAGGTTCCAAAGATCGATTTAACGCTTTGTTTATGACTAAAGTAGTGAAAAAAAGTCCAGACGGGATTTTTGAAGCTTAGCTATTAAAGGGTTAGTACAGTTTCCCCCCCGGTGAACTTTAACCCCGCCCACTACCTATTATATGTGTGCTCGGTGTGAACAAATGTAAAACAACATGGCGTTGGATACTAGCTGTACCGTTAGAAGAGGTCGACATAAACCAAAAGGGGTCAGCAAGGTCCGCCGGGCGCAACAGGTCGAACAAACGCCGCGACTAGCTGCTAACTAGCTACTAACTAGCCGCTAACGCTGCGCACTCTGTCAGAATAATGGAGGCTACGATTGATACGGGATATGCGCCCGTATTTTCAACGCTTCCGGCGGCTAATGAGACTAGCTGCGTGTCGAGTTCCTCTCCAACCCGTACCGGTCATAATCAACTAACCCTTCAGAGTCGAGTCGAACCAACTCTGCCGGTACGGAGAAAACACGGGTGTAAAACAATCCGACAGCGTCGTCCATTTCTTCTCTCATTGTTCATCTAAGGTAGGTCTCTCCAATGAATCGGTTCTGTTCCCTTGGTGTTTCTCGCACTAACCGACGGCACTATTCGGATGCTTCCTGTCATAGATTAGTTTAGAAACTGCGGCATATTTAATGTAATTTGGACTTTTTTTTTAATACTGTCCAAACCAAATATTTTGCTTTTTCTTTTTAAGTCAACCAATAATCATTTGAATAATTTCAATTATTACTAAAATAACCATGATTATTATTTCTCCTATAATCGAGCAGCCTTAATCTGCGGCTTTTACTCCGTCTGCTTCACTGTTTACTGACTCTGTGACGAGTCTAGGTCAACCAGAGAATAACGACATGAAATGGCGCGTCGCCCCCTAGCTGCGTGGAGTATAACGCACTTCATGAGTGTAAAGTGGAATAAAGGCTCCCGTTCTGGTTAGGCTACATGGAAACGTACCGACTGGTGCTCCTGGCCTTGGTTCTGGTTCTGGTCCTGGTTCTGGTTCAGTCCTCGGGAGCAGGAGAAACCGGACCTCATCTGGTCTTTGTTTCACCAGCCTCAAATGTTATAAAAACAGCGTCAATCTTCCTGAAAGTTTCCGTGAGCGGCTTTTCGGCTCCGAGGCTAACGATTGTCAGGGAAACACCTGAGTGTCGTCATGGCGACCGTAGAGTAAATAGACGAGTCCAGTTCAAACAGTTGGTGAGATGATGGAGTTGACGCCCCTGTTTTGTTTTGTTCTCCTCCCAGCCCCAGAACATTCTCCTGACCAGCCTGTCGCCTCCAGGAGACATAAAGATCGTGGACTTCGGCCTGGCGCGCCGGCTGGGAACGGCCGGAGAGCTCCGCGAGATCCTGGGCACACCTGAGTACGTAGGTAAGATCAGCCGGGGGAACGCTGGGAACGTTTTCCCACGTTGTTGTTGCAGAAGAAGAAGAAGCAGCTTTTCCATCCCAGCTGCAGGAGGACCGGGCAGCCAGAGCTCCTGTCAGATTGACGTTCATGAAACCGCCAGCAGGGGGCAGCGCAGACCCCGCTGGTTCTGATCATTCCTGGGAACCAACAGCAGAACCTCTGCAGAACCGTTCCTCACACCAGCTGTCTTTTGTGATCAGACGTGAAGATGGAAAAAGGCTCTGCAGAGTTCTGGTTCTGGTCCAGTCTCTAGTGTTACTGTCGCTTTAACTCCTGTTATGAGCAGAGGAAGAAGGAAGTGATGAAATGAAATGACATCAGAGTTTCTGTCTCCTTCCCGTTCAGCTCCAGAGGTCCTGAACTACGAGCCGATCACAACAGCAACGGACCTGTGGTGAGTTCTGACCCGGACCGCCTGCCTGGTTCTGTTGGGAGGGGACCTGATGGTTCTACGCTCTGGTTCTGGTTCTGATCCGTCCAGCATCAATAAACCGGACATCAATAACTGTTACTAAGCTGGTCTGGAAAAGTATTTCTGCTTCGAACCCGAATAAAAACGATGCTGTCGGAACTTCAGGGTCATTTTACCGGGTCTTTACCGGTACCGGATCTTTTTTGTGTCGGCCCGCTCGTCCCCAGCCGGTTGTTTGGTGATTCGCTCTGAGTTACAGCCAATCAGCGACTCTACCGGGTCATTTCCGAGTACACCCCCCCACACAGGTACTCCCTAAAACGGGCCTGTGGGCCCGGAGAAGGTCCGGTAAAATCACCCTGAAGGTCCGATTTCTATCCAAACCAACCTGGTAAAAAGTATTCACACCCTAAACCCTCCATCTAGCGTCACTGGATGACCTTTGACCTCTCCTTTAATTGGTTGGAGGAAACATCCTGTTGAAGGTCAGATTTCAGTCCGGACTTTGACTAGGCCACTCCTTTTTTTGGATCATTGTTCTGCAACAGAACCCAGATGACCTTGAGCTAAAGGTCACAAACCAAAGGTCGGACCTTGTCCTTTAGGATACTCGCGGTTCCATCAAGTCGTCCAGGTCCAGAAGCAGCAAAGCAGCCCAGATCATCACACCAGCACCACCGTGTGTGACTGTAGGTCTGAGGTTCTACTCCAAGATGTAACCAGAACCTTCCAGAAAGGTCCTCAGAATATTGTTCTGGGTCGGCAGTGGTTCTGGATCTCTCCCATGAAGGCCATTTTGTTGACTTGTGACCTCTGACCTTAGCCGAGGGCCTGCAGAGCTTCAGATGTTGTTCTGGGTTCTTCTGGAATGTTCTCCATGTGGATCATGGTTCTGACTGAGGTTCCCTGGAGTCCAGAACCTTAGAGATGGTTCTGGACTCGGGTTCAGATTCTTTTTTCCTGATCGGTTCTGTAGATGGGGTCATAATGTTCTGCTGGTTCTACAGTAATCCGGCTGGGTGTGGATGAAGGAACGGAGCTAAATAAACGTGGTTCTTCTAACACACAGAACCGGGTTGGTTTGGTTTTTTTTCTGTAATAGATCATCAGTTTGTTTTTATTATTTTCTGTCTGTAGAAGCTAAAGGTCGGCTGAAGGTCAGCTAAAGGTCGGCTGAAGGTCAGATGCTCTCATGGCAGAACCACAAAGATCCAAAGTCCGATTTAATTTCTTTAACCTGTCGGATCATTATGTTTAACGATGGAACCTGTTTGAGCTGAACTCGTTTGAATCTGAGACTAAAGGAAGAAGCCGGCGTTGCGGTTTGGGTTCTGGTTCTGATCCGACTGTCCTCCCCAGGAGCGTGGGCGTCATCGCCTACATGCTGGTGACGGGCGAGTCGCCGTTCGCCGGAGACGACAAGCAGGAGACGTACCTGAACGTGTCGCAGGTCAACGTGGACTACAGCAGCGAGAACTTCTCCAGGGTGTCCGAGCTGGCGGTGGACTTCATCCGGAAGCTGCTGGTCAAAGCGCCTGAGTGAGTACAGAACCAGAACCAGTTGGTCCCAGTTAGACGTGGGGCTCGGTTCTGCCTCTAGATCGTTCAGAAAGGAGCCTTCAGACTTTAGAAACATTTTTATTTGACGTATAAAAAGAAAGTACACCCCCTGATGCCGACCGAGTTCTGACCTCCGGCCCATAAAGGAGCGATAAACTAAGTACACCCTTGCTGCTTCCACACGGTTTGGAGCAAGATGATCAGAACCTCCCATTAATGGTTCTGTCTGGACCCCACAGCCAAGCTGGAAAGACAGCAGCAATGACCCTAGAGGAGCGGGGTTAAAGGTCATAGTCAGACTATGTGAGGCCTGTTTCACCATGATTAGGGGTGTAACGGTTCACAAACATCACGGTATGTTTTCGCTCCACTTTAATCAAGAAAAATAAATAGTAATGCGAATATTACAGTTTTTTTATTTTTACTCTGATCAGAATTAAACAAAGAACCTTTATTCCTGAATTTTATTTCATTAAATTCTATTATGTTTTATAACTTAAAAAAGTTGATGGTATAGAACTGACCTGGAGATTTGATAGTAAAATAAATAAAAATAGTACAAGCAGACACAGCCAGAGTAGAAAACAATATAACCACCTAAAAACAGTGTTAATGTTTAGAAATGTTTAAAAAATACTTTCCCCTTATCTGAGAATAAAACATGTTTAAATCGCGTTGGGAGTCATTTTGATATTTCGACAGCCTAGTTTCCCAGCTGTACTTGAATGCAGCATGGGCAGCTGTTTCATCCAGAATAAGGAGTTTGGGCTGATTGGATGCTACTGGTAGCCATGTTGGACATCAGCTGGTGTTTCTCTAGTATCACTGATGTTTCCATTGTTTCAGGTGAATCATTCAGTTCAGAGCAGAGCGTCTTATGGACCTTATTGTTCACTGACAAAGTTCTGGTTCGGTCCATTTTTCTTTCGCTACTGTAGCTGAATGAGGAACCATTAATGTTCCCATATAAAGTTTAGTGATACCTGAGAGTCCTTTCTGGTTTGTTCTGGTGTCACTTTTTTGTTTCCTCACATAAACATCCTGCATGTGTTCAGGTAGAAAACAGCTGGATTCGTTGGGTACCGAATCTAAAATGGGAAAACATGTACCCATGATGCATTGCTCCATCTTACCTCACACTATCAGACACGGTAGTAGAGGAATGATGATCTGGGCTTGTTTTAAAGCCACAAGATGGATAGACGATGGGGTGTATTTAGTTTTTTCTTCCGGAGGTCTTGATCCGTTTCCACCAAAATGATTCCGGCTCAGAGCGTCAGACGTTGCGGTTCTTCTGGGTTTCTGTGCCGATCAGTGACGGACCAATGTGTGTGTTCTGACCGCAGGGACCGGCCCAGCGCCGCCGAGTGCCTCAGCCACCCCTGGCTGTGGCAGCCGCCGCCGCCGTGCCTGAGCCCCGAGCCCGTTCCCGTCCGCTCGGCCCGGGAGAGGAGCTGCGGCGCCAAGTGGGCGGCGCCACTGGAGGACAAGGAGAACTTCCTGGACTCGCCGCACTCCCACGCCAAGAGGTTCCGCCTGGACGAGGAGACCACTGGAGACGGCGACTTCTGAAGAAGTTTGAGGACGGCTGCTTCTTCTTCTTCTTCTCTGAGCTTTTAAATAGTTTTAGCTCTAATCTGCTTCACTGATCAGTCCTCAGATCTCCACTCCAACCAAAGATAACCAGCATGCTTGACTCCGCCTCCTCCTCCTCCTCTGATGAAGGCCTGGCTGTAGGATCTATCTAGCAACATCTATGCAGTTTGAATCTATGCCTTAAAACAGGAAGAACCCGTCTTGGTCCAGAGCAGCGGCTCCGCCGCCGCGAGGAAGCGGTGGAAGAAGAACATCGTTTCCCCTGGTGGTGGCGCTGCAGAGCCAGGCTCACCTAAACGTAGCTCAGGGTTTAGTTTTAGTGGTAAAGCAGCTCAGCTGGAGGCGGCGCCGCCTCAGACCGTCTCCAGCCTCTGTAGCACTTCAAAGGGGGCGTGTCTAAAGCCATTCCTGTTTCCATCATCTCAGGGCGGGGCCGCTCCCTCGGTTCTGACCCCACAGGCCTCCTATTACTATTATTCTAATTAATGTTGTTATTTATGTGCTGGACTTATTCTCTGTTTTTATGAGAGAGAGAGAGAGAGAGAGAGAGAGAGAGAGAGAGAGAGAGAGAGAGAGAGAGAGAGAGAGAGAGAGAGAGAGAGAGAGAGAGAGAGAGAGAGAGAGAGAGAGAGAGAGAGAGAGAGAGAGAGAGAGAGAGAGAGAGAGAGAGAGAGAGAGAGAGAGAGAGAGAGAGAGAGAGAGAGAGAGAGAGAGAGAGAGAGAGAGAGAGAGAGAGAGAGAGAGAGAGAGAGAGAGAGAGAGAGAGAGAGAGAGAGAGAGAGAGAGAGAGAGAGAGAGAGAGAGAGAGAGAGAGAGAGAGAGAGAGAGAGAGAGAGAGAGAGAGAGAGACTCTACAGCTGGAACGCTGTTTGTAACTGTAAGAGAAGTTCTGTTAGAACCGGACCCAGCTGATTCTGTTTGTTCTGATTCTTTGTGAGCATTCCCGTCTGAACCCGGAGTCACACCGGCAACAAGCACAACAGATGAAAGCTTTTTTTTATTTGTATGTTTTTAATGTTTGAGCATCATAATTACATCTTCAGGAAGGATAAATAATCTGTAATCTGCTGACTAACATGTAGGCGTCACACAGCAAACTGGAGAAAAGCTCATTAAAGGTTGTAGAAAAAGAACAAAGTGTCGCGTGTCTGTCGCTGCGCTGCCACCTGCTGGGCACCAGGGGATTCGCTGCAACAGGGCGGTAAGCGTAAAGGAATGCATCAGAAGTTACGTTCAGCAGGAACCAGGAGCAGAGAGCGGCGTTTCTGCAGGAGCATTTAGCGGTCGCACACGACGTCTGAAACATCCGACCCGCTGCAGATCGGATGACAGGAAGTGCACAATTTCAGGGGAGGAGCTTCCATCCATCCATCAAGATGATGATGGTAAATAATGTTGATCCATCATTCAGAAGCACAGTGGTGGCTGCATCATGGTCTGGGGTCTAGTAATGAAGGTTCTTTTACTCCACCTCAGTCCCACAGCTGGATGGACCCAGTTTGGGTCATCCAACAGAACAATGAGCCAAACTGGTTCTGGACTGGATCGGGTTTAAAAGTCGGGTCTGAACCAACTCAGCTGGGGGGTCCAGGTGTTTCACCAGGTAGTAATGGAGGGTGTGGGTCCTGTTTGGACCAGAACCAGGCACCCAGTTAAACCATTAAAGGCTCAAAATGGAGGTGGACAGAACCTTCTGACCCAAATGGTTAAAACAATAAAGGGTTCTGGAAGTTTACCAGGTCGGATCCGTTTGTTCCGGGTCAGAATTTTAAATTAAGATGAATTCTTCATGTTTCATCATCAAACTTAAACATGTTTCCTTAAGGGAGGATTTCAGTGAAAAGTGCTCGCCTCGTTTCTTCCAACCCGACCCGGATCAGAACTCCAGAATGACCCGGAAGTGGTTCTCGATGGAGGGCGGCTCCTCCTCGAAGTGCAGCTTCTTGCTGGGACACGCCCCGAACTCCTCCAGGGTCCGGACGAAGTGTCCGTACTCGCGGCCCACCCAGGCCCGCACGGGGTCGCGCACCTCGTACGGCGTCACGTGGGCGTGGATGGACACCCCGCTGGCGGCCAGCTCCTTCAGCGCCTCCCTGTCGGTCACCCAGGTCTCGCCGCCGCCCGGGTGTCCCCCGTCCAGCCAGAACATGTCCGAGATCCGCTCCACGAAGGCGGACGTCCGCGGGTCGGCGCGGGCCCCGGGGAGCTCGTACACCAGCTGGTTCAGAACCACGCAGCCTTTACTGAAACCCACCAGGGTCAGAGAGAAACCGGGCGGGATGCTGTCGGCGCCTCCTGCAGGCTGGAGCGGGTGTGGCAGCTTGGCTCGCTCCATGGCGTTGCTCAGCAGGGATCTGAGGGGGGAGAACCAGAGTTTGGACTTCATTTAAAAATTTAGATTATTATGACTGAAAGATTTATAGTTCTGAGCAAACATCCAGAAATTTGGACTTACTCTGCTTTATCACTCAAGCAGAAATGTTATTAATGTAATTAAGCCCAGGATTTCTACAAGTTTATTTCATAATGTTATCATTTTCAACAAGTTTTCTGATGAAGGAATGAATGTTGGATGGATGGATGAATGTTGGATGGATGGATGGATGAATGTTGGATGGATGGATGGATGAATGTTGGATGGATGGATTGATGGATGAATGTTGGATAAATGAATGTTGGATGGATGAATGTTGGATGGATGGATGAATGAATGTTGGATGGATGGATGAATTAATGTTGGATGGATGGATGGATGAATGTTGGATGGATGGCTGGATGGATGAATGTTGGATGAATGAATTAATGCTGGATGGATGGATGGATGAATTAATGTTGGATGGATGGATGAATTAATGTTGGATGGATGAATTAATGTTGGATGGATGAATTAATGTTGGATGGATGAATGAATTAATGTTGGATGGATGAATTAATGCTGGATGGATGGATGGATGGATGAATGCTGGATGAATGAATTAATGTTGGATGGATGGATGAATGGATGAATTAATGCTGGATGGATGAATGAATGTTGGATGGATGGATGAATACTGAACAGATGGATGGATGAATATTGAATAGATGGATGGATGGATAAAAGAATTAATGCTGGATGAATGAATTAACGTTGGATGGATGGATGAATGAATGTTGGATGGATGGATGAATGCTGGATGGATGAATGGATGAATGTTGGATGGATGGCTGGATGGATGAATGTTGGATGAATGAATTAATGTTGGATGGATGGATGAATTAATGTTGGATGGATGAATGAATTAATGCTGGATGGATGGATGAATATTGAACAGATGGATGGATGAATGAATGTTGGATGAATGAATTAATGCTGGATGAATGAATGAATGTTGGATGGATGGATGGATGAATATTGAACAGATGGATGGATGAATATTGGATAGATGGATGGATGAATGAATGTTGGATGGATGGATGAATACTGAACAGATGGATGGATGAATATTGAATAGATGGATGGATGGATAAAAGAATTAATGCTGGATGAATGAATTAACGTTGGATGGATGGATGAATGAATGTTGGATGGATGGATGAATGCTGGATGGATGAATGGATGAATGTTGGATGGATGGCTGGATGGATGAATGTTGGATGAATGAATTAATGTTGGATGGATGGATGAATTAATGTTGGATGGATGAATGAATTAATGCTGGATGGATGAATTAATGCTGGATGGATGGATGAATATTGAACAGATGGATGGATGAATGAATGTTGGATGAATGAATTAATGCTGGATGAATGAATGAATGTTGGATGGATGGATGGATGAATATTGAACAGATGGATGGATGAATATTGGATAGATGGATGGATGAATGAATGTTGGATGGATGGATGAATACTGAACAGATGGATGGATGAATATTGAATAGATGGATGGATGGATAAAAGAATTAATGCTGGATGAATGAATTAACGTTGGATGGATGGATGAATGAATGTTGGATGGATGGATGAATGCTGGATGGATGAATGGATGAATGTTGGATGGATGGCTGGATGGATGAATGTTGGATGAATGAATTAATGTTGGATGGATGGATGAATTAATGTTGGATGGATGAATGAATTAATGCTGGATGGATGAATTAATGCTGGATGGATGGATGAATATTGAACAGATGGATGGATGAATGAATGTTGGATGAATGAATTAATGCTGGATGAATGAATGAATGTTGGATGGATGGATGGATGAATATTGAACAGATGGATGGATGAATATTGGAGGAACAGATGGATGCCATGATGCCTCTCAGCGTCTTGGTGAACAGAAGCTGATTGGAGGAACTGAAGGTTTTGGACACCAGATGTTTGTCATGTGGACAGAAGAAGAAGTCTGGAAGTACAGATCTGTTGCCAACGTCTATCTTTGGTTCATTTTCACACCTGGAAAACCTTTGCAGACTCCTCTGAACCCTGGACCCTGAAGAAGAAACCAAACCTGAGTTGGTGAAAAGCTCCACAGTCGGCGGAGTAGGGAGAGTGCTCCGGCGCCCCGAACATGTTGCTCTCCACGAAGTTCTGGTAGCAGCTGAACTTGTTCAGATACATGCGGGAGGCTCTCACCACCCAGACGTTCCTGTTGGGGAAACGTTGGCCCAGGATCAGGGCGACCTGCTCCAGACTCCAGGAGAGCCACTGAGCTGCCTCAGGCTGGACAGCCATCTCCTCCTTGAAGTTCTGCCAATGGAAACATGGCTTTTAATGCAAGGTCCAAAGTGTAACCTCACTAACAGCCACTAGGTGTCACACTGGAGCATCAACCCATCCATCCCAATCTGCTCCTCTGGGTCCCTGAGCCCAGAACTCTAGACCTACGTCACCTCTCCCATTAACTCCCACTGGGAAACGCCCCAAACAGTTCTTGAGGAAACCAATCAGAAGACCTTTTGACCAGATGGTCACATCTCCTGAATAGTTCTGGTTCTTAACAATGAGAAGAAGCAGCATCCCGGTGGATGAGGGAACTCCTTTCAGCCGCCCACAGCTCATAATCTACTGGATGAACTTTGTCTTCACTGTGAGACACCAGCATCACTGGCCCAGGTCACCTAACCTCTCCGGTTCAGTTAAGTCCCTCCAGGTGGACAAAACGCTGAGATACTCAAAGTCCTCCACTCATCAGTAACTCATTCCCCAACAATCCAAAGTTTTATTCCACATCCTTTTGGTTGAGGACCACTGCTTCAGACACAGAGACGCTGATCTTCATTGTTAGAACTTGGCTCCACACCTTCCCAGCTTCTGTTGAAGCATCTACCTCCATCGTGTCTAAGTCAGGAGGGTCTTTTCCCCCCAAAGGTTTTCAGATGTCCTCCTTTGCCTCACTCCTTTAATCATGTGACAATCCGGTGAGGAGTGAGGTTAAACTATGACCTGATATCTGAGGCAGATGAAGCCCTGTGTGGTCAGTGCTCAGGTTTTCTATAGAGCCTGGGTACCTTTCAGTACGAGAGGTAACCTTGGCTCACACACCTCTAAAAGCTCATGAAAACACAATCTCAACCAGAACATCCAGGCTAATTTGATCCTCCATAATCCTGGTTAGTTTTCCACTAAGACGTTTTCCGTGGTTCTGCTCTGACTGATCCGTGGAGGCTACGGTCGTGCTTTAACGGAGCCTCAACCTGAATGAAGCTTTAATATTCAACAAATGCCTAATTTCCACCCACTGAGTGGTACGCTGTTGGGCAGGCGAGGTTGAACCCCAACTGCTAACGTAAACATGACGCGCTAGCCATTGTTGGCTCAAGCAGGGACTTTCTCTGTCCTCCAATCAGTGGGTTGTGTTGTGTGGCGCCAGTAGCCCCGCCCCTTATCATACCGTACCATTGTCCCACGGTCCTACAACCGAAGGGAGCCCCGGAATGGTGCAGTATACGGGTCGGTTCTATGGGCCGCTTTTACAACAGAAACAGCGTACAGAACCGCACGACCCCCACAGCTCAGTGGAAAAAAGTTATTAGTGTTTAAATGCTAAACGGACTGAACTTGTATAGCGCTTTTCTAGTCATACTGACCACCCAAAGTACTTTACATTCCCCAATTCGCACTCACAAATGCGCACACATTCATACACCGATACGCAGGCAACTTCGGGTTAAGTGCCTTGCCCAGGGGCACATTGACGTATGACAGCTGGAAGCTGGAATCAAACCTACAACCCTAAGATTACAAGCCAACTACTCTACCTAGCGACCCACAGTTTGGAGCGTCAGATCTACCATACGGTCTCGGAGGTCTCCGACCTGCTTTCTATGCAAATTCGTCAATTTGTAATTGCAGCGGAGAAACGGGCCAATCTAGTCAAAGCTCTGATAACGCATCATAAGCTGTAGGCACGCCCCCTTAAATGTACTAGTCCCGCCCACTTTAACATTGGCAGCATGTAGCTGTTGGTTACAGAATTATTAACGCTATCGTCTTAGAGCCGTCAAGGTAAACCGGCCAATCAGCAGGCAGCTCATTTAATATTCAAGAGTGGGCAGGGAAAACCAGTCTTTCCATTGTAGGGCTTTATTATGGGATGTATTTGGCCATTTATAAGGGCTCCTGGGCCTTTTTCAGCCCCAACAAAGTTGCATATGATACACAGAGGCTCAAAGGAAAGTTTCCAATTGTCAAAAATGTTGTTCTAGAAGCCACTGGAAGAACCCAGAAGGCCGAAACTGGAATCCTTTAGAACCGCTAACACTTTCCACCATACGGTTCCTTAAAGTTCTTTAATGAGATTACCAGGATGATTTTTTCCTCTCTCCATAAAGCTTTATGGAGTGATGTTGCTCTGCCCCTCCTCCACCTGTTGCTGAACCTTGGTGGTTAGCTGGCCCACTTACCGGACTATCAGGTCTTAAATCCATCCATCGCTCTACTTACGGTGACGCGGCATCGCTGTTCAGCAGCAGACTGCAGGCTAGCTACCACAGCAGGCAGCCTGACTAAGCAGCTAATATCAGCTCGTCAGACTACAGAGCAGAGGGACATAGACGGTGGATTATCCTGAACGTTGAGCGCATCTATTTAAAATAAAAACTATTAGATCCGGTTGTGTGAGTCGCACTGTTTCTACCGAGCAGCAGAACCTACAGCTGAGGTTCTTTCTCAGGGATCGCGGCGCCAGTCGATCCATGAAGTTTGATCCTCCGCCGTCCCGAGGTGAAGCTAAGCTAAGCTAAGTGTTTCCTTCCAGTCACGTCTGAGGGTGAACTCTAACCCACGAGAGGAGCTGGTTGCACTGAAGGAACCGGAGCCTTTCTGGCTTTAAACTGTGTGATCTATATAGCAATATATCTATAAACAGGTTAGTCCATGCTGTTTGAAATCTCATCGTAAAAATAAAGCAATTTATTGTTGATGCAAACTTTAAAAATGATTCAGAAATCAGAACTCAAAGGTCCAAACGGGTCAAAGATCTGAGCTCAGATCCATCCATTAAAATCATGCTTCTCATATTCCTGTGAGAGCACAACGACCCCTCGACCTTTGACCCGTTTCATCCCGAGCGTCTCCTCAGAACCAAACACGATGACCTCATTTAGCTTATTTACATGCTAACGTCACCGTCAGAGCATCCCGAGTGGACAAAGGTCTCCTGGGAAGAACCGGGACACTGTGGGAACGTCGACGCTCGCCTAATGAGCTGCCCAGGAGGACAATGGATGAACGGGTTGGAAGTTGGGAAAAGTGCAGGAAAACTGGAGCGTTCCGGGGTTACTGGAGGCCAGGGGGAACGTGGAACGAGACTTTTAAGGAAAACAGTTTCTAACATTGAGATAATGAAGGAAAACGTTCTGAGCAGGTCAAAATATGCAGGAAATCTGGAAATCACACCCTTTATGAATCATTTGGATATATCTACTAGTGATGGGTGATAAAAAAAGCAGAAATTCTATAAATATAGCCGAAAGGTGGAGATTTTGACTATACCGGCCTACCACGATTGCGCATTTTGATGATGTCATCAAGGAGGATAAATACTGATGTTCAGTGTTCATCTTTACGTTACATATTGCATGTTTAACATTTCTTGTTTTCCATCTAACGTAAAAAAAAACCTGTTGAACCTGAAGCGTTAATTCAAATATCTGCAGCTTTATTTTATATTACATTTATAAATAACCAGGAAATGGGCAATTTTGAACTTTTTTAAAAAAAAACTAAAACATTTAGCTTTTAATTTATTTAAAATATCTTCATCTTTATGTTGTGAGAATTTTTGTCTCGTATGTTTTGAAAAAAAGATTTGAAGATTTTTTAAATGCATTTTGCACAATAAATGTTCTTTAAATGGCATCCTGAACTTTTTTGAAGTTGTTGTTCTGCTGCAATTTATCTGAAAAGTGAGATTTTTCATAAACTGTCATTTTGACATATTTAAAGAAAAGATAATATATCGCAGTCCTACTATCTACTTTATAGATCAGTTCTAATCGGCTGATATCTAATTTATGGCTAATTTCTGATTCAACAACACACTTCAGTGTGAAAGTTGTTACAGAGTGAGGAAGACTCTGGGAGGAGGTTCAGGTGAACTTGGAGGAAGCACAAAGCTGTGAGAAGCTTCCAGAAAATAGGTCGGGTATATTTAGGGGCTGTTTACACGACAACGTTTTTCAGCAGAAGAGAGGTTTTTCTCTCCGATTCGGCCTCTCGTTTACACGGCAACGGGAAAACGGGGGGTGAAAACGCATCTTTTGGGAAACTGCTTCCAGAGTGGAGAGTTCTGAAAACGATGACGTCACTGCCAGCCGCCTACGGACATGTTGGACTTGCGCACTCCGCCTTTCTACAGAAGAACAACAACAATGGCGGATCCAGGTATGCGGTTACTGCTGATGCAGCTTCTGAACTTATTTGGTCTCTGTAAGCAAAACTTAGAGATCATCAGGCTTCTATGCGATCGCCAACGGAAACGCAGTCAGTACGTGCGTCACATAATCAATACGCCTTTATTTAAGCGGAGAACTACAAGAAGACCGCCATTGTTAGGTATCATGAAATGTTTCTTTTCCGGGTTGTGAGGGGGAAACCTTGGAACACTGCATACACAGGGCACACTGCCACCTAAAGGCCGGGCATAGGTACTACATCATTTTCCATTGTGCGCCCTGTCGTGTAAACGCAGCGCGTTTTCACCCGCGTATTCAAAGAAAAACGGCAACGTTGTCGTGTAAACAGCCCCTTAGTATGCACCAAACGTTCCTTATCAACCACCATTAAACAGAAGTTTATTGCTTATGTTATTATTTTCATTGTTTTTTTGTCAGCAGTTTTAAAAGTCCTACGCTACTGAACTCGGCATGTATTTCCAACGTTCCTTGAATGCGCCACATGTGTGGCTTATAAAAGAAAGATCACTTTTATATACTTGCAAATTTGTATCTTAAAAAGTAGCTACGGCTGTTCATTAGCATGGAGAAGTCATTTCAGACGGCCCAAACATTTTCCGTCAGCAAAGACCTTATTTCTCTTTCAGGCTGAAGCTTCAGGCTGAGCATGCAGGCGGACTGAGCTGCTTGCTGTTAGCGCTCTGGGCTCACTGCAGCACAGCTGTTCGCTTTCTTGGGAAAGAGTCGCTGGATGGGTCTAAACACTTGCTATATATAGCAACACGGTCGCTGCGTTGGCAACACCGTTCCCTTGTTTCAGCCGAACGGGGTGACGTCGCATGATTATACGTAGTGAACAGGAAGTGACTGCAGCCGCTGCGCAGCGTTGAGACGCCGTCGCTTCATCGTCACGTTGGCATCTTACAGTTAAAAACAAACAAAACATGCAGCTTACAAAGCTGTCGCACGGGTGCTGCGTACCAAAAACGTTTATCTATCGCAGACAGGTTTTTTTTTTAAATCGCACGTGCGACGGGATCAGAAAATTACTTTTCAATGACTAAAATTCGTCTTTTTTTTTTCTTTTTTTTTTTAGCAGTAGGGGACCCATGGGCAGGAAGTAGATGGGCGGGACTAAAGGTTCTTTGGGGCGTCGACCAATCATAGGGACTCCTTGCGCTGACGTCATTACGCCTTCCATGCGTGGATCGGCAAGTCATTCATTCAAAATGGAGGATCAACTAATCGTCTGTAATTTTCGTGAATTGTATGACCCGTCTTCGTCTTTTCACAAAGACAGGAAGATATCGGAGGATATTGGAGTGCAGTTAAATATTTTCTTTTTACTTTCTTGTTATGTTAGCTAACGCTAGCCAAACTCGCTTAGGGCAACTACGGTTCTAAATACTGACGTGATGATGCGGACTACAAAGTGTGCAAGCAGCTGGGTTTTAATTTTAAAACGTCAACTTTTGTCCGTTTGAGCGTTTTGACGCCTGGACGGGCTGACCGGTGTGGACGCCCCATTAGGCTCCCCATTGGGCCACATTTTAATTAATTTAGATGGGGGAAAAAAAATGTATTGCCCTTTGTAGTACATATATTTGAGATCTCGATTCGCATTGGAAAAAAAAAATCCGGTCCATTTATGTGTGGGGCGCAGCCCCCCACAAGATCTGGATCTTAGCAACGCCCCTGGTGGACCGCCCCGGCAGAGACGCACTCTGCATGAGTCTGACCTGGATGTCTCCGTGGAAGAAGACAACGTGTCTGTTGTTGCTCCTCTCCTTGGTTCCGGAACTGCTCTCTCCATCCGATTCGGGCCGCAGAAGCAGCAGGTCGTTGACCCGGTTCGGACCGCAGCCGGAGACTCCGACCAGCCGCTGCAGCCTCCTCCTGTGCGGGCTGCCGGAGCCCCGTGGTCCCCGGAGCTCGCAGTGAGCGGGTCCCGCCACAGAGCTCATGTGTTCGGCCACGGTGATGAGAGTGAAGCCCGCTGCCGCTCCTGCTGCTGCTGCTCTGGAGGCCAACATGGCGGCTGAAACAACAACATGAGTTGACAGTTTTCTGCTTCTCTGCGCAGCCAGTAAACACCGATGCTAGCTGGCGGCGTAACGACGCCTCCCTGGTGTTAAATACCGAAATAAATACTCTGTTAGTTAGCTAATATCACCCGCTTCACATTGTGAGACATTTTTTAATAGAAATACGGAACAAATAGCGGCGGTAAGAGGCCGTTTATGGCCACAGGGAGGCGCTATTTATCAAGAACCCCCCCAGAGCAAAGATGCATCAAAGCGAGATGATTCACTCCCACCTGTTTCTGCTCCTCGAAGCGGGACCAGATAAATACAGTAAACGGGAAACTAAATCCTCTGAGAAATGTACGTGACATTGATTCAGACACAGACTTAACAAGTAAATAAACACTATTAGGCTGAGCACACGTACAGGGCTGGCGCAGATGAAGGGTTAGGGAAGAAGATGAAAAGGAAACTGAACCTCATATAATTACTGCGAAATGACTCAGAAAATGAGAGTTATCAGGCTTTATTCCAGTTTTTAAAAGACTAGAATGTTTGGGAAGATTTGAGTTTTGTTTGTTTGTTTGTTTGTGAGCGTCGTTCCAGTCCACGCCACACCAGTCGGTGGCTGTAATGCACCGTTTGTTGTTTACCAACCGCCGATAAAATTCAGAAGAAGAAGAAGAAGCAGTGAATTATCTTGCTGTGTAAACTTCTGTTGAACGTGTTTCTGAATGTATGTTCTGCACAGTTTGCTGAACTGCTTCTCCTGCTGTTTTTCACTCTCATACACAGATAAATCAGCCCGGTTCCGCTCCAGGCTGGACTTTGGACCCGTTTTGTAATACAGATTCTGTTCAGACCAGCACAGGACGTTTCCGGATCCGGTTCCTCTGTTGAAAGGTAACCTGGGCTCTTAAGAGACACTTTGAACACTTTAAGCTTGAGATCATGAGAAAAATAATCACATTATTTAAATTACAAAGCATAAGCTTTTTGGCTCAAATAAAACATCGTTAAAGCTTATAATCCTGATAGCTCTGGATTCTGGCAAATAAATGATCAATATTCATCAAATAGTAAAACCTTAACTTTGCTCATTCATAGGATGAAACATAGCTATAAAAGGCCTATGGGCAATAAAAATGATTTATAGTTTAAAAGTTCAACAATGATAGAATTTGCCTAATAGTTTAGTTGGTTTGTATGGAGTGCTGCCGTTTGTAAAGTTACAGAAATAATCTGGGTTTAGCCTTTCATAAGAGGAATAAAATGGGGGTTAATTTTTCAAGTCATATTTTCACCATGTAATTTATTAATTTATAAATGTCACAGTTTATAACTAAATATTTAGTTGGCAAGCTAAAGTGGATTAGTTAGAGTGGCTTAGGTCACCCTGAGCTATCTCTGTAGTTATGCTGCTATAGGCTTAGACTGCTGGAGGACAGACTTACCACTTTTCTTCACTCTGCTACTTTTCTCTCCTACTACTCTCCAGTTGTATTACAGTACATTCTGTTATTTTGACTGTTAACTTTGTTTTCTCTCAGTGTTTTTCTCTCCATAGAAGATATACCTGGTCTGGTATCCTGCTTGGCTGCAATGCCCTGTTGGACGGGGGGCATCGACTGGGATGATCCCCCCAGTAACTGAACATCCACTGTGTCCTGTTATCAACTTTTCACTTTCTGTAACATAGAAAGTTCTCTTATATCGGATCTTCTGTTCCTTCTGTGTTTCTGCTCTGTCTTCTCAAACCCCCAGACGGTCGTGGCAGATGGCCGCTCCTACTGAGCCTGGTTCTGTTGGAGGTTTCTTCCTGTTAAAGGGGAGTTTTTCCTCTCCACCGTCGCTACATGCTTGCTCAGTATGAGGGATTGCTGAAGGATTGCTGTGGTTGGAAAGTCTGCATCAACGGGGCCCAACCTCACGCCAATGACTGACGCAATCTGCTGGGATTCCTTAAATAGGAAACTTTTTAACTGATTGGAATGTTTGGATTGAAATGACTTTTCTTGTAAAGTGCCTTGAGTTGAAACATCTGCTGTTAATCGGCGCTATAG
The DNA here is from genome assembly GCA_963556495.2 of Valencia hispanica. Classification (NCBI taxonomy): domain Eukaryota; kingdom Metazoa; phylum Chordata; class Actinopteri; order Cyprinodontiformes; family Valenciidae; genus Valencia; species Valencia hispanica. The sequence goes on from OY747707.1 coordinate 1,826,640, forward strand.
AAATATAAACTGAATTGAATTGGGTCGAACTAAATATTCACTCTCTCACCCCTCTCTTCACCCGAGTGAGCTGTCCACTAACCACTACCTGGTGATGAGCTGGCTCCGATGGTGGGGGAGGACGCCGGACAGACCTGGAAGGCCCAAACGTGTTGTGAGGGTCTGCTGGGAACGTCTGGCAGAGTCTCCTGTCAGAAGGAGCTTTAACTCACACCTCCGGCAGAACTTCGAACACGTCCCGGGGGAGGCGGGGGACATTGAGTCCGAGTGGACCATGTTCCGCGCCTCCATTGTCGAGGCGGCTGACCGGAGCTGTGGCCGCAAGGTGGTCGGTGCCTGTCGCGGCGGCAACCCCCGAACCCGCTGATGGACACCAGCGGTAAGGGATGCTGTCAGACTGAAGAAGGAGTCCTATCGGGTCTTTTTGGCTTGTGGGACCCCTGAAGCAGCTGATAGGTACCGGCAGGCCAAGTGGGATGCGGCTCGGATGGTTGCTGAGGCAAAAACTCGGGCGTGGGAGGATTTTGGAGAGGCCATGGAGAACGACTTCCGTATGGTTTCGAAGCGATTCTGGTCCACCATCCGGCGTCTCGGGGGGGGGGGGAAGCGGTCTGCCACCAACACTGTTTACAGTGGGGATGGTGTGCTGCTGACCTCGACGTGGGACGTTCTGGGTCGGTGGATGGAATACTTCGAAGACCTCCTCAATCCCACCAGCACGCCTTCCAATCTGGAAGCAGCGTTTGGGGACTTGGGGTCGGTTTCTCCAATCTCTGGTGCTGAGGTCACCGAGGTCGTTAAAAAGCTCCTCGGTGGCAGGGCTCCGGGGGTGGATGAGATTCGACCGGAGTTCCTCAAGGCTCTGGATGTTGTGGGGCTGTGTTGGTTAACACGGCTCTGCAATATTGCGTGGACATCGGGGGCAGTTCCCTTGGATTGGCAGACCGGGGTGGTGGTCCCCCTGTTTAAAAAGGGGGACCACAGGGTGTGTTCCAACTACAGGGGGATCACACTTCTGAGCCTCCCTGGTAAGGTCTATTCAGGGGTTCTGGAGAGGAGGGTCCGACGGATAGTCGAACCTCGGATCCAGGAGGAACAATGCGGTTTTCGTCCTGGCCGTGGAACACTGGACCAGCTCTACACCCTCAGCAGGGTCCTGGAGGGTGCGTGGGAGTTCGCCCAACCGGTCTACATGTGTTTTGTGGACTAGGAGAAGACGTTCGACCGTGTCCCTCGGGGGGCCCTGTGGGGGGTGCTCCGGGAGTATGGGGTACCGGGCCCCTTGATACGGGCTGTTAGGTCCCTGTATGACCGGTGCCAGAGTTTGGTTCGCATTGCCGGCAGTAAGTCGGGCTTGTTTCCGGTGAGAGTTGGACTCCGCCAAGGTTGCCCTTTGTCACCGATCCTGTTCCTAACTTTTATGGACAGGATCTCTGGGCGCAGCCAAGGCGTTGCGGGGATCCGTTTTGGTGGCCTCAGGATCGGGTCTCTGCTTTTTGCAGATGATGTGGTCCTGTTGGCTTCATCGGAACGTGATCCACAGCTTTCGCTGGAGCGGTTCGCAGCCGAGTGTGAAGCGGCTGGGATGAGAATCAGCACCTCCAAATCCGAGGCCATGGTCTCGAGCTGGAAAAGGGTGGGGTGCCTCCTCCGGGTCGGGGATGGGGTCCTTCCCCAAGTGGAGGAGTTTAAGTATCTGGGGGTCTTGTTCACGAATGAGGGAAAAATGGAGCGGGAGATCGATAGACGGATTGGTGGGGCATCTGCAGTTATGCGGGCGCTCTACCGGTCTGTCGTGGTGAAGAGAGAGCTGAGCCAAAAGGCAAAGCTCTCGATTTACTGGTCGATCTACGTTCCTACCCTCATCTATGGTCACGAACTCTGGGTGGTGACCGAAAGAACGAGATCATGGATACAAGCGGCTGAAATGAGTTTCCTCCGCAGAGTGTCTGGGCTCTCCCTTAGAGACAGGGTGAGAAGCTCAGTCATCCGGAGGGGGCTCAGAATAGAGCCGCTGCTCCTCCACATCGAGAGGAGTCAGTGGAGGTGGCTCGGGCATCTGGTCAGGATGCCTCCTGGACGCCTCCCTGGTGAGGTGTTTCAGGCACGTCTCACCGGGAGGAGGCCCAGGGGAAGGCCCAGGACACGCTGGAGGGACTATGTTTCTCGGCTGGCCTGGGAGCGCCTTGGGATTCCTCCCGAGGAGCTGGAACAAGTGGCTGGGGAGAGGGAAGTCTGGGTCTCTTTGCTTAGGCTGCTGCCCCCGCGACCCGACCCCGGATAAGCGGAAGAAAATGGATGGATGGATGGATAAATATTTAGCTAATATGCTAACTAATTGCGGATGAGTGGAAGTGGACTACCAGAATAAAAGCTGGGTCTTGTGAATCTCCTATATAAACTGTCTCCTCTTTATCGTTGTTCATTTTCCTCCTGAGATTTCCTCTTAAAACGTACGACGAACCATTTAACGGCAACGCAGACGTTTACCGATGGATTTACAGCAAATCATGCAGCAGCAGGAGGTTATATGGAGGTAGAGACAGTCCACTTCCACTTATCTGCATGTGAATTTGCATACATAAATATTTAGCTTGAGGTTTTATATTTAGCGAGCTAGTTTAGCTTGCTAGCTAAATATTTAGTTATAAACTGTGAAATTTTATAAATGAATGAATTACATGGAGAAAATATGACTTAGAAAAGTTAACTCCCATTTTCTTTCATTAATTGTTGTTTTGTCTTTGACCCTGTAAGTTTACCCACAGCGCCCCGTAGTGGTGAGGAGGGTTTTGTTGTTGCAGGAGCATGGCCTCCAGGAGCCTGAGGAGACGCCTGGTTGCTTGTCTTCTGAACGTCTCAGAAGCTCGCAGGAAGGACCTGGTAGAGACGGTGGCCAAGGCGGCGTTGTACGACTCTGAGGGTCAGTTTGGACCTAAATTTGTTCTTCTTACTGTTTGATTTTCTCACCAACCAGTGACCTTAAAACATTCTTTCCCCTCTGGGATCATTAAAGTGTTTTTGAATTGAATTCCATGTGTCTCCGGGTATTTGATGATTTTTAAATCCTTTTTTGTTTGTTTTTATCCCCCATGAATCAGCTGGCTACATAAAGGCTGCAAAACAAAGGACTGATATTTCATTCTAAATAATGATTATCTCTGTATCTCCTCTTTTTAGACAGATGATCTTATATTATCTCACCCTGCAGTCTACGTGATACGCATGTTTACGCCATATAGCCACTAGAAAAGGTCCCGTGTTTCTTTACGCCCACTTACAGTCAAATGCACAAAGATGCGTATCAGTGTGGTTTTATGACACTTTCCAATCAGAAAATCTATGGAAGCAAATTTGTGTCGTAATTCAAATTGGAACGCATTAGCTGAAATGCCTATTCATTTTCAAAAATACAACTGCCAATTTTGGCTCATAAATAAAATAAGAAATCCTCCAAACTGCTTTTTCATTTTCTTCCACATTGCTCATTCTGTGACTAGATGAAAATGGTAATGAAAGACTTTTAAGGTTTCATTTTCAAACAACACTCCAGCAAAACGGTTACAAAGTTCTATTGGAAATTTGAAATTTAAAACGCATTTGCAGAAAGAAAGGCTTTTTAATGTTCAGAATGCAAGTTCTGCATTTCTTCCTCATCATCAAAACTGCTTCTTTATTCTTCAAAATGTGCTTATTCTGTGACTTAATGAAAACAATAAAGGACATTATTTCTTTTTCATCCCCGCCCCGTAAAAGTGCTCTACAATTTAGATGTTGGCGATCCCAAGCGGTGCAGAGGAGTGATGTCAGCGCTTCTTCTTCTTCTTCTTCTTCTCTGGGTTGGCTGGCGGATCAGCTGCTTGATTTATCCTTTTTACATCCGCTTCTCATGTTTGATCTTAAATTAGCCAAGTTAAAATGAGCTGAAATTAACTTTGTCTAACTTACCTCAAATTAGCTAAATGTAACGTAACTAATTTAAGCTAAAATTCACAAAGACAATTTCAATTTATTTTAAATTAGATTTAAATTAAATTAGAGGGAGAAATTGTGTCGAGTTTACATAAATGGTGCTGATTCCCAACAAATGTTTTCTTTGGGCGTTTTACAGACAGGTCTAGTTTATATACAGTGTTCATGATATATCGTATCGTCTCCCATTATATACACATTTCATAGTGTTCATGAAAATATGTCGGACAGAACCGACGTATTGTAATATTGTCCGACATGACGACTTGTTTCTCCTCTAGCCTAGCTAATATATCACCATTAAAAAATGAAACATAAGACATCATCACTGATTGGCTGGCTGCCCATACGCATTGTTTTGCGTATTTTGATTGGTCTAGGCACCGATAGTGTTAGGGATTCTATTTGGCTGGTTCGAGCGTGACGTAAGCTAATGTCTTAATATTTAGGAACATTTCTGGTGTTTCCTGATGATTCCTAAAGACCCTCCTAGATCACAGGAAGGGCTGAGATCTTGTGTAACTGTTCTTCGTCAGGCATTAAACGGGAGGAGACCACAGTGCTGAACATCTTTAATGATCACGACTACAACCGCTCCGTCATCACCATCGTGGCCTCCATCGACTCCATCAGTAAGTGGGGTTGAACACTTTGGTTCCTCTGAGATGCACTGCAAAAAACGATTTTCAAGAAAGTACAGATCCCTTGTTTGTGGACATTTGTTCGTATTTTTTAAATATATCGTCTTATTTCAAGAAAGATTTTCAAGAAAATATTCACTCGTTCTATTGGCAGATTTTTTTTTTCTTATTACAAGCAAAAATATCTTGTATAATGAATTTTTTACTTGTTTCTGGAGTCGCCTTTTTTTCCAGTGTAATAAAGGAAGCAATATGCAAGATGTTTTTGCTTGTAATAAGAAAAAAAAAATCTGCCAATGGAACAAGTGAATATTATCTTGAAAATCTTTCTTGAAATAAGACAATGTATTTAAAAAATACGAACAAATGTCCACAAACAAGGGATCTGTACTTTCTTGAAATCGTTTTTTGCAGTGTGAAGATAAAGATCTGCTGCAGATCCTCAGATTCAGAAACGTGAGAAATATTTTAAGTGATGTGGTTTTCCCTCCAGCGGCGGCGGTGCTGTCGGCGTGCCAGACGGCGTGCGCGCTCATAGACATGTGCGCCCACGCGGGGGTCCACCCCTGCATGGGTGCCGTGGACCTGGTCCCCATCTACCCGCTGGGGGAGGAGGTGGGAGTAAAGGAGTGCGTCCAGCAGGCTCTGGGTGAGGATTTCAGCTTCTCGGTTTCCTTACAGAATTATGTATTTGTATTATATATGTATTACAGAATAATGTATTTGAAATGCTAGCTTTGTTCTGCAGAAACGGGTTTATATTTATTATATTTAGATTATAATTAGAACGGGGCTAGCATGCGTACATCTCTGATAACGTCACGTCCTTGTTGTCTGGGTTCTCCACCACCATGTGATCTCAGCCGTGGCCCACGGACTCACGGAGACGGTCGGCGGCACCGGCGCCTTCCTGTTCGGCTGGGCCGACTTCCCCTTACAGCGAGGCCTGGCCCAGAGGAGGAAGGAGATGGGCTGGTTCCGGAGGGACCCGGATCTGCAGACCCTCACACCAGATGTGGGGCCACAACCAGACAAACGATACGGACTGACAGGTGACTGCAGTCAACTCTTCTACACCACTGAGGCCGTGTTCACATGTAGCCGGGGTTCTTTTAAAAGCCAATATTCTCACCACCTCGTTTAAAAAAAAAAAAAAGTAAAAAATCTCCATCCACACCTAACCGCATCAGTGTGTTGTTAAGCACATTCATTGACACGCCAAGCCTGAGTGGAGGCAGGGGTCGCACATGTGACGTCGGAGCATTTTTGTCGCAGAAAGTGATGTTGCGGAGCCTAAAACTTCGGCCATTTCTGTGCGCAAGCAAACGCTTAAAATGGAGGAAACGAAATACTCGTTTTTGGTGCCATAAATCTGGGTTTTGGTGTGGATGACGGGCAAAACCGTAGAAAAATATCTTTGTCTTAAGAGATACCCTGCTACGTGTGGACAGGGCATAAGATCAGATGTTAGGTTAATGTTTATTTCTGCTGAAGCTGACGAGTCCTTGCTCATCATAAATAATGACCAGTGCTACATGTATTCGGATTATCCGCTACGGCCCTGTCGGTACGGTACCCAACGAATCCAGCTGTTTGCTACCTGAACACATGCAGGATGTTTATGTGAGGAACTCAGAGCGCAGAGCAACGTTTCCACAGGGAAACTTTAAAAAGTGACACCAGAACGAAGTGGAAAGGACTCTCAGGTATCACTAAACTCTGCTATTTGGGAACATTAAATGGTTCCTCATGCAGCTACAGTAGAGAAAGAAAGACGGACCGAACCAGAACTTTGTCAGTGAACAATAAGGTCCATAAGACGCTCTGCTCTGAGCTGAATGACTCACCTGAAACGATGGGAACATCAGTGATACTAGAGAAACACCAGCTGATGTCCAACATGGCTACCAGTAGCATCCAATCAGCCCAAACTCCTTATTCTGGATAAAACAGCTGCCCATGCTGCATTCAAGTACAGCTGGGAAACTAGGCTGTCGAAATATCAAAACGTCTCCAAAGTGATTTAAGAGCATTTTATTCTCAGATATGGACAAAGTGTTACTATGTAAACATTTCTAAACATCAACACTGACTGTTTTTAGGTGGTTCTATTGTTTTCTACACTGGCTGTGTCTGCTTGTACTATTTTATATATTTTTAAAAATCAAATCAAATCTCCAGTCCTATACTTTCAACTTTTTATAGTTACAGAACATAATAAAATCTAATGAATTTCATGGATTGAAAGTAGGAAATTCAGGAAAAAAGGTTCTTTGTTTAATGCTGATCAATGTAAAGAAACGTGGATTAAAGTGAACTGAATGCTGACTTTTTTGTACCGTTACACCCCTAGTTCTTACGATTGGTTTGGGTCGATTTAGAACCGGCTAAATTTTACACGATCTGATCGGTGATGTGCATGAACACGTCGATGAGAGGAGCTCATGCTGCTGAGACCTCTGAGCAGAACGATGGTGTTTTCAGCTGAGGAACGCAGCTCATCGTGGCGCTCTGTTTGGACGGATATGACAATTTCTTCTGTGTATTTAGGGTCAAACTTTGGATATTTGTAACCAGAAGGAGCTGCAGCGTTTCCTCTCAAGGCGCTCAGAGTCTGCTGGTTGCAGCAGAGACGACCTCCAGCTTTGTGAGGACATTTACGGCTCATTTAGACCTTTGAGTCGCTTTAAACTTGACTTCATACGTCAGGATACGAAGCGAATAAACTGTCAGGTTTACACTGAGGGGGTTTATGCTGCCTGGTAGTGCAGCTTTGACCTTTTGACCTCCCTGCAGCTCGATAACCGAAATAAAAGAATTTATTTGGACTTTATTGGTGCTGAATCATCAGAAAATGATCGACGAGTGAAAAACGTAACCAGCACAAATTCAGCTTTCAGTTTTTGGCCGTTTTTCACAGTTATTGTGGGTTTTTATTATTATTATCATACGATAATAGTTTAACGGGCAAAAAGAAAACACTCTCTGGTCTGTCGTCGTGGTAACGAGCGTTAATTGTTTGGTCGAAATATTATTTCATTGTTCTGCACTGCAAAAAAACGATTTTCAAGAAAGTAAAAAACCCTTGTTGACATTTTTTCGTATTTTTTGAAATACATTGTCTTATTTCAAGAAAGATTTTCAAGAAAATATTCACTTGTTCCATTGACAGATTTTATTTTTAAATCTTATTACAAGCAAAAATATCTTCTACAGTGGCTTGCAAAAGTATTCGGCCCCCTTGAACTTTTCCACATCTTGTCACATTACAGACACAAACATGAATCAGTTTTATTGGAATTCCAGGTGAAAGACCAAAACAAAGTGGTGTACACGTGAGAAGTGGAACGAACATCATACATGATTCCAAATATTATTTACAAATAAATAAGTGAAAAGTGGGGTGTGTTCACTAGTAGTTCCTCCTCAGTAGGGATGTGTGTTGGTGAAAAATCTGGCGATACGATATGTAAGACTAAATGTTGTGGGTTTTTTTAGAACTGGATTTAACTGTATAAAAACTGTCCCATCATTCTAAACACTCCAACCTGTTTCATACTTTAACATCCGGTTTTATTACTAGAACTAGTTGATCCACTGGAACCAAGAAGGTGAAAACAGCCACAAAACTATCAGTTATACTTTATATTTTACTATAAAGATTAATGTCATCATTAATGGCTCCATTCAAATAATTTTTTTTAAATCGAATTTTTTTTTTAAAATATATATATATATATTTATATATATATATATAAATAATATATGCATATGCTCAGGGTGACCTGGATCTGACCTCTGACCCCTGCAGGTGTCGGCGCCAGCCCGTACGTCATGAACTGCAACGTCACCATCGACACCCAGGACATCGCCGTCGGCCGAAGCATCGCCGCCGCCATCAGGGAGTCCACGCCTGGGGGGCTTCCTGGAGTGCAGGTGTTGGCTCTGCCACACGAGGGCGCCGTAGAGATCGCGTGTAACGTGGAGAGCGTGAAAGGAGACGGGCCCGGTCGCCCGACGACGGGTCGGCCCTGGCCATCCTTCGTCATCGACGGTCAGCCCTACTGCCACGCCCCGGCTTCCCTCATCGCCGCCAGGGTGGCTGAGCTGGCGGGGCGGCGGGGGGTCGGCACGAAGGGCGCCGCCCTGGTGGGGTTTACGCCCCAGGAGTGCAGGGGCTTAGCAGAGTTGGCTTTGTCTCAAGGGATCGGCGAGTTCTGGAAGGAGCGGCGAAGGATCCGCATGTGAAGCATTTGAAGGGAGGAGCTTAAACTCTGGGGCGACGCCCCTTTAGACCGAAGGCTTTTCCTAAAAACGGTGGACTCAAGTTCTACATCTCTGGAGGCAAAATGGCGGCTTCCACTAAGGTTCTGATTAGGGCTGGGCAATACTTGAGAATATTGAGAATATCAAATAAAATAAATTTCACCAATTGCACCTCTGGGGTTTCCATAGTGATGTCAGCGCGCCCACCATCTTGTTTTACTTGTTTTATTTTAAGACCTTGAATTCAGGTCAGCTCCGAGAAGGGATGATAGAAATAAAAGCAATTTGGTATTTATTTTTAAGATTAGAAAGCGAGAGAAAAAAATTGATTTAAAAAATAAAAATAAAATCCATACCGCCCAGCAGCCCTAACCTCCTTTAATTTTTCCAAAACTATTTTATAATGTCTGATGAGATGTTCAACATTTGAAAAAAAATAACCTTCTGATATCTTCAAATAGTACCAGGGAATGTTAAATACTGACAAAAATAGTGATTTGTTGTATATGGTGGTATATATTGATATCGACTGATATGAAAAATCGAATTTGTTTTCGATATCACCTAGCTCTAGCTCTCATGTCCTTCCTCCCCGTCAGGCATCCTGAACGTCTTTCAGGCTTTTTCACTCGTTTTCAGCTGATAAACAGACATCTTAATATTTACTGGGACTTATTAAGTATTTTTAAAACCCTGCAGCTCCCAGCGGTTTAAAGAAAAAACTAAAACCAACGCTGATCTTGGATCATGACAGAGATCTGGAGACGATGTTACTCATTTTGCTAACTTTGTAATTAAACTCCTATTAAAGTGATTTCAAAACATTCTGAGTAAAGTCTGGGTTGGGTTTATACACACACACACACACACGTGTTTTTGTTTTTTCGCCCTGATATGGTGACCTTCAGACCCAAAATATGAGCAGCTGTTTCATATCTTTTTGCCGTCTTAATCGACCAGCTGGAGGTTTTCTGTCTTCTTTAGCTGCCATCTGTGTGCAGAGCAGCTATTTTTATCAGAACCATCCAGAGACTCGCAGATTAGTTGGTGGTGAATCAACATCATGATGAAGCAGCAGGACTTTGACTAGGCCTTTGCAGCAGCTTGTTTCTCCCTTTTTTTTCAGCCATTCAGCTGCTGCGTTTGGATCCTGGTTCTGTTGAGGACCCAGTTTGAACCAAGCTTCTACAGAGGAGATCCTGGTCCCACTCAGTGACTGCTAGGTGTCCAGATCTAGGCCCGCATCACCATACCTCCAGCACTGTGCTTTGTGGTTTGGTTGAGCTGTTTCTTGGCAGATTTCTAACAGACCCCGCTATGCTCCAGAGCAGCAAAGTGACGGTTCATGGTTTTAAAAGTGCCACAAAACTGGATAAAAGGGATGAAGTTGGAATAAAAATGGCGGAAAATCTGAATAAAATCCATTCTAAAGCAGGATGTTATAGCAATAAAGGATATTTTTAAAATAAGGGCTGCAAGGTAGTGCAGTTGGTAACAGTGTTGCCTTGTTCCTTGGTTTGAACCACAACCTAGGGTCTTTCTGCATGGAGCTTACCCGTTCTCTCATGCATTCTAGCCTGGAGCTAGCCTGGTGCTAGCCTGGAGCTAGCCTGGAGCTAGCCTGGTGCTAGCCTGGTGCTACCCTGGAGCTAGCCTGGTGCTAGCCTGGTGCTAGCCTGGAGCTAGCCTGGTGCTAGCCTGGTGCTAGCCTGGTGCTACCCTGGAGCTAGCCTGGTGCTAGCCTGGTGCTAGCCTGGAGCTAGCCTGGTGCTAGCCTGGAGCTAGCCTGGTGCTAGCCTGTCCATGGTTTTCTGTCCTCCTGTGTGTCTCTGTGATGGACTGGAGGCCTGTACGCCCCCTGCAAATTTAGGTTAAAACTGGGATTAAAGTTAAAGTCGGGGATTATTCCAGAACAAAACTACAATAACTAAGTAATAATTACATTGAGGAACATTTACTTACTCCATTCAGTATGTAAACTGTAAGTCAAAGTTAGCTGAAAGGCTAAAGTTAGCTAAAATGCTATCACTAGCATGTTGACTAACATCATCTTTGTCCCTTCAGTATTTGAGTACAGGTCCTTCTCAAAAAATTATCATATTGTGATAAAGTTCATTATTTTCCATAATGTAAGGATAAAAATTAAACTTTCATATATTTTAGATTGATTGCACACCAACTGAAATACTTCAGGTCTTTTATTGTTTTAAAACTGATGATTTTGGCATACAGCTCATGAAAACCCAAAATTCCTATCTCAAAAAATTAGCATATCATGAAAAGGTTCTCTAAACGAGCTACTAACCGAATCATCTGAATCAACTAATTAACTCTAAACACCTGCAAAAGATTCCTGAGGCTTTTAAAAACTCCCAGCCTGGTTCATTACTCAAAACCGCAATCATGGGTAATACTGCCGACCTGACTGCTGCCCAGAAGGCCATCATTGACACCCTCAAGCAAGAGGGTAAGACCAGAAAGACATTTCTGAACCAATAGGCTGTTCCCAGAGTGCTGTATCAAGGCACCTCAGTGGGAAGTCTGTGGGAAGGAAAAAGTGTGGCAGAAAACGCTGCACAACGAGAAGAGGTGACCGGACCCTGAGGAAGATTGTGGAGAAGGACGGATTCCAGACCTTGGGGGACCTGCGGAAGCAGTGGACTGAGTCTGGAGTAGAAACATCCAGAGCCACCGTGCACAGGCGTGTGCAGGAAATGGGCTACAGGTGCCGCATTCCCCAGGTCAAGCCACTTTTGAACCAGAAACAGCGGCAGATGGTTTTCTGTCAGGTCAGCAGTTCTTCTCCATGATTATGATTCTTACTGAACCAGACTGAGACCATTTAAAGGGACAGGAACCATTTGGAGATGATTACAGTGGGACACTTTGAGCCTAAAGTATTCAAGCTTTTCACAATATTCTAATTTTCTGAGATTTTAAATGTGTGGTTTTCATAAGCTGTAAGCCATAATCATCAACATTATAACAAATAAAGGCTTGAAATATCTCGCTTTGCATGTAATGAGTCTGTATCATATATTTCACCTTTTAAGATGAATTTCTGAAATAAATTAACATTTGCACGATATTCTAGTTTTTCAAGTTTCACCTTTATGTTAATTCCTATGCCCTCAATACTTGGTTGGGGCTCCTTTTGCATGAATTTCTGCATCAATACACCATAGACGGGGTTCTGGTCAGGCCCGTTTGGGCCAATCAGTCACGGTACCAGCGCTGTCATTGGACAAGCTTCTGGTACCTCAGGCAGTGTGGGCCGGTACCAAGTCCTGCTGGAGGATGAAGCTCGTCAGCAGAAGGAGGCGTGCAGTGCTCTAAAATGTTCTGGTAGCTGTTTATTCTGTTGCTGGTGCACCTTTTGCTCCCAAACCTTTTCCTTCCACTCAACCTTCTATGAATATGCTTGGATACAACACACTGAACAACCAGCTTCTTATGCAGTGACCTCTTGGACATCAGTCCAGGTCTTTGTTTTGCAAGTAACAAGAATTTACTTTAAAAAGTCAAATTTTTTATTAAAAAAATAAACAAAAAAATTGGTTTTTATCTTTAAAACCAATGGAACAAAAAATTCTGGGTCAGATGTTCCAGGTTTCCTTCCTCAAGCTTCACACCACAGTTTGCTCTCATTTTGGCCCATTCCTCCTGACAGAACTGGTGCTACTGGGTCGGATTACCCACCTTTGTAACTCTGACCACAAATGTTCTCTGGTACTGAGATCAGGACGCTCCAGAACCTGGACCTTGTTGTCCTTTCTAGCTAATCTGGTCCACTGAGGGACATCGTCCATCTGGAAGACACATCTGTGTCCAACCTTCACCTTCCTGGCTGAGGTCTTCAGACGTTCCTTCAATATGTCCACATAATCATCTTTCCTCATGATCCCGTCTATCCTGTGAAGTGCACCAGTCCTTCCTGCAGTAAAACAGCCCCACAGCATGATGCTGCCACCTCCATACTTCACAGTAGGGATGGTGTTCCCAGGCTTCTCCATGATGATTATGTTAGAACGGAGGAAGGTGGAACCTTGAGGTACCTGGAGGTTGGACCCCAGGAGGAACCCGCCTGGTGGAGATCCATCTGTTTCCATAAGTTTGAGGCATTCCTACATTTAACTCATTTGATAAACTAACCAATCAGAAGCTTACAAAGCTATGACATCATCTCAACTGCATAAAGGCAGAATAATCTGTGTCTGTAAACCTCTGAACTTATTCTATATTCAGCACGTAAATTACTTTGGTGATCTTGACTGAGCTAAAATATGAACATGAATAATTTATTGTGCATGAACATTTCTGGTTCCATAAAACAGACACGGATGAAAGCAAAAACACAATTTGTTTCACTTTTATTTATTAGATCCAGCCTAGGAAGTGGTTTCTAACAAAGTTCCAAGTGGTACAGATCACAGGAGAGAAGAACCAGAGACATGTGCCAGTCATGTTATCTGTCCACTGTGGGTCGCCGTTTGTAAAGCTACACAGTTAAAACTTAGCAGTAACTTGGGTTGTTAAACTTGTAATAAGATAAAAAAGGGGTTAATTTATCAATGTCATATTTGCGTCCATGTTATTTATATAAATGTCACAGTTTCAAACTAAATATTTGGTTCACAAATTAAATATTTAGTTCCAAACTAAGCATTTAACTAGTCAACTAAATATTTAATTTCAATCTGTCTAGTTAGCAAGCTAAATATTTAGTTTGAAGCTAAATATTTAGCTAGCAAGACAAGTTGGCTAGCTAAATATTTAGTTTAAAGATTAATATTTAGCTAGCAAGCTAAACTGCCTAGCTTAATATTTAGTTTGAAGCTAAATATTTAGCTAGCAAGACAAGTTGGCTAGCTAAATATTTAGTTTAAAGATTAATATTTAGCTAGCAAGCTAAATTGCCTAGCTTAATATTTAGTTTGAAGCTAAATATTTAGTTTGAAGCTAAATATTTAGCTAGCAAGCTAAATTGCCTAGCTTAATATTTAGTTTGAAGCTAAATATTTAGCTAGCAAGCCAAGTTGGCTAGCTAAATATTTAGTTTAAAGATTAATATTTAGCTAGCAAGCTAAACTGCCTAGCTTAATATTTAGTTTGAAGCTAAATTGGCTAGCTAAATATTTAGCTAGCAAGCTACATTGGTTAGCTAAATATTTAGTTTGAAGCTAAATATTTAGCTAGCAAGCTACATTAGTTAGCTAAATATTTAGTTTGAAGCTAAATAATTAGCTAAGAAGCTAAATTGGCTAGCTAAATATTTAGTTTAAAACTAAATATTTAGCTAGCAAGCTACATTGGTTAGCTAAATATTTAGTTTGAAGCTAAATTGGCTAGCTAAATATTTAGCTAACAAGCTAAAGCTAAATATTTTGACAATATGCAAACATGCTCACCGATAAGCGGCAGTGGACTACCAAAATAAAAGCTGGGGCTTGCTAACCTCTATATAAACTCCTGCTGGTGGTGCTTCACTGTTGCTGTAAATCTATCGGTAAACGTCTGTATTGCCAATAAAACGTCTCTTCCTTTGTTTTAAGCTGAAATGTTGGGAAGAACATAAACGATGATAAAGTAGGTGACAATCAGTCTCTCCAGAAGTTTATATAAAGGTTCACGGGACCCAGCTTTTATTTTGATAGTCCACTTCCTTCTCTGCAAATGTACTTGCATATTAGCTAAACATTTAGTTGAGTTATTTACACTGAAGCTAAATATTTAGCTAGCCAGTTTAGCTATAAACTGACATTTCTAAATTAATAACATGGAAGCAAACTGAACCTTTTCTTTCTTTTATGACAGGCTAATAAATAACCCAAATTATTGCTGTACATTTTTGACTGTGTAACTTAAACAGCTTCCCATACCGAGCAGCCTCGTGGTTTAGTCCTTGTTCTGCAGCTTTACATGGTTTCCTACACTCCCTTTGTAGAACCGTGATACTAACAGCACCACTTCTGGATCTGGTATAGGTCCAAAACAGTAAAATCACAGTTATGTAACTCTGCTTTGAAATTTGTGCCACTGAATTCAAAGATTTAATAAAGGGAAAAAGTCTGGGTCTAAGTTGGAACAGGGAAGTGGTTTAACAGATGAAAACGGAGCACCTGATGTTCCCTCTCAGCTCCACTTCTTCTTCTTCTACCTGATTTCTCTCCTGAAAAAGCAACTAAAGCTCATCCCGCTCATAAATATTATACTCCTTGATGCTGATCAGTCCGTCCCGGTCCTGGTCGTTGTGCCTGAAGATGTCGGCGAGGATCTTCTCGTAGAACGGCTCGTCCCGAGGCTTCCCGTCCTTTTCGTACTCCAGCTTCAGGTATTCCTTCAACTGGACACAAGGGAACAGATCTCAGAGCAGACCTAGTTAAAAAACACGAACCTGCTGATTTCATCTAAAAAATATATTTTTTTAAATCACAGAAAGAACGGCTGCTAAATCGCTCTCCATGACTCGCCATGCTTTTCATGACCACAAAGAACGACGCTGGTTTATTTTAAGGGGGAGCCCTCTTTCAGCCAGCTGACTAGGAGTGTGCAGCAGCAGGTGTGGGAGGGGCCAATCCTCTCTGCTCCATACAACCTGGGCTTGGCTGCTAGGAGGTTGCATCATGGTACGGGCTTGGATCAGCTCCTCTTCTGAGAAGGCCATAGCAGAGGTGGCGCTAGATTTTTTTTTTACATGTCCGTCATTTTGACTGACGAAAAAAAAAAGAAGAAAAACGATCTATTTTTACCAGTCTTTTTTTTTTATAATTAAAACATTCAATTGTATCTATTTTTTTAAAATTCATTTTAAATAATATTCAGGCCGAACAAGCTGAACAGAGAACTACATATAAACAATGAAATTAAACGATTGAACTTAAAATAGGAACAGTCTCACATCTTCCTCCTGCTTGTTCATAATCAAATAGTGGGATTGCTGCAGAGGTTTAGGATCTTTTCCTCCGACAGACGACTTCTCATGGGGGTTTAGATGTTGTTCTGGGGGCTGAAGCCACACTGGAGACTGGAATTAAGCGCCACTTTGGCCAAAGTTTGGAAATCAGGGAACATTTTCTCAACATGAAGCGATCAGAAGTCGCAAAGACTCTCTGGGCGAGCCGTTTCCTGACATGTACGCTATCGATTCAGAGGGAGGAAATCCAGCAGCGTGCACCGCTGGTTGGTAGACACCGACGCGCTCTAAAGCCTCGATAACGCTTCAACGCTTCTGTCAGCCCCCGGTTAGCGAGATGCATTCAGTGCTAGGGATGTGAGAAAATATCGATTCACCGATATAAATTGTGATATTTCATGTCATGATATTGTTTCGATATTCAAAAGCAATGCATCAATTTTTTATCTATTTTTTAAGATTATGATGGAACCATTAATGATGACAGTAATTTTTGTAGTAAATATAAAAGTATAACTGGTAGTTTGTGGCTGTTTTCACCTTCTTGGTTCCAGTGGATCGACTAGATCTGGTAATAAAACTGGATGTGTTAAAGTATGAAACAGGTTGGAGTGTTTAGAATGATGGGACAGTTTATCTACAGTTAAATCCAGTTTTAAAAATCACAATATATATAGTCTTACTTATATAGTATTGCGATACATCGCATCGTCTCCCCTATATCCAGTGGCGGTCCTTCCTACAGGCGACATAGGCGCTTGCCCAGGGCGCCATCTAGTGAGGGGCGCCAAATATGTGGCGAAAAAACAACAACTATTATAATGTCTATTTATTTTTTTTCAACAGTTTTTGCCATCCCTCTATCCATAACAATACTTTGACATAAAAATAAATGAAGTTAAACGTTTATTTTTTGTTTGGATTCCTTAGTGGGCACTTTTTGTTCTCAGATGTTGCACTGCTGTTCAAGTTAAACGTTTTTTTTTGTATATTTATTATTGAACAGCTTTATTCTTTTGCACATGTTATATTGTTATTGTTAAACTATCATTATCTGAATAAATGTGCAATTCTTTGGACATGACTTCTTTTTTCGTGGTCAAGGGGCGCCGTTAGTCAAGCTCGCCTAGGGCACCAAATAGTCTAGGACCGCCACTGACTGTATCGCGATACATATCGTATCGTCTGATTTTTACCAATACACGTCCAGGTCTGAGATGATGCTCAGACGCTTTAATGGGAATCTGTTTTTGATCGATTTAGTTACCTGAACTCTGTGTGTAAAGTCGAAAAAACACGTTAGCGCCAAGCGGTCAGAGGTGTGAATGCTAATCTGACAAAATGACCAACGACCTTTGGATTTTCCCGTCGCCGTTAAGAAGAAAAGAAAGAAAAAGCAGAGAAGATATTCGGTTAACGACGCGACGCCTGAGCTAGAGATTCTAGAGCAACATCTTCCTCGCTTTTCTCCAAGAAAGAGGAAAACCACGTCCCCAACAGAGACAACCATGAACCGTCGGGACACCTGAAGAAGGCAAGAAGAACGGGACAAAATGCCACCTGGAGCTCTCCATGTGTCCTCATAGTTGGAGATGGGAGAAGAAACGGAGATCAGGAAGAGAGATAAACTCTGTTTCTGTTCCTGCTGCTGAGGTTAAACCACCTTCTGTTCCATCGTTCAGCTCGGTTACCTCCGCCTTCGTGAGACTTCTGTCCTTATCCAGGTCCATCTGTCCGAAGGCCTCCATGCTGCGAGGCCCCCTGGACACGGAGAGCACCTCCACCTCGAAGACCACGGTGGCGTTGGGAGGAACCGGACCTTATTCAGCCGGAGACACAAAGCAGAACAAATCAGAACCATTTTAAGGAACATTTCAAATAGTTCTGGAAAGATCTGTTTCTACTTAAAGCAACATGCAGCTCCGTGAAGTGAAGCTCCAGTCCTGGAACCGGAAAACAACCGAAGCGTTTACTCCAAAAAAACGCAACAGGAGGAAGCCTGGTGTTCACACCTGAAGCGCCCCCTTCAGGCGGCGCGGATGCAGCCGTTAGTCATCGTCAGCGAGCTCCAGCGCATGCAAAGAACAAAATAAACCCCTTTGAGCATGCTCAGAGTGACAGAGGAGCAGCAAGAGAGGAGGAAGTGAAGATCAACGGCTGACCTCTGACCTTCGTGGAGGTCTTCCAAGCTGACTGGAGCTTCCTGCTAATCAAACCAACCTTTTCCTCTCTGACCGAACGCCAGATCCGACGGTACCGTCACCTTCCTCTTCTCCCCGGCGCACATGTCCATCATCCCGACGTCCAGGCCTTTGATGACTTGTCCCACGCCCAGGACGAACCACTGCGGGTGTCCCTCTTTGTCCGACCGGCTGAGACAGAAAGATCCACAACATCGGCTCTGGTTCAACACGTCAGCACGTCAAAAACCCCGAAAGTTAATATGATCAGTGAAAAACGAGGCCAGATGATTTTAACCCAAACCGACCAGAACCCCACAGCAGCAGAGGTTCTGTCCAACTTCATCAGCGCCTCACATGAAGGTCTTAGCGTTTCCATCAGACTGAGGTCTGGACTTTGACTAGGCCGTTGCAGCGCCTCGATCTGCTGGACAGATGGACTCACGTGGGACTCCGCATCTGGAGGAGAATCCTGGTCCACCCCAAACGAATCCAAGGTGCCCAGATCATGACCTGTCCACCACCGTGCTAGACCATTGATAGAAGACATTGCTCTGAGGTATTTTCTACTTTTTCCTCTGTGGAAGGATGAATGTTTGGCTGCTGGTACTGAGCCTGGTTCTGGTTCTAGTTCCTGTTAAAGGGGAGATTTTCCTCTCCACTGTCTCTACATGCTTGCTCAGTTTGAGGGATTGCTGTGGTTGGAAAGTGTGCATCAACGGGACCCAACCTCACGCCAATGACTCGATGCGATCTGCTGGGATTCCTTAGATAGAAAACTAACTAAACCTTTAAACTAATTTGAATGTTTGCATTGAAATGACTTTTCTTGTAAAGCGCCTTGAGATGAAACATCTGCTGTGAGTCTGTGCTACAGAAATAAACTGAATTGAATTGAATTAAACCTCCTCCCAGGTTGATGGGAAGCAGCAGGGCATTGCTGAGGTCTTTCCACCCTGGCGTTGGGCTCCAGTGCAGGAGCCTGGAAAAAAAAAAAACTCCTGCGTTTTTATTTCTTTGTGTTTTAAAAAATAAATAAACACCAAAACCTGTGAAATATGCTGTGTGTAAACAGGCAAGCATTGATATTTAAAGGTTTTTTTTAACCAACCATTAGAAGAACCTTTAAGGAGGAAACTGGACCATGATGTTCCTCTCCTGGTCCAAACCAACCTGCAGTAGAACTGGGATCCGTCTTCAGCCAGGAAGCCGTCATAATGAGCGTTGATCAGGTCTCCTTTCGTGGCCTTTCTGCTGCACTCCTCGGGCTTGAACAGAACCTCGATCTGGACCTGGTCCTCCAGCTCCGCTGCTCCGGCCCAGACGGACCCCGAACCGAGCTGCGAGCACAGAAGGAGGCACACGGTGCAGCCCAGCAGCCTCCACATCGTCCCGCTCTGCACTCGTGGCAAACCTCTGAAGCTCCTGGAGGCTGGGTGACGTCATTGTGACGCAGCCGAGGCTGGTGGGCTTTCCTGCCCTGCGTTGAGTCTGTCAGGAGCTGCGATGCTCGTTTACAGGCGTTAATGCCGAGAAATGACCTCAGTGAAGCTGTCCCCCCCCCCCCCCCCCCCCACTTAAAAAGTAAAATCTAATAGGCAGATCCGTTTGTGCTTCGTTTGTGCTGGTAAAATTAACGTTTGTGCTGCTTTGGTTTTTGAGATATTAAACTTTATTTTATAGGTCATTCAAAGGTCACCGTCCCCCCAGCCAGCTCCAAAACGGACCAAAGCAGTCCACTTTTTTAGTGCTTCGTTTGTGCAGATTTGTGCAGGTAAAATTAACGTTTGTGCTGCTACCGTTTCTGAGATAGACACTTGAAAAATGTTTTTCAAATAGCCATGTGCGTTTTGTGTGTAAATGTGTTCAATAACTTAATTTCCCTCTGGGATCAATAAAGTATTTTTGAAGTTTTTTGAATTGAGTTGAATTGAATAAAGTTCTGCAAGAAAATCTTATGTCTCCTTATGTTTTTAAATGATCTCAATTTGTTGCACATGTACATTAATCAATTGTACTTGTTCAATTATGTTCCTTTTATAAATTCAAGATTCTAGTTTATAAAAAATAAAAAAAACATGCACATATCGAGGAAGGGTTCGGCTCCTCGATATGTGCATGTTTTTTAAATATAAGGTTAGCCTTTGCACCTGCTGCACCTGTCTTAACCACTGTCCCACACATCCCCCTGCAGAACACATGAGACATGCTAGACATGTTAAAGTGGAGCTTTTTTATTCAAACAACATCTTTATTGAAATAAACAGAACAATCTGCATTGCCATCATTTTTACAACAAACGAACAAGCTAGCAGTCTTTGCATCAAATAAAAGTTTGACAGGAAAGGTGTTTCAAGTAGCCTAGTTTTTTTTTGTTTTTTTTTTTTGTTTTTTTACAACTCTTTGTATTTTTTGAACAAGGTAAGTTTTTAATTAAACTTTAGATACTGATGCATCCCCCTTCTTTGAACCCAAAAATTGCCATACAGAGCTGGAATTCACACCAGATGCTCATAAAGAAAGTGGAATTACATAGAAAACCTTCCATCATTCATAACTTGCTAATTCTTTGATATAGCAGGGGATGCATTTCTCGGCAGGGCAAATTATGAGGTTGCCGAAAAATGCATCCCCTGCTATATCAAATAATTAGCAAGTTATGAATGATGGAAGGTTTTCTATGTAATTCCACTTTCTTTATGAGCATCTGGTGTGAATTCCAGCTCTATAGGACAATTGTTGGGTCAGAAAGAGAGGAGGTGCATACTGTTGCAACCTTCTAATCTCCATTTCCAAAAGATGTCCTGCTACTTTAGAGATTTCTGTGTGGCATAAATATATTTTTATAGAACAATGCATGATCTTTGGGCTGCTGGTGTGATTTTCAACCCTGTCCCATGTATTTTTGGGTTAAAGGATGGTACCCTATAGGGAAAGTTGATTATTTGGGTTCTATGTAGAGTTTTTGAAAGGGGCATACACACACAAACAACCAGGGAGGAGTTTTTTGTACTTTATTGATAATTAAAATAAAGAACTTCATAACAACATTTCCAGGTACTGACACCCCCCCCCCCCCCCCCAACCAAAAACAAAACAGGATTTTCTTGTCTTCCATAACGGACATTAGGGGGCATAGGGTGTATTCTACATAATTTATGTGGGCTATTAATAAAGATCGAGTTTTTAGACCAACCGATAACAAAATTGCGCACTCTGCCATTAACAGCAGATAAAACGTTTTCTTATGTACATTGTCTCCTGTTTGCACCATATCAGCCTTTAATCGCTGATTTAAAAGGTTTAGATGTTATACAATGTTTTAACTACCAGGCTGTTGGTAGAAAAAGGTCAGAATGTGACCCATAAACACCGAAAGACACTCCTGAGACACTGTGACGTTAAAACAGTAAAGTTAAACGTATTCAGATAAAAGGTGTCAAAGTCGTCCTTTTCTACATTTATCCGCCATAAAACAGAACATTTTCAGGACGTACATGCATAAGAAACATGGTAATATAACGAATATATTTAAAAGCGTCGCTGATATTTTAATCCGTTTTCGTTATCAGGGAGTTTTGAAGGATGCGCGTTCCCGCGGCAGGGGGTGCATTTCTCGGCATAACGCCTGTTATAACACCGGTTCTCATCCAACAGGACCGAGGCTGTAAGTGATTTTGTTATTTTTAATAAGATAAAAAGTTTTGTTGTTGTGTTTTTTTACACAACCCCCCCCCCCCCCACACACACACACACACGTGTGCGCGTGCCACATACAAGTGCTTGCGCTTTGGGTGTTTTAAAGAAAACATGTTTGTTTAATTGATAACTGACTTAATTAACTAAATAATTAATTGATGATTGATAACTGACTTTATGAACTAATAAATTGCATTATTCTTCTTCAATTTGTTGCCAGTTCTTCAAACCACATCACCTGTCCCAATATACCTGAACCTCTACCCAGATCACATAGTGGTCACTTGTAGCCTTTAAAGGTTAAAATCTTGTAAACTATTGTTATTGGCAATATATTTTCTGCACAAAAATGTTACCAAGACTCATATTAAGCTATACAATTCATTAATTTCACCAAGTTTAGCATTTTAAATGGTTTACTTGCGATCAACCAAAAAGTGCCCCTGATGTTTACGTGATGTCACCCTAGATATATATATATATATATATATATATATATATATATATATACACATGATTATTCAATTCAATTCAAAAATAATTTATTGATCCCAGAGGGAAATTAACTGTTGTAGCTCATATAATCAATTCTTTAAGGAGTTGTTGTAGATCATGATGGCTGTGGGCAGGAAGGATTTCCTGTAGCCGTCTCTGTTGCAGCGAAACTGAAGAAGCCTCCGACTGAAGACGCTCTGTTGTTGTATGACTGTCTCATGAAGAGGATGCTCAGGGTTGTCCATCATATTTTTGGTTTTATGAAGAATCCTTCTTTGTATCGTCATCTCCAGATGTTCCACAGTCGTCCCCAGAACAGAACCAGAACAGAACCAGAACCTTCTTTATGAGGTTGTTGAGCCTTTTTAAGTCCCTGGTTCTGATGCTGCTACCCCAACAGATGACGGCTGAAGAGATTACACTCTCCACAACAGACTTGTAGAAGATCTGCAGCATCTTGCTGCAAACCTTGAAGGACCTAATCTTCCTCCAGAAGTCCAGTCTGCTCTGTCCCTTCTTGTAGACGGCTTCACTGTTGCGCCTCCAGTCCAGTCTGCTGTCAAGGTGAACTCTGAGGTATTTATACTCCTGAACCACCTCCACTTCTTCTCCCATGATGGAAACAGTGTTTGACTTATCCCTGTTTCTTCTGAAATCTACAATCATCTCCTTTGTTTTGTTCACATTCAAGGTGAGACGATTGTTTCCACACCATGTCACAAAGCGGTCCACCAGCTCTCTGGATTCAGCTTCTTGTCCATCTCTGATCCATCTGAGTATTTCTGCAGATGACAGGTCTCTGATTTGTACTGGAAGTCTGAGGTGTACAGAGTGAAAAGGAATGGTGAGAGTACGGTCCCCTGTGGTGCTCCTGTGCTGCTGACCACCTGGTTTTACCCACAATCCTTCAGTTTCACAAATTGTGGTCTGTTGGTCAGGTAGTCATTGATCCAGGCGATTGTTGAGGGCTCCACCTGTGTCTTCAGGAGTTTCTGACAAAGCAAATCAGGCTGAATTGTGTTAAATGCACTGGAGAAATCAAAGAACATGATCCTCACAGTGCTGCCTGCTTTGTCCAGATGACAGTGGGTTGGTTGAAGCAGGTGGATGATGGCATGGCATTAAATGCTTTGTTTTTTTTCTAAAAAATACACAATTTGTTAATTAAATGTGGAATTTAATTTGTTCTGTCAGCAGGCTTCACTGTTAGATAATGCACAGGTTATCTTGTTAGAGGTTAGGGTCTGTTTGAGTAACCATAGTGACATTTAGTGACATATTATGATGAACTGTAACACAGACAATGCGAAAGTATTACATTTATGCTTAAAAAATGAATTCAAATTATAATGAATAAATGTCATATTTAAATATTAAATAAATTTGTAGATATTTTATATAAATATTGACACATTTCTTTTTCAACAAATTTGATTGGGTAGGAGAAAACATGCATACGTTAGATGTAGTGTTAATATCAGCCAATAGAGGGAAGCAGTGAGCCAGCGCAACGGGCGGTGTGTCATAAGAAGAAAGAGAAGTGGAATTGTTTTCACCAATCAGATGACGGAAGGGCGGGGCCAGACTGAAGTATTTATTTATAGGTGACTCATCGCCGCCTAGATTCTCTACATTCCGAGAAGCAGCTCCTCCAGGCCGACACGTTAGGACCCACATTTCTCCCTCACAGCCGGACAGGATTGAGATGTCACATTTTCGGTTCTCCACAGTCCTGAAGGAGTGTTTTGAAGCCACCGTGAAGCGTCCCTTCCCCTCCTGTACGCAGAAGAGCAGGTACCCGGCACCCCGGCAACGCCGCTGCTTCGGTTCTGTCCCCAGTGATGCTGCCAGAGCTGCCGCCGCTGCGGCGGCGCGCCGCATCGCGCCCTCCGCCGCACCGCGCCGCTCCTACTGCGTGAAAACAGACGGCGCAGCCGCCGCCGAGCTGGACGAGCACCTGAAGAAGGATGGGGTCGAAGGAGACAAGTAGGTTTGATGGGGTTTTCTCTTGCCTGGTGGCGGGGTTTAACGTTGGGGGGTCACGGTGAGTCATGACGCACATGAGCGGATGCGGCGTCCTTTCGCCGCCTGAGGCGCAGCAGTAAAGCCGTCATAAATGAACCTCCTCGCAGTCAGAATATAAACATGTGGTGGCATCAGATAACATGAGAGCAGCAGAACCAGAACAGGCGGTGCTAACGAGGACCGGGGGGCTGTTTGTGATGGTCTGCCCCGGGTAGCAGCGGCGGCGGCGGCTATCGCGCCATGTGACACTCGTTCATTCCGCCTCTGGAGCTTCATTTAAAACAGCAACGCGTTGAATTAACCCCATTATGGACCCATCTGGCCAATCAGAGCCGTTATTTACCCCTCCGTGTGTTCCTGCTCTGATAACACCCAGGCAGCACGCTGCTCCGAAGTTAGCCTGCGACCTGTAGCTTGGATAAAGGGCGATTTCACAACTTTACCACAGAGTTCAAATCCAAAATACATCCACTGGTAGAGAAGCTGCTCTGAGTTAATTTAAAGAGATGGCAGAATCCAGAGTTTGGGCTGTCTGCATGGAGCCCCTCCTATAAATGCTGCTGCGCCCTGCTGGTCAGCTGGCTGAAAGAAAGGCAGCCCCTTTACTGTATAAACTACAGCATGGGCTGAGCGATGTATAATAATCTGAAGCGTGTGCGGTTATGATATTTATTGCGATATGTTTGTTTCTTCTGTTTAGATGTATCAAAATGACAACGACTTCAAAATGCATACAGTTCCATTTTAACAAACCATTTATTGTGCAAAATGTGTTTTAAAAAACCTTTCAAATTATTATTTTTTCCATACAATGCAACACAAAAATGTTCATGACACAAAGAAATGTTAAATAAAAAGCAAGCTAAATGTTGTAAGAACACAAAATTCTAAATTGCTAAAGTGAAAATTGTAAAAAAAAAAAAAAGAAATAACATTTCTTCCTGCTTTCCTGATTACTTGTCTGTAAATTTAATATTGCACAAAAATGAAGATGGACTAAAAACTCTTCAAGTTCTCAACAGGTTTCTTTTTTGTAAAATAGAAGACCGTAAATTTTAAACTTACAATATCTAGTGTAAATACAAACGTTGAACATCAGTATTTATCCCCCTTGCGTACCTGGTACAGGGTAGGCGCAGCTTTATGACATCATCAACATGTGCAATCGCGGTAGGCCGGTATAGTCAAAATCTCTACCGTTGGCTGAATTTATATAATTTCTAACCTTATAGCGTTTATATCACCCAATGTCTAAAATGACAATATCTACTTTTTCTTTGAACTGCTTATAAATTTAGCCGCGTTTTGCTCCTTATCAAGTAACAATGTTGTTGTTTTGAATATTTTAGCAGTTTTCCATGAAAGTAGTTGGGTTATGTTCCACATTTTAGATTAAAATTTTAGTCTAAAACTGTGAAACTTTATTATTATATTACTAACTGTTACTACGCCCCGAGACCCTCGTGACTAACTGGGTTTGCTGGTGTAAAATATATAAAACTAGTTATTTTTTTATCATACATTTGATTTTAAAGAGTCGTATTTGTTCAGCCTGCAAATCATTTCTTTTGATTTGACATTTTAAATGTCCTGTTGATGATATGGCGATAAGCTAAAGCTAACTAATGAATAAAATAATAATATCTGACGACATGAAACAATTTATCCTCCAGAATAATCCAGTCCAGGTTTGGTTTTTAACATAAATCTGATTTAAGGAGATAAAGAGCCCAAAAAAAGGTCACAAAATCACCCATTGTTCTGTTTCACTAATCGCTCCCAAGCGTTTTTTCAGGGAAGCCGGAGTCATCCCTTCCAGGTTAGGTTAATGTGCATTATTTAAAAAAACGGCGAAACAGCCCTTTACTCGGCAGGAACCTCTGAATCAGACGCCGACTTCATGTTTGCACCGTGGTGAAACAGATTGAAAGTGAAACGAGATGTCTTAGAAGAGAAGCAAGCGTGTGTCTGAGGTGGCTTCTGCTGTGACCTTTACTGAAGCGCCTGCAGGTCACAGCTGGACGCGCTCCACATGTCCTCTCTGTGTGTGTGTGTGTGTGTGTGTGTGTGTGTGTGCGCTGCACGGTGACAAAAAGGAAAAGTATGCAGGTTTGTTTTCCATTCTGTTTCAGAGGATTTTCCTGCAGCCGGGTGTTAGAAACTGAGGACATCATCATGAAATGAGGCAGAACGTCTGAATGAAGAAGAAACTTTTATCCCCCTTTCTGCCTCACAGGGGGTCGACCATAAAAGCCTGGAATCTGATTCAGGGGTCGACACTTTTCTGGTTCATCCCTTTGTCTGTAACATCCTTTTTTAATGCCTGAATAATTGAAAGGTCAGAGTTCAGGTGGATGATCTGAAGATCGTTCAGGCGCTGGAGTGAAAAGCAGCTGAAGTCTAAAGGAAATCTGGGAAAGACATTCAGGAAAATAATCAAAGATTACAGAAAAATCTGTAAATTAACTCATTTAAGTGTTTTTTTTATGTGTATATTTTTACAGTAAAGTTACATACAAACCTTTTAAACTGTAATCCTTCCTAACGCTTTCTAACATTTTATATACATTTTACTAAAACTGCAGAGACAGAAGCTCTTTATTTGTGGCTATATAAGCAGCATCATCATCATCCAGGACCTCCTTTTTATTTCTTTTATTTTATTACTGGGCTTTTAGCTTCGCTGACATTCAGAGGGAAGTTTTTATGATGAAGGTTTCATCTGTAGCAGAACAGAAAGTGCTGATTATGGCGCTGAAAGAGATGTACAGCCGTGATTAGAGGCTTTATTAACGGAGCGGTCATAAAAACAGTTTCTGTTTGACACTCTTCAAAGTTCAGCAGTTTGTTGGGAAGCTGTTGGTGCAAACATCTCGTCTCCGTGGTTCAGAGTAGAGGTCGACCGACATGGCTCTTTATATGGCTGATGTGTAAACTGTTTTTTTTTGTTTTTTTTCTCGCCTTATTTGCTGCTAAAATGTCCCACTAATAACAGAGGATGCACAACGTTTCTGAACCCGATCGGTTTTTAAACACCGACTTTAAACAACTCTTGAATCTGAACTTTGTGCACTGCAGAGAATTAAAATCAAACATTTAACCAAAGTCGATCAAACAAATCCATAAACTGACCAAGTATTTAAATATACAAAACGGGTTAATGAAAATAAATGCTGGATTAGACATTTGTTGAGGAATCAGGCAGAAATCGGCTCTACTATAAGAGGTACGTCGGCCGATAGAGGAAGATCCATATCGGCCTGATGTGTCGGTCTATCCATAGATCGTAGGTCGTACTCGGATTCCTCATTAATGAGGTCAGAGGAAATGTTGTTGGATGTTTGTCACATGAAACCTCAGGAGGAAGCAGGCTGAAGATGAATCAGTCCGTCTGTCAGCGACATGAGGCTGAGCTCTGATCCCGACGTTATGAAAAACAAGCAGAGAGGGGGGGCAGGTTTGTTGACATACTTTACGCGTCGGCGAGGGAGATCCTGGCTCGTCTTGACTCGTCCTGACCGATGGATGATATCGGTTGCAGCATCAGTGGGTGGATGTGGGTGTTTGGGGTTCAGATAGAAACAGGAAGTGAGGGACGCTCTCTCCGCTGAAGCTTCATGCTGTCTTTTCCTCACCTCCAGGAAGCTCTGAATGCCCTCTGTGTGTTTTCAGCATCCCGTCGAGGCCCAAAGAGGCGTTCAGGGAAACTCGGTCAGGTCCATGTCGACCGGTCGAAGGTCAGAAGATCTGACCCAAGATGGAAGGACCCGAGGAGGATCTTCTGAACCAGGGCTGGGATTAAGTTAGCAAGCTAGATATTTGGTCAAACTAAATATTAACTACCTAAATATTAAGTTAGCAAACTAAATATTTAGTCAAACTAAATATTAACTAGCTAAATATTAAGTTAGCAAGCTAGATATTTAGTCAAACTAAATATTCACTAGCTAAATATTTTGTCAAACTAAATATTAACTAGCTAAATATTAAGTTAGCAAACTAAACATTTAGCTTCCTAACTTAATATTTCGCTAGTTAATATTTAGTTTGACTAAATATTTAGCTAGTTAATATTTAGTTTGACTAAATATTTAGCTAGTTAATATTTAGTTTGACTAAATATCTAGCTTGCTAACTTAATATTTAGCTAATAAATATTAAGTTAGCAAGCTAGATATTTAGTCAAACTAAATATTAACTAGCTAAATATTAAGTTGGCAAGCTAGATATTTAGTCAAACTAAATATTAACTAGCTAAATATTAAGTTAGCAAACTAAATATTTAGCTTCCTAACTTAATATTTCGCTAGTTAATATTTAGTTTGACAAAATATTTAGCTAGTTAATATTTAGTTTGACAAAATATTTAGCTAGTTAATATTTAGTTTGACTAAATATCTAGCTTGCTAACTTAATATTTAGCTAATAAATATTAAGTTAGCAAGCTAGATATTTAGTCAAACTAAATATTAACTAGCTAAATATTAAGTTAGCAAGCTAGATATTTAGTCAAACTAAATATTAACTAGCTAAATATTAAGTTAGCAAACTAGATATTTAGTCAAACTAAATATTAACTAGCTAAATATTAAGTTAGCAAGCTAGATATTTAGTCAAACTAAATATTAACTAGCTAAATATTAAGTCAAACTAAATATTAACTAGCTAAATATTAAGTTAGTAAGCTAGATATTTAGTCAAACTAAATATTAACTAGCTAAATATTAAGTTAGCAAGCTAGATATTTAGTCAAACTAAATATTAACTAGCTAAATATTAAGTTAGCAAGCTAGATATTTAGTCAAACTAAATATTAACTAGCTAAATATTAAGTTAGCAAACTAAATATTTAGTTCCTAACTTAAAATTTAACTAGTTAACATATTAAGTTAGATTATTTAGCTAGTTAAATATGTAGTCAAACTAAATATTAAGTTAGACAAAATATTTACCTCAATCTAAATATTAACTAGCTAAATAAGTTAAGTTAGCAAGCTAGTTAATATTTAGTCAAACTAAATATTAAGCTAGCTAATATTTAGTTGGACAAGCTAGATATTTAGTCAAACTAGTGAATATTTAGTTTGACTAAATATCTAAGTTAGCTAACTTAATATTTAGTCAAATAAATATTTAGTTTGACTAAATATTTAGCTAGTTAGATATTTAGTCAAACTAAATATCTAACTAGCTAACTTTATATTTAGCTAGTTAATATTTAGTTTGACTAAATATTAGCTAGCTAACTTAATATCTAGCTAGTTAATATTTAGTTTGACTAAATATCTAGCTAGTTAATATTTAGTTCTGACTAAATATCTAGCTAGTTAATATTTAGTTTGACTAAATATCTAGCTAGTTAATATTTAGTTTGACTAAATATCTAGCTAGTTAATATTTAGTTTGACTAAATATCTAGCTAGTTAATATTTAGTTTGACTAAATATCTAGCTAGTTAATATTTAGTTTGACTAAATATCTAGCTAGTTAATATTTAGTTTGACTAAATATCTAGCTAGTTAATATTTAGTTTGACTAAATATCTAGCTAGTTAATATTTAGTTTGACTAAATATTTAGCTAGTTAATATTTAGTTTGACTAAATATCTAGCTAGTTAATATTTAGTTTGACTAAATATTTAGCTAGTTAATATTTAGTTTGACTAAATATCTAGCTTGCTAACTTAATATTTAGCTAGTTAATATTTAGTTTGACTAAATGTCTAGCTAGTTAATATTTAGTTTGACTAAATATCTAGCTAGTTAATATTTAGTTTGACTAAATATCTAGCTAGTTAATATTTAGTTTGACTAAATATCTAGCTTGCTAACTTAATATTTAGCTAGTAAATATTTAGTTTGACTAAATATTTAGCTAGTTAATATTTAGTTTGACAAAATATTTAGCTAGTTAATATTTAGTTTGACAAAATATTTAGCTAGTTAATATTTAGTTTGACTAAATATCTAGCTTGCTAACTTAATATTTAGCTAATAAATATTAAGTTAGCAAGCTAGATATTTAGTCAAACTAAATATTAACTAGCTAAATATTAAGTTAGCAAGCTAGATATTTAGTCAAACTAAATATTAACTAGCTAAATATTAAGTTAGCAAACTAGATATTTAGTCAAACTAAATATTAACTAGCTAAATATTAAGTTAGCAAGCTAGATATTTAGTCAAACTAAATATTAACTAGCTAAATATTAACTAGCTAAATATTAAGTTAGTAAGCTAGATATTTAGTCAAACTAAATATTAACTAGCTAAATATTAAGTTAGCAAGCTAGATATTTAGTCAAACTAAATATTAACTAGCTAGATATTTAGTCAAACTAAATATTAACTAGCTAAATATTAAGTTAGCAAACTAAATATTTAGCTTCCTAACTTAAAATTTAGCTAGTTAACATTTAGTTTGATTATTTAGCTAGTTAATATGTAGTCAAACTAAATATTGAGTTTGACAAAATGTCTAGCTAGTTAATATTTAGTTTGACTAAATATCTAGCTAGTTAATATTTAGTTTGACTAAATATCTAGCTAGTTAATATTTAGTTTGACTAAATATTTAGCTAGTTAATATTTAGTTTGACTAAATATTTAGCTAGTTAATATTTAGTTTGACTAAATATCTAGCTAGTTAATATTTAGTTTGACTAAATATCTAGCTTGCTAACTTAATATTTAGCTAGTTAATATTTTGTTTGACTAAATATCTAGCTAGTTAATATTTAGTTTGACTAAATATCTAGCTAGTTAATATTTAGTTTGACTAAATATCTAGCTAGTTAATATTTAGTTTGATTAAATATCTAGCTAGTTAATATTTAGTTTGACTAAATATCTAGCTTGCTAACTTAATATCTAGCTAGTTAAAATTTAGTTTGACTAAATATCTAGCTTGCTAACTTAATATTTAGCTAGTAAATATTTAGTTTGACTAAATATTTAGCTAGTTAATATTTAGTTTGACTAAATATCTAGCTTGCTAACTTAATATTTAGCTAGTTAATCTTTAGTTTGACTAAATATCTAGCTTGCTAACTTAATATTTAGCTAGTAAATATTTAGTTTGACTAAATATTTAGCTAGTTAATATTTAGTTTGACTAAATATCTAGCTAGTTAATATTTAGTTTGACTAAATATCTAGCTAGTTAATATTTAGTTTGACTAAATATCTAGCTAGTTAATATTTAGTTTGACTAAATATCTAGCTAGTTAATATTTAGTTTGACTAAATATCTAGCTTGCTAATATTTAGTTTGAC
Source organism: Valencia hispanica (assembly GCA_963556495.2). Classification (NCBI taxonomy): domain Eukaryota; kingdom Metazoa; phylum Chordata; class Actinopteri; order Cyprinodontiformes; family Valenciidae; genus Valencia; species Valencia hispanica. The sequence goes on from OY747707.1 coordinate 1,858,106, forward strand.
TAAATATCTAGCTAGTTAATATTTAGTTTGACTAAATATCTAGCTAGTTAATATTTAGTTTGACTAAATATCTAGCTAGTTAATATTTAGTTTGACTAAATATCTAGCTAGTTAAAATTTAGTTTGACTAAATATCTAGCTTGCTAACTTAATATCTAGCTAGTTAATATTTAGTTTGACTAAATATCTAGCTAGTTAATATTTAGTTTGACTAAATATCTAGCTAGTTAATATTTAGTTTGACTAAATATCTAGCTTGCTAACTTAATATTTAGCTAGTTAATATTTAGTTTGACTAAATGTCTAGCTAGTTAATATTTAGTTTGACTAAATATCTAGCTAGTTAATATTTAGTTTGACTAAATATCTAGCTAGTTAATATTTAGTTTGACTAAACATTTAGTTATAAACATTGACATTTTACAAGTGAATTAACATTTTGGTGAAAATATGACTTTGAAAAATAAACCTCCATGTATTATTCTTCTTCTATGATGGGTAAAAACCTTTTCACCTTACAAACATCTCTCCACAGCCTTGAGCCAGTTTTTCTGCAGGCTCATTATTTGCATGTTTGTGCACGGATGCACCTTCCCTCCACTTTGCATGTTTTCCCGGTGACTCCTGTGTTCCTCCGTCGGGTTGAAGGGCTGTTTTGCAGCGAGCGATGTGGATCAGGACCGGTCCGCTGTGAGTGGCGCTTGTTTTTGGACACGCTCCGATGCGGTTGCCTCGGCTGCCGGTGGAGTGTTTACTCTGCTGGGAGCGGAGACGCTGATGTGACCAAAGTCTCTCAAACTGAATCAGAACCAGGGAAGGTTTTCTGTCAGCATGTTCTCCCTCTGCATGCATGGATTCTCTCAGGGTACTCCTGCTTACTCCCACAGTCCAGAAACGAGACTGTTGGGTCAGTTGGTCTCTAGCTTTCCCCTACTGTAGGTGTTCGGTGCACGGCTGCGTTAGTTTGTAATAGATCACTGTTTCAATTTCACAGTTGAGTTGTTTCCAGAGTAGAAAATCTTGTTTTAGATCCGCATCGACGGTTTGATCCCCCAGAAACACTCCGACCCGCCTGGTTGTTGTGTAAACAGCCGGTCATGATGAGTCTGTCCCTCCTTTCTTTTCAAAATAAGAGCGCACACCACAAATGGGTTCAGCCTCAAAAAAAGAGGAAAGGTTCGAGATCATTTGGAGCCAGAATTGAAATTGGCTGATGAATAAGATTCATCTGAGTTAGAACCCTGTAGAACCTCCTTCTGGGTTTTTGTCTCCAGCGGCTCTGAACGCCTCCAGGCGGACGGTTCTGCTCGTTCTTTGTAGAAACATCTTCCGACACAGGTTTTCAGCTGGGTTAAGCTCCAGACTTTGACTAGGCCGTTCTAACCCATGGATCTGCTGTGGTTTCATGTGGAAAATTTGCCTCAAAAATAAAGATTTCTATTTTTATCTTTAGAATAACATTTGTTTCTGGGCTTCGCAGCACGACTCAAACCCTTCTTCTTATTCAGAACCAACCTTTGCACGTCGGCGGGTTTTTCAGGCGTGTCGGAGCAGAGATGCATCCAGAGGTAGACGTTTTCCCGACTGGACCTGGAGGGGAGTTGAGCCGACTCCTCTGCAGACCGGGCCCCATGTTGACTTTATTAATCCGGGCGCCGCAGCGGAGGCGGGGAGAATTTCTGGAATTTAGAGACGAGGCAGAAAGTCCTAAATGAATCGGATATCAGGTGGTGTAGATTTATCTCTGATGATGGAAGGTAATCCTCGGTCTGCAGGGTTTTCGTTCTCTCCCGGGTGCAGCATCTTTCCACAGTGAGTCATGAGGCGGTGTGCGACGATCTCATTAATATTTCACCCAGTCTGCCAATTATTCCCTCTGCCGGCGGAGCGTGCTCAGAGAGGGAAACCAGTCTAGCTCGTTTGCTTCCAGTTCTCTCTGGCAGAACCGGTTCTGCCTTCTTCTTGACAACCATCCATGAACTGGTTCAGGTTCTGCCCTGGGATCTCCTCCCAGTGGGACATGCCTATAATCCTCCAAAGGAACTTTTAACTTTATTAGAAATGCACAGATTGATCAGCGAGAGACTAGAAAATCATGGATAGGCTCCAGATGCTAGCAAAGTTAATTAATTTGACTTATTGATGAAATGCATTGAGACTTCCACCATTTCAGTCTAAATAAAACATCAACCATCATCATGTATTCAGCTGTAGAGGTCACGTATAAACCGGACTAGTTTATGTTCTAAGCTCTTCTGCAGCATATTTGTTTTGCGTGGAAGATGGATAAAAAATCCCCAAAGAAAAACCTGGAATCTCTCCCGACCTCGAAAAGCACGATGGTGGCATCCATCTTTAATCCAGATCAGATCCAAACCAGCCGAGTCCCATCGGTATGGAGGAGCAGCAGCTCTAATCTGAGGGTTTACTCCACGGCTGGTCGTGGCAGGGGGCGGGGTTTAACCCATGCCTAATTGTGGCAGGAGGCGGGGTTTAATTGTTGACATCTCTGGGGTCACAAACTATGTGAAAGAGTGTGAAACAAACCATAAGCGAAGCCTAAAGTTGGTGAAATATGATGTTAAATGGAGATCTAACAGATTTCTAAGTTCTCTGTGGTCTCTCCTTAGTTCATCTCGGTGGAGAATGAAAACTAAAAGCTAAAGCTCTCCTAGGTAGACATTATTTACACCCCCTCCTTTAAATCAGCCAGCCGATTGGTGGATCTGTAATATGTATATATTGAGTGTTTGTTTTACACTTCTGTAGATTCGCCTTCCTGAAAGCCGGATTGTGATGCATTTTAGTTTCATGCTTTCAAGATTTGGAGATTTTGCAACAAGAAAGTATTTATTTATAAAGTTCGTCTTTGATACTTGTGTTGTTCCCAGGAGGAGAAACCCGGGAATCCTTCCCAGCTTGGAGGATTTGCTCTTCTACACGGTCGCTGAGGGTCAGGAGAAGATTCCCGCTCACAAGTTCCTCACAGTAAGTTCTTCGCCGCCGCAGAAACCCGACTGCAGCTCTCGTTTGCAGAACGCTTCTTTCGTCCGCTTCGCTTTCAGGCCCTGAAAGGCACCGGGCTTCGCACCGGAGACCCGCGTCTGAAGGAGTGCATAGAAATGCTGAAGGAGACGCTGAAGAAGACTCCGGATGGCGTCACGCTGGACAGGCACCTCTTCAAGAAGTAAGTCTCGTTCGGGTCGTCCAGAACCGCAGATTCTCCATTTCTTCAGTCGATTCTCGGTTTAACCGACGGGGGGAAACTTCTTCACTCTGCATCTGTTTTTCTTCTCATGCAAAGTTTGTCAGACTTGAGAGTCGCCGACTCGGTTGGCAAACTTGTCCTCCGGCTGCATGCCGTCCCCCGGCGTCTCAGCATGCTGTTTGTGGTTTCTGTTCATCAGGTGTGTCCAGAGCAACATTGTCCTGCTCACTCAGGCCTTCCGCAAGAAGTTCGTCATTCCCGACTTCCGGTCCTTCTCCTCCCATATCGACGAGCTTTATGAGAAAGCCAAAAACCTCGCCGGAGGACAGGTGTGTCCTTCCGTCCGTCAGGATTTTTTGCTTCAACTTGTTCATGTTTGTGTTTTCTTGCATTCGAATTCATTATCGTTGGTCTGGTTCTGATTTGCTGCTCTCTGTTCGGAGTAAAAGAGGAAAAAATTCACTCCTCAGACGTGTCAAAAGTATCATTTTGGTGTTTTCAGCAGCGCAGACCTGCTACTTTCACACACGAGTGCAGGATTGTTCTGGTTGGGCAGAAAGACGCATGAAACTGATCTGGTTTTAACCTGGAAAGTGATTTATTTTATACAGATGAAGCCTAAATGGTGACGCCGCCTGTGAGAAAACTAAGTACACCCTTGATGCTGCAGCAGCCAGGTTCATACCTTAATCATCAGTAACACAACATCAGGGTGGAAAGATGACAGCAGCGACCCCAGGGAAGCAACTGCTGCTGCCCATCGACTTGGAAAAAGGTCAAAGGTCATCTTCAGACCACCTGAAGTCCATCGTCCTCCAGAGAGGAGAACATCTCAGCAGGTTCAGGCCAAGGTCAGAGCGGGAAGCTCAGAGAAATGATCGTAAACCCTAGAGCTCCATCTCTAGAGGTCTCAGTTAGCTGGTTAAAGGTTAAAGGTCATGACCCCGAACCAGCACGGCTGCTCAGACGGGTCGAAGGTGAAACAAGATGGCGGCAGGACTGAGGTTAGCAGAGCTGCTTCTCTAACCCCTCAGACCAACTGTGGAGCATGGTGGCGGAGGAGTGATGATCTGGGCTGGGGTTTTCTTTCAGCCACAAAACCCGGGAACCTTCCTGTCTCTTGACCGGACCAGGATCTCCTCTGTAGACCAGAGTGTCTTAATGAGTCCCGTCTGTCCGAACCGGGTCAGAACCTTTGACCCAAACACGGCAGCAGATCTACAGTAGAGCGAAGGTGCTGCGACGACCTAGTCAAAGTCCAGACCTCGCCTCCAGGAACGTTAGGGTTACTGCTGCTGAGTCCCATCATGGGGTGTACTTAGTTTTTCTCTGTCTGGGTGGATTGTTCCTCTGCTCCTCCGCAGAAGCAGCTTTGACTCATGTTTGTTTTTGTTTTTTATCGTCGACGCTCCGCCGAACCCTGAGCCTCGGCGGTGATCCGTGACTCTCTCTCTGTCTCACACCTGCCTCGCCTCTTCTTCTTCTTCTTCCAGGTGGCGGATTACATTCCTCAGCTCGCCAAGTTCAGCCCCGACCTGTGGGCGGTCTCTCTCTGCACAGTCGACGGACAGAGGTGAGACTTTTCAGCACGGCCCTCCACGTTTCGCACTAAAACACCACATTTCACAGAGAAACCATCAGTAATTATTCAGTTGTTGTTTTTTTTATGTCAATATGAAATCAAATTTGTTCGTAAAGCCCCTTTTTTAAAAACAGGATTGACCAAAGTGCCGTAGAAGGAGCCGAGTAAAACATCACAGTAGCAGAAATGGCGAGAAATAGTGAAGTTAGAAAGATTAAAAGGAGAATAGACATCGATTTAAAAGGCAGGACTTTTTGTCTTTAAGGATTTAAAACCGGTTAATAACAGAGCTGGTCTCGTTCTTAGAGGAAAACATTCCTAAAGTGTCTGGATTCACAGAAAAAAACCAGCTAAAATCGTCCGACCTGCTGACTGCACTGCAAAAAAGTAAAAAAAAAAAAAGCCTTGTTTCTGGAAATGTTTTCTTATTATTTGTCTAAAGAGAAAAAATTTTCTTAACAAGCAAGTTTTGAAGAAGAAAATTAAGCTTTTTCTAAGAATTCTAGCCAAGCAACGTTTGCTCACCCCATTGGCAGATTGTTTTGCTCAAAACAAGAGAATTTTACCCTTTTTTAAGAATATTTGCCTTATTTCAAGCAGTTCTGTTTTTGCAGAGCGATACGACGAAGGCGAGTTATTAAGAGACTTAAAAACAAAGAAGACACCCCTAAATTTAACTGGAAGCGGCGTAAGCGTTTTCTCCAGACTGCTGCCAGAGAAAATGGTGAAAACAGGACTTGGATGATGGTTCGTTTTTATTCCTACGTTTGTTATCTGGGTTTTTCTTTTTATCTTTTGGCGCCAGAGATAAAAAAAAAAAAAAGAAGAGGGGGGAAGAAAGGTTGACATCTTGACAGAATATCCTCCGTCTTATTCTTGTTGAAATACAGAAATAAATTGTGATAAATTGTCCAAGAATTTATTGGGATAAACGATAATATCCTCGTTTCGATACCATTTTCAAGCAATGTGACGATAACGGCATCGTAATGCAAGTACGCTTTAACACTGGAACTGGAAGACATTTCTAAATATCCAGAATAAATGAATAAAATAATTAAAACACCCCAAGCAATAAATAAATTGGATTATGAAGTCTCCGTAAACGAAATTGCCCGTTGGAAAATATGAATAATTTGACTCGGGCAGATCCTCCAGATCTCCCGTCCTGCATGTTTTAGATGCATCCCTGCTCCATCACTGCTGAATCAGACGAATGACTCGTTAGCAGGTCTTTCGCTAAACTTGACGGCAGCTGAAGAGGAAACTCGATCATCTGATTCCGCCGTTGGAGCAGGGATGCATCTAAAACCTGCAGGACGGTAGATCTGGAGGACCTGGGTTGGAGACGTCTTCTTCGGGACTTCTGTAAATGACAAAGCACTGAAACCAACAACTAAAACCTTCCTCGTGTTCTGGAACGAGAGGTGGAGGCGTCTCCGCAGCGAAGCTTTCTGTCTCTTTATTAGAAAGAGACACGAGGAAAACGAGTGGAAACGATCCATCTTATTGCGATTAACTGATTTATTGAGACAGGCTTACCAACCCGATTCTAATACCAGCCAGTTGCTCAACGATGGGGAGGGGCTTAACTGTGACCTGACAATCATCTGCATTAAGATGAAACGAGATGTTATGTTTTTGAAAAATAATGGCAGCAGGTGGTGAAGGAAAAAAGCAAAGCCACCCTATGACCCAGATAGGTTCTGGTTTCAGAACGTCAGTCGGTGAGCAAAGTCCTCTATAGTCCTCAGAAAGTTCAGAACATCATGTCCTCCCATAGAGACGTTGGACTTCACGTCTAAAGGCGCCTATTTCTCTGAAATGGGGGAAACCTGTGCAGAAAGATGATTAGCAGTGGCGTTAATGATTGATGGAGGTGTGTGCATGAAGCTGCTTCCTGATTGGCTCACAGTGTGCAGGTGAGGTGAGGGGGAAATGTCTCCATAAAGATAAAACTGTTTTTGTTAAAAAACAAACTAACCCAGCTTTATTGGTCTGTTTATAATGATTAAAGCTGCTGCTGCTCCGCATGTCGACACGGTGACCTTTTTATGTTTTCTGCGCAGGCACACGGTGGGCGACACTAAGGTCCCGTTCTGCCTGCAGTCGTGCGTGAAGCCTCTGAAGTACGCCGTGGCGGTCCACAACCACGGCACGGAGTACGTGCACAGCTTCATCGGGAAGGAGCCCAGCGGCCTCCGCTTCAATAAGCTCTTCCTGAATGATGACGGTGAGACTTTTAACGGGTCAGAACCGACGGGACGGGTCCATTTCTCCATCCTGAGCGCGGATAAAGGGAGGAATGTTCCCGTTTTCTCCCCTCAGCATTTCTAACATGGTTTACAACAACAACCTGTCCTCGGTCTCTCTCACGCTCGTCTGTGCTGACTGATTGATTGGCTGCAGGTGGAGGAGCATCGAGAACCTGTTTGACAGAAAAACACAGCTTGGGTTTCTAGATGAGCTTCCTGCAGCTCTGAGTCTCTGGTGTGACAAAAGTCAAAACACCAGAGAAATCAAGCGAAGCAATAAGGAGGAGAAACAAAAGTTATTACAATAAAATGTATGGGGTGCCGTTTGTAAAGTTACAGTCAGAAATTAACAGCGATGACTTGGGTTCTTTAGTCTGTCATAAGAGGAAAACAATAGGGGTTCATTTTTGTGTCAATATTATTTATTCATTTATAAATGTCAGTTTCAAGTTACAAGCTAAATATATTGTTAGCAAGCTAAATATTTGGTCTACAAACTAAATATTTTCTTAGCAAGCTAAATATTTGGTCTACAAACTAAATATATTGTTAGCAAGCTAAATATTTGGTCTACAAACTAAATATTTTCTTAGCAAGCTAAATATTTGGTCTACAAATTAATATTTTGGTAGCAAGCTAAATATTTGGTCTACAAACTAAATATTTTCTTAGCAAGCTAAATATTTGGTCTACAAACTAAATATTTTCTTAGCAAGCTAAATATTTGGTCTACAAACTAAATATTTTCTTAGCAAGCTAAATATTTGGTCTACAAACTAAATATATTGTTAGCAAGCTAAATATTTGGTCTACAAACTAAATATATTGGTAGCAAGCTACATATTTGGTCTACAAACTAAATATATTGGTAGCAAGCTAAATATTTGGTCTACAAACTAAATATTTTCTTAGCAAGCTAAATATTTGGTCTACAAACTAAATATTTTGGTAGCAAGCTAAATATTTGGTCTACAAACTAAATATTTTCTTAGCAAGCTAAATATTTGGTCTACAAACTAAATATTTTGGTAGCAAGCTAAATATTTGGTCTACAAACTAAATATTTTCTTAGCAAGCTAAATATTTGGTCTACAAACTAAATATTTTGGTAGCAAGCTAAATATTTGGTCTACAAACTAAATATTTTCTTAGCAAGCTAAATATTTGGTCTACAAACTAAATATTTTCTTAGCAAGCTAAATATTTGGTCTACAAACTAAATATATTGTTAGCAAGCTAAATATTTGGTCTACAAACTAAATATTTTCTTAGCAAGCTAAATATTTGGTCTACAAACTAAATATATTGTTAGCAAGCTAAATATTTGGTCTACAAACTAAATATATTGTTAGCAAGCTAAATATTTGGTCTACAAACTAAATATATTGTTAGCAAGCTAAATATTTGGTCTACAAACTAAATATTTTCTTAGCAAGCTAAATATTTGGTCTACAAATTAATATTTTGGTAGCAAGCTAAATATTTGGTCTACAAATTAATATTTTGGTAGCAAGCTAAATATTTGGTCTACAAACTAAATATATTGGTAGCAAGCTAAATATTTGGTCTACAAACTAAATATATTGGTAGCAAGCTAAATATTTGGTCTACAAACTAAATATTTTCTTAGCAAGCTAAATATTTGGTCTACAAACTAAATATTTTGGTAGCAAGCTAAATATTTGGTCTACAAACTAAATATATTGTTAGCAAGCTAAATATTTGGTCTACAAACTAAATATATTGTTAGCAAGCTAAATATTTGGTCTACAAACTAAATATATTGGTAGCAAGCTAAATATTTGGTCTACAAACTAAATATATTGGTAGCAAGCTAAATATTTGGTCTACAAACTAAATATTTTCTTAGCAAGCTAAATATTTGGTCTACAAACTAAATATATTGTTAGCAAGCTAAATATTTGGTCTACAAACTAAATATTTTCTTAGCAAGCTAAATATTTGGTCTACAAACTAAATATTTTGGTAGCAAGCTAAATATTTGGTCTACAAACTAAATATATTGTTAGCAAGCTAAATATTTGGTCTACAAACTAAATATATTGTTAGCAAGCTAAATATTTGGTCTACAAACTAAATATATTGTTAGCAAGCTAAATATTTGGTCTACAAACTAAATATTTTCTTAGCAAGCTAAATATTTGGTCTACAAACTAAATATATTGTTAGCAAGCTAAATATTTGGTCTACAAACTAAATATATTGGTAGCAAGCTAAATATTTGGTCTACAAACTAAATATTTTCTTAGCAAGCTAAATATTTGGTCTACAAACTAAATATTTTGGTAGCAAGCTAAATATTTGGTCTACAAACTAAATATATTGTTAGCAAGCTAAATATTTGGTCTACAAACTAAATATATTGTTAGCAAGCTAAATATTTGGTCTACAAACTAAATATATTGGTAGCAAGCTAAATATTTGGTCTACAAACTAAATATATTGGTAGCAAGCTAAAAATTTGGTCTACAAACTAAATATTTTCTTAGCAAGCTAAATATTTGGTCTACAAACTAAATATATTGTTAGCAAGCTAAATATTTGGTCTACAAACTAAATATATTGTTAGCAAGCTAAATATTTGGTCTACAAACTAAATATTTTCTTAGCAAGCTAAATATTTGGTCTACAAACTAAATATTTTCTTAGCAAGCTAAATATTTGGTCTACAAACTAAATATTTTCTTAGCAAGCTAAATATTTGGTCTACAAATTAAATATTTTGGTAGCAAGCTAAATATTTGGTCTACAAACTAAATATTTTCTTAGCAAGCTAAATATTTGGTCTACAAACTAAATATTTTCTTAGCAAGCTAAATATTTGGTCTACAAACTAAATATTTTCTTAGCAAGCTAAATATTTGGTCTACAAACTAAATATTTTCTTAGCAAGCTAAATATTTGGTCTACAAACTAAATATATTGTTAGCAAGCTAAATATTTGGTCTACAAACTAAATATTTTCTTAGCAAGCTAAATATTTGGTCTACAAATTAATATTTTGGTAGCAAGCTAAATATTTGGTCTACAAACTAAATATTTTCTTAGCAAGCTAAATATTTGGTCTACAAACTAAATATATTGGTAGCAAGCTAAATATTTGGTCTACAAACTAAATATTTTCTTAGCAAGCTAAATATTTGGTCTACAAACTAAATATTTTCTTAGCAAGCTAAATATTTGGTCTACAAACTAAATATTTTCTTAGCAAGCTAAATATTTGGTCTACAAACTAAATATTTTCTTAGCAAGCTAAATATTTGGTCTACAAACTAAATATATTGGTAGCAAGCTAAATATTTGGTCTACAAACTAAATATTTTGGTAGCAAGCTAAATATTTGGTCTACAAACTAAATATATTGTTAGCAAGCTAAATATTTGGTCTACAAACTAAATATTTTCTTAGCAAGCTAAATATTTGGTCTACAAACTAAATATTTTCTTAGCAAGCTAAATATTTGGTCTACAAACTAAATATATTGGTAGCAAGCTAAATATTTGGTCTACAAACTAAATATTTTCTTAGCAAGCTAAATATTTGGTCTACAAACTAAATATATTGGTAGCAAGCTAAATATTTGGTCTACAAACTAAATATTTTCTTAGCAAGCTAAATATTTGGTCTACAAACTAAATATATTGTTAGCAAGCTAAATATTTGGTCTACAAACTAAATATATTGGTAGCAAGCTAAATATTTGGTCTACAAACTAAATATATTGGTAGCAAGCTAAATATTTGGTCTACAAACTAAATATATTGGTAGCAAGCTAAATATTTGGTCTACAAACTAAATATTTTGGTAGCAAGCTAAATATTTGGTCTACAAACTAAATATATTGTTAGCAAGCTAAATATTTGGTCTACAAACTAAATATATTGTTAGCAAGCTAAATATTTGGTCTACAAACTAAATATTTTCTTAGCAAGCTAAATATTTGGTCTACAAACTAAATATATTGTTAGCAAGCTAAATATTTGGTCTACAAACTAAATATTTTCTTAGCAAGCTAAATATTTGGTCTACAAACTAAATATTTTGGTAGCAAGCTAAATATTTGGTCTACAAACTAAATATATTGTTAGCAAGCTAAATATTTGGTCTACAAACTAAATATTTTCTTAGCAAGCTAAATATTTGGTCTACAAACTAAATATTTTCTTAGCAAGCTAAATATTTGGTCTACAAATTAATATTTTGGTAGCAAGCTAAATATTTGGTCTACAAACTAAATATTTTCTTAGCAAGCTAAATATTTGGTCTACAAACTAAATATTTTCTTAGCAAGCTAAATATTTGGTCTACAAACTAAATATTTTCTTAGCAAGCTAAATATTTGGTCTACAAACTAAATATATTGTTAGCAAGCTAAATATTTGGTCTACAAACTAAATATTTTCTTAGCAAGCTAAATATTTGGTCTACAAACTAAATATTTGGTAGCAAGCTAAATATTTGGTCTACAAACTAAATATTTTTAGCAAGCTAAATATTTGGTCTACAAACTAAATATTTTTTAGCAAGCTAAATATTTGGTCTACAAACTAAATATTTGTAGCAAGCTAAATATTTGGTCTACAAACTAAATATTTTTAGCAAGCTAAATATTTGGTCTACAAACTAAATATATTGTAGCAAGCTAAAATTTGGTCTACAAACTAAATATTTTTAGCAAGCTAAATATTTGGTCTACAAACTAAATATTTGTAGCAAGCTAAATATTTGGTCTACAAACTAAATATTTGTTAGCAAGCTAAATATTTGGTCTACAAACTAAATATATTGCAAGCTAAATATTTGGTCTACAAACTAAATATTTTTAGCAAGCTAAATATTTGGTCTACAAACTAAATATTTTGGTAGCAAGCTAAATATTTGGTCTACAAACTAAATATATTGTTAGCAAGCTAAATATTTGGTCTACAAACTAAATATTTTCTTAGCAAGCTAAATATTTGGTCTACAAACTAAATATTTTCTTAGCAAGCTAAATATTTGGTCTACAAACTAAATATTTTGGTAGCAAGCTAAATATTTGGTCTACAAACTAAATATATTGTTAGCAAGCTAAATATTTGGTCTACAAACTAAATATTTTCTTAGCAAGCTAAATATTTGGTCTACAAACTAAATATTTTCTTAGCAAGCTAAATATTTGGTCTACAAACTAAATATATTGTTAGCAAGCTAAATATTTGGTCTACAAACTAAATATATTGGTAGCAAGCTAAATATTTGGTCTACAAACTAAATATATTGGTAGCAAGCTAAATATTTGGTCTACAAACTAAATATTTTCTTAGCAAGCTAAATATTTGGTCTACAAACTAAATATTTTCTTAGCAAGCTAAATATTTGGTCTACAAACTAAATATTTTCTTAGCAAGCTAAATATTTGGTCTACAAACTAAATATTTTCTTAGCAAGCTAAATATTTGGTCTACAAACTAAATATATTGTTAGCAAGCTAAATATTTGGTCTACAAACTAAATATTTTCTTAGCAAGCTAAATATTTGGTCTACAAACTAAATATATTGGTAGCAAGCTAAATATTTGGTCTACAAACTAAATATATTGGTAGCAAGCTAAATATTTGGTCTACAAACTAAATATTTTCTTAGCAAGCTAAATATTTGGTCTACAAACTAAATATATTGTTAGCAAGCTAAATATTTGGTCTACAAACTAAATATTTTCTTAGCAAGCTAAATATTTGGTCTACAAATTAATATTTTGGTAGCAAGCTAAATATTTGGTCTACAAACTAAATATATTGGTAGCAAGCTAAATATTTGGTCTACAAACTAAATATTTTCTTAGCAAGCTAAATATTTGGTCTACAAACTAAATATTTTCTTAGCAAGCTAAATATTTGGTCTACAAACTAAATATATTGTTAGCAAGCTAAATATTTGGTCTACAAACTAAATATTTTCTTAGCAAGCTAAATATTTGGTCTACAAACTAAATATATTGTTAGCAAGCTAAATATTTGGTCTACAAACTAAATATATTGTTAGCAAGCTAAATATTTGGTCTACAAACTAAATATATTGTTAGCAAGCTAAATATTTGGTCTACAAACTAAATATATTGTTAGCAAGCTAAATATTGGTCTACAAACTAAATATTTGGTCTAGCAAGCTAAATATTTCTACAAACTAAATATTTGCAAGCTAAATATTTGGTCTACAAACTAAATATTTGGCAAGCTAAATATTTGGTCTACAAACTAAATATATTGGGTCTACAAACTAAATATATTGCAAGCTAAATATTTGGTCTACAAACTAAATATATTGCAAGCTAAATATTTGGTCTACAAACTAAATATTTTCTTAGCAAGCTAAATATTTGGTCTACAAACTAAATTTTTAGCAAGCTAAATATTTGGTCTACAATAAATATTTTAGCAAGCTAAATATTTGCAAACTAAATATTTTAGCAAGCTAAATATTTGGTCTACAAACTAAATATTTTAGCAAGCTAAATATTTGGTCTACAAACTAAATATATTGGTAGCAAGCTAAATATTTGGTCTACAAACTAAATATATTGGTAGCAAGCTAAATATTTGGTCTACAAACTAAATATATTGGTAGCAAGCTAAATATTTGGTCTACAAACTAAATATATTGGTAGCAAGCTAAATATTTGGTCTACAAACTAAATATTTTCTTAGCAAGCTAAATATTTGGTCTACAAACTAAATATTTTCTAAATATTTTCTTAGCAAGCTAAATATTTGGTCTACAAACTAAATATATTGTTAGCAAGCTAAATATTTGGTCTACAAACTAAATATTTTCTTAGCAAGCTAAATATTTGGTCTACAAACTAAATATTTTGTTAGCAAGCTAAATATTTGGTCTACAAACTAAATATATTGTTAGCAAGCTAAATATTTGGTCTACAAACTAAATATATTGTTAGCAAGCTAAATATTTGGTCTACAAACTAAATATATTGTTAGCAAGCTAAATATTTGGTCTACAAACTAAATATATTGTTAGCAAGCTAAATATTTGGTCTACAAACTAAATATTTTCTTAGCAAGCTAAATATTTGGTCTACAAATTAATATTTTGGTAGCAAGCTAAATATTTGGTCTACAAATTAATATTTTGGTAGCAAGCTAAATATTTGGTCTACAAACTAAATATATTGGTAGCAAGCTAAATATTTGGTCTACAAACTAAATATATTGGTAGCAAGCTAAATATTTGGTCTACAAACTAAATATTTTCTTAGCAAGCTAAATATTTGGTCTACAAACTAAATATTTTGGTAGCAAGCTAAATATTTGGTCTACAAACTACATATATTGTTAGCAAGCTAAATATTTGGTCTACAAACTAAATATATTGTTAGCAAGCTAAATATTTGGTCTACAAACTAAATATATTGGTAGCAAGCTAAATATTTGGTCTACAAACTAAATATATTGGTAGCAAGCTAAATATTTGGTCTACAAACTAAATATATTGGTAGCAAGCTAAATATTTGGTCTACAAACTAAATATTTTCTTAGCAAGCTAAATATTTGGTCTACAAACTAAATATTTTCTTAGCAAGCTAAATATTTGGTCTACAAACTAAATATTTTGGTAGCAAGCTAAATATTTGGTCTACAAACTAAATATTTTCTTAGCAAGCTAAATATTTGGTCTACAAACTAAATATTTTCTTAGCAAGCTAAATATTTGGTCTACAAACTAAATATTTTCTTAGCAAGCTAAATATTTGGTCTACAAACTAAATATTTTCTTAGCAAGCTAAATATTTGGTCTACAAGCTAAATATTTAGGTTACAAATTAAGTATTTAACTTCGAACTAAAATGTTAGCAAGCTAAATGGCTAGCCACTCATTTATCTTTGAACTAAATATTTAGCTAATATGAAGGTTTACTTGCCAACAAGTGGAAGTGGACTACCAGAATAAAAGCTTGGTCTTGTGAACCTCTGTATAAATGCGGTTGAGACGGAATGTTGTTGCTCATGTTTCCTATTGTCGTTTATTTTCCTCAGTTTAAAACGTAGGATGAGCCGATTTAACGGGAACAGAGACGTTTACCGATGGATTTACAGCAATAATGATGAACGAGCAACGGGTTTACAGTCAGGTAAAAAAGTATTTAGTCAGCCACCAATTGTTTAAGTTGTCCCACTTAAAAAGAGGAGAGAGGTCTGTAAGTTTCATCATAGGTAAACATCGACTATGAGAGACAAAATGAGAAAAAAAGTATCCAGAAAATCATTGTCTGATTTGTAAAGAATTTATTTGCAAATATGGTAGAAAATAATTATTTCGTCAATAACAAAAGTTCACCTCAATCCTTAGTGATGTAATCTTAGTTGGCAATGACAGAGGTCAAAGGTCACCTGTAGGTCTTCACCAGGTTCAAACACTGTAGCTGGTATTTTGGCCCATTCCTCCATGCAGATCTTCTCTAGAGCTGGGATGTTTTGGGACTTTCATCTCCCTCCACAGATTCTCTATAGGATTGAGGTCTGGAGACGGGCTAGGCCTCTCCAGGACCTAGAAATGCTTTTTACGTAGCCACGCCTTCGTTGCCTAGGCGACGTGTTTGGGATCATTGTGATGCTGGAAGATCCAGCCACGATTCATCTTCAAGGCTCTCACTGATGGACGGAGGTTTTAGCCCAAACTATCACCATACATGGTCCCATTCATCCTTTCCTTGATACGGATCAGTCGTCCTGGTCCCTTAGCAGAAAAGCAGCCCCACAGCATGATGCTTCCACCCCCATGCTTCACAGTAGGTATGATGTTCTTGGGATGTAACTCAGCATTCTTTCCCCTCCAAACACAGCGAGTGGCGTTTATACTATAGAGTTCTACTTTGGTCTCATCTGACCTCATGACATTCTCACAATCCTCCTCTGGATCATCCAGATGCTCTCTAGTAAACTTCAGACGGACCTGGACATGTGCTGGCTTAAGCAGGGGGACCTTTGGAGCGCTGCAGGATGTGAGTCCTTGGCAGCGTAGTGTGTTACTGATGGTAGCCTTTGTTACTTTGGTCCCAGCCCTCTGCAGGTCATTCACCAGGTTGATTTCTTCACACCAAGCTGCTTACCTATTACAGATTCAGTCTTCCCAGCCTGGTGCAGGTCTACCATTTGGTTTCTGGTGTCCTTTGACGGCTCTCTGGTCTTGGCCATAGTGGAGTTTGGAGTGTGGCTGTTTGAGGTTGTGGACAGGTGTCTTCTATAGTGATAACGAGTTCAAACAGGCGCCATTAATACAGGTAACGAGTGGAGGATAGAAGAACTTACAGGTCTGTGAGAAACAGAAATCTGGCTTGTTTGTTATTGACCAAATACTTATTTTGCACCATAATTTGCAAATAAATTCTTTAAAAATCAGACCATGTGATTTTATTTCTCATTTTGTCTCTCATAGTTAAAGAAAATTACAGACCTCATCTTTTTAAGTGGGATAATTTGCACGATTGGTGGCTGAATAAATACTTTTTGCCCCAATGTATAGAGGTTCGCAAGACCCAGCTTTTATTTTGATAATCCACTTCCACTTAACAGCACGTAAATTTGCCGACTGGCCAAACATTTAGTTCTGAGTTAAATAATTACTCTGAAGCATTATATATATTTAGCTAACCATTTTATCTTGCTAACTAAATATTTAGTTATAATCTGTGACATTTATAAACTAGAAAAGACTTCCACCAAGGCAGCCCACATTTTGTTGTCGCCTATTTTTCCCTATAAATCCGACTTTTTGTGCATAAGCAAGCTTTATAAATGAGATCCCTGAACATCTCCTTGTTTCTCCTCCTCTAATTCTCTTCCTTACCATCATTGGCTTTTGTCAGCAGGCTGAAGTAACGAGGGGAAAAACGTACAATTTAAATTAAAAGCATGGAAATAAAAGAAGAGAACCAACATGCTTGAGTTCTCACCCTGTTGTGCGTTTGTTGGTGCTTTCATGCGACGTCTTGCTTTGGTCCTGAGCTCCTGTTGTTTCGGCAGATAAACCCCACAACCCCATGGTGAACGCCGGAGCTATCGTTTGCACTTCGCTCATCCAGGTAAAAGCCGCCGCACTGTTCTCTGGTTTTAGCTGTTTGGGTAAAAAAGGGGGGTGGGGCTTTCTCTGATGCTAAATGCTAATTAATTCATGTTTGTTGCAGATTGATTAGGTTTAAAACAGAACGCCCCGTGGTATTACCCTATTGAAGCACTCTCAGAAGGATTTCTGACTCTCTTGCAGCGTTTCTCGGCCTTCCTGGTTGTTAATACGACCAACGACTCTCAGATGCTCCTGTTGGAGCTTTTAGAGGCCTCAGCTAAACTATTGTTACCATCTGATAGTAACTGGTGCAGAGGGATGTCTCTGCAGCAGTCTGTTGCTTGTTAATGACATCTTCCTCTGACTCAAGCAGACACTCTCTCCGCTCTTATCTGCTGCAGATGGAGGAGTGAAGCCCCTCTGATAAAACCGTTTAATCAGCAGCACCAGGTTGACCCTTTTTAGCCTCAACCTGTTTTATATAATCAGGCGCCGTTTAAGCGGCGGGACTCGTCGAGGCACGATGTTCTCCTGCAGGTAACTCATCCATCAAACCTGCTGAGCTCCCCACCAGCGAGCTTTTCAGCGGCTGCATTTCAAAACTTCATGCATCAAACTCACAGGAATATCGAGGATTTGATAACTAAATGCGCCCCAACTAGTTTACATCGCTGCAGAGCAGACAGCCTGACTAAATAACCAGCCGTTATCTATTATAATTATAATTATGCACAATAAAAGCTCCTGGAAACTAAATGTTTGCTTTATTCTGTCAAAATGATCAATAGTTTACTTTATCTAAGCAGCAGATTGACTAATTGTTTCACTTGTGTTGTAAATAAAGTGAATTAGATCGTGGCTACAGCTTTAATAGTGTTGTCTGGCGTTTAAAGGGGACATATGCAAATTAAATAAAATTGTCATCCTTCTGTGTTGTCGTCTGGGTCTCTGCTGCCTCCATAAACACAACAAACATCCATCCATTTTTATTTAAAATGTTAAAATTAGCAAATTATTGTCAGAAATCTTGCGCTCGTTGTGACGTCACCTGTCAAACTCCGCCCACCAACACCAATTCCACGCCAGTCGTCTAGTAACAATTTGGGTGGGCGTGGTCTGCAGCCGCTAATTTGCATAAAAGTGACGGAGGCCCCTCTAAACGCTGAGATTTTTGTACAGACCGTAGATCTGGTATAACTTGTTTAAAAAGAGGCAGATCATTATGTCCCCTTAAAGCTTCTGCAGCAATAATAATTGCCCCTTTAATGAGACCACACCCCCCAATATAGCCAATAATATTTGATTAAAAATGTTTTTTTTAATTTCTACTCTGTTGATGTGAAAGCCGATGTTTTAGCCTGTAGTTGGTTGGATGTACTGCCGGCGGGGCGACTGTGAGGGTGTCAACACCAAACTGTTGTTACTTGCTGCTTGAAGGCTACATGTTGTTGTTGTTGTTGTTGTTGTTTGTGTGTATGTTGCATATTTTCCAGACGTAGGAACTGTGGGAAATAATGACTGCTGCTGCAGGTCAAATGACGTTGGTAATTTTTTCTTCCTTTTCCATATCTATCCTCTGATTACCCCCCCACCCACCACCACTCTCCCTTCTTTCTCTCTGTCCTCTCCTCTCCGATCAGCTGTTTAAACCCATGTAGTGAGTGTGTTTTAACGTCCTCCATCTGTGACGCCGCGTAGCGAGCGGACCCTGCAGCGGGCTCTAATCGACCCGGCTCTGTTAACAGACCCATCCAAAGTCAAGACTGTTTTAAAACGTGCATGTGTGCAGATTTTCTCTTTGCTGTGGTTTCTCCCCCCCCTCTCTCTCTCCAAGGCAGCGTCAGAAAACAGTGAGGGGGCCATTCCTCCCTCTTTCCCATCCCCCCTCTCCCATCTGTTTTGGGCTGGTAACCTCTTCAGCACATTATCGTAGCAAATAATGCAGAAACCCAGCCGTCACCTGCACACGATGCACACCTCACACACGCGTATAATGATCAATCAGGTGTATTTTAGAGGAGCTAATCTACTAAAATCTCCCCTTTAGCCCCAGACAGACTTTTCTCTCTGCAAAATTAAATTCACAAGTTATTCATAAGAGTAAATTTCACTTTATTGAGGCTACTTGTGATCTCTAATTCTGTAGCTTTATTCAGCGTTTATTGAGCTCCTCTCACCGTCTTCTTCTTCTGTTCTCTCCGCAGCAAACTGACAGCAACGCGGAGAAGTTTGACTATGTGAGTAATCTGATCCTAAATGTCGTCACGATGTTTCCCAGCTTAGCATCGTATCAGGAGCTCCGTTTGTCCCGCAGGTCATGACCTTTCTGAAAAAGATGGCAGGAAACGAGTACGTCGGGTTCAGCAACGCCACGTGAGTCTCTGAATTTTATCACAACACAGTCACATTTATCATGGACGTCTGAATGACGCTTTTCCAGCCGCCCGGAGGCTTCGGCTGCTTTTTTATTCATTTGTAGTCCAGACGCCGAGTATTTCCAGCTTCCAGATTTGAATAATTAATTTTAAGCTGATCTGTGAGTCACTGAGGGGGGAACCAGCATCGTGTCCTGAATTATGCTTCATCCCCATTTTCCTTCAGACAGATTTCAGTTCATTCTTGGTTTAGAAATTAGGGATGCACCGATATGAACATTTGGGCCGATACCGATGTCCGATATTAATCCGGCTGTTATGGCCGATAACCGATACGCACCGATATTGTACACGGTATATTTCCCTACACTTTCAACACCGTGGAAAATCAACCACACCATCTACATCGCTTCTCTGCTTGAGTTAAACACCCCCACATCCCTGCGCCGCATCACTATCGCTGTCACATGACCAAACAAACACCACATGGCTAACACCCCCCCCCCCGGAACACAGGCAGAAACGTCAAAAAGATGGAAATAAATAAACATCGGTTGTTAATATCGGCCCTCTGTTACTTATTGGACCGATGCCGATATGTTAAAAAACGCCTAACATCGGCCGATACCGA
The DNA here is from genome assembly GCA_963556495.2 of Valencia hispanica. Classification (NCBI taxonomy): domain Eukaryota; kingdom Metazoa; phylum Chordata; class Actinopteri; order Cyprinodontiformes; family Valenciidae; genus Valencia; species Valencia hispanica. The sequence continues at coordinate 1,878,238 of OY747707.1, forward strand.
TGTTGATGCCGATATATCTATTAGCAATATGATTCTAAATTTCTTAGGTTATTTTTGTATTTAAACTGATTTCATTAGTTGTTGTTTTTTTTTAATTCTCTCCTGTTTTTTTTTATTTTACTGTCAAATCAATGTAGTTTATTTTTTCCGTTTTTATTAGTTAATATCCAGTTTTCTTGTTGTTGCTTTTTAGACAACCTGCCGTTTTTTTTGGTTTTTTTTTTTTCATGTGTTTTAAACACATGAATTGCTGTTTTATAGTATATTTTTTATTAATTGTCAACGTTTTCTTGTTTTTTTTTTAAACAACCTGCAGTTTCATTTTATATATTTTTATTCTGTTTTCAAACAGTTTTCATGTTTTTTTAAAACCCATAACCTGCAGTATTATATTTTTTTTAATTTTTCGGTGTTCATGTTTTTTTATGTTTTTATTTTTTTAACATAACCTGCAGTTTTATTTATTCTTTGTTGGTGTTTCAAATTTTTTTTAACATTTCTCCCAGGGTTTTTTTTTTTTTTTTTTTACAAGCTGCAGTTTTGTTTATTTTAATGTTAGTTATTTAATCTTTAAATCGTGACTTTGAGCTCATTTAATTTTGTTTTTAACATAGTTTTTAGGGATTTTATTTAACTTTTTTCATAAATTTTTTTTATCACCACTAATCATTTCAGCTCTTGTTGCTTTAAGTTCCAACATTCAGTCTTTGTTTCTCTCACTGATTAAAACTGCTGCCTCCTTGCATGATTCCCGTCTCTGCTGCATGCTGGGAGTGATTCTGTTGAGCATCAGAGGCTCATGTTGCACCATCATCACATGATGATGATGATGATGATGGTGGTAGGAAGACATCTGCAGACGCTTCACATAACGCTAGCTCTCTCGCTGTTTGTGCGGCAGATTCCAGTCGGAGCGCGAGTCCGGAGATCGGAACTTCGCCATCGGATACTACCTGAAGGAGAAGAAGGTCCGTTCCACTCGTTCTCTGGGAAACTTTTTAAATAAATCAGGATGTTTTATCTGCCTGCAATAAAATAAGGCGGCATAACGTCTGGCGAATGTACCGTCATGGAGGCGTTTGCTGCTGTGGGTCATATTCACATCAGAAAAAGGGCCGTTTGGAGAGCAATGATGATGTCATATTTAGCCCAACGCTATCCAGAAGGTTAAAGGTCACAGAGGAATCCTAGTAGACACAGATGTTCCGGTCGTCTGTTTTTCAGTAAAAACTGAGTCCGGCTGAAGGAAACCGATCCGATATCAGTGTGTCACCCTGGTGACCTTTAACCTTCAACGCCTGAAGCTCCTTCAGGTTTCTGATGAACATTGGGTCCGCTTATGATTCTGCTAGTTTAACGTCGATCCCCGTCCGTCTGCAGTGTTTCCCTGAAGGAACCGACATGACGTCTGTCCTGGACCTCTACTTTCAGGTGAGTCCAGCTGCTTTTTTTTTTTTTTATCCAAAAGGTGTAAAATATGCATCCTCTCCCTGAAGGTCGGAGCAGTTTTCCTTTTATCCTCCCCACCGTTCTGTTCTGAACATCGCCGGGTTTCTTTTGTCCTCCAGCTGTGCGCCATCGAGGTGACCTGCGAGAGCGGCAGCGTCATGGCGGCCACCCTGGCCAACGGCGGTATCTGTCCAATCACGGGCGAGCGGGTCCTGAGCCCGGAGGCGGTGAGGAACACGCTGAGTCTGATGCACTCCTGCGGGATGTACGACTTCTCCGGACAGTTCGCCTTCCATGTGAGAAACGATCCGAGCTCCGTCTGATCCGGTCCACGTTTTCATGTCCGCTCCTGTAACCGGTCCCCTCCCTATCCGCTGCAGGTCGGACTGCCGGCCAAGTCCGGGGTGGCCGGGGGAATCCTGCTGGTCGTTCCCAACGTGATGGGAATCATGTGCTGGTCGCCTCCGCTGGACAAACTGGGCAACTCGGTCCGAGGGATCCAGTTCTGCACGGTACGCACTTCTCTGTAGCTACACGTATCCCTCAACTCAAATCCACTGAAACTGCAGGGGGGGGGTTGTGAAGAAGTAAGCCTCGTTCTTAGTTGGTTGAGGTCTGGACTTTGACTAGGTCATCGCCTCAGCATGAGGGGCTCGCATTAAAATCTAGAATACGCTGGACTCACCATCCCTCCACCACCGTGCTCCACAGTCGGTCTGATCTGTCCCAGAAGTCTCGTCTCTGCTAACATCAGCCCTGCCGCCATCTTGTTTCTCCTACAACCCTTCCAAGCAGCCGTGTTGGTTCAGGGTCACGACCTTTGACCTTTTAACCTGCTAACTGAGGGCCTGTAGAGTCTCAGATGGAGCTCTGAGCTTCCCGATCTGACCTCGGGCCGAATCAGCTGTCTGAGATGTCCTCCTCTCTGGAGATGACCTTTGACCCTTCCCACATTGATGAGAAGCAACAGTTAAATCTCTGAGGTCATTGCTGAAGTCTTTCCACCCTGGCGCTGGGTTAACTCTTTTTAATCAGATCTTAATGTATTTGATCAGCAGAACATGGCTGCTACCTTCCTTCATCAATGGGTGTACTTAGTTTTTTTTACACATTTTTCCATATTGGATTAAGTTTCATTTAATCAATAATTCGCTGAACATTCATTTATGAACTTTTCAGCTTATATTTAAAAGGTTTTAGAACCTGATAAAATCCAGATGATCAGAACAACCCAAAATGTGGAAAGAGGGGTGTACTTACTTTTGGCCACGCCAGTTTTCGGTCAGCTTTAAGACGTGAGGTGTTGACTGAATCGGTTAACGATCTGCAGCTTCTCACGATCACTTCTCCCGTCGTTTCAGGACCTGGTGGAGCTCTTCAACTTCCACAACTACGACAACCTGAGGCACTTCGCCAAGAAGCACGACCCCCGCAGGGAGGGGGGGGACCAGAGGGTAAGGAGGTCAGAGGTCACCGCCGACGGCGGAACCCTCTGTGTGATTCTGAAGTCTGTCCTGCAGCGGGTCAGAAGGTTCCGTCATGAACATGGCGGTCGGACGGGTTCTGCAGCGTTGAGCGGCGGCCATGTTTAACCACGACGATGCATACAGGTTCAAATGTATACATACACCCCCCCCCTCTGCTGCTTGGCTCTACGTCTCGCGCCCTTTCAGTGTCCGTCGGCGGGATTCGGGGATAATTCGGGATGATGGCGGCAGAACCATGCGCTGAGAAGAACATCCCGGAAGCTTGATGTTAGCCCGAGTTTTATCCCAGTCCAGAACCAGTTTGGGGATCATTATCTCAGCTCCTTTGCTCCATGTTCCCGTGAGACAGCCCTGCAGCATGATGCTGCCACCACCGGACTTGACAGCCGGTCAGGGTATCCGCAGGGTCTTGAAAAGTAATAAAAGTTAATGAATTGATTTATGAAAAATGAAGAAAAAAAGTATTACACTGATTTTGTACAGATCTTATATTCGGTTGTTATTGAGATGTTTTTAAAATGTTTGTCAGTAAACTAACAAAAGAAAATAATTTTTTTGTTTTGTTATGCCAGCCTTTTTAGCTCGGGTTTCCCACGTTAGTTTACGTGATGTCGCTACGAGCCGACGTGATGCGTCCCCCGCTAACTTATGGCGAAGTGCGGCGAAAGCGGATTCTCGGCCAGAAGTTCGGGGTTTTAAACGGTAAAAACAGAAAGGGGGAGGGGCTTACTGCGCATTTTTTGTTAAAAGATTAGTGTTGCCTCAACGGGTTAGCCACAAAACCGCCGCCAAATCAACCCGCCGTTTGTTTGTTGTTGTTTTTTTGTTCGAAGCTGCTACTGTGACGGCGGGAGCAACTTCGGCGGGGTCTAGGACTGCCCCTGAGTACACCGCTCCCCACCGCCTCCGACCTCAGGGTGGCGCTAGCGGGCACAGCCACGCCTCTTAAACGAGTTGAGCATTCATAGCTTGATTCGGCATAAAGGGTGATACAGTATCCGATCGTGTTTTGATAATTTACTTGGGCAAATTTGAATAAACTTTTTAGTTTTATTTGCTAAAATACAACCGCTTAATAGTTTTGAGTGCATTGCGATAAAGTCTGTGAATTTTATTTAAGAAAAGGGTCTTAAGAAGGTAATTTAAATAGATTTTGAGTGGGTTTTGTAGTGGTTAGTGCGGGGCGCCCCGTGTACGGAGGCCTCGGTCGTCGTCGCGGGTTCGAGTCCCGTCCTCGTAGACGTCTGCCGCACGTCTTTCATCACTTTTCTCCTCCCTTCAAAAACGAAAAACTATCCACTGTCAAATAAAGGCCACAAGACATTTAAAAAAAAGATTTTGAGATCCCTGATCCAAACAAACATACCGCCTGGTTTGAGCTTCAACCATTTAGTCGAGCTTTAAGGGTGTTGAGTTTGGATCAGGTCCTTCTGTCCCGGTCTGAACCCTCTCAGTCCACGGCGGCGTTAAACTTTAAAGATGGACGGGTGTATTTGAGCCTGTATGCCTGGTGATGAGTTCATGTTAACCTCAGTGTTTTTAAAGGGCAACACACAGCCGGACATCGGGTCGTCCTCGTGTGCTTTCCCCTTTAATTAATTGGACCAGTATGGTTCCATCAGAACCTCCAGAACTGAAATGTTGTTAAATAGGGGTGTAACGGTCCATGTTTCGTGTTGTTTGTTTTTTTCTGTACTATCCTGTCGGTTCGGTACCGAACGAATCCAGCTGTTTACCACCTGAACACATGCAGGATTTTTATGTGAGGAACTCGGAGCGCAGAGCAACGTTTCCGCAGGGAAACCTTAAAAAGTGACACCAGAACAAAACAGAAAGGGCTCCAAAAGTTATATGGGAACATTAATGGTTTCTCATGCAGCTGCAATAGAAAAAGAAAGATGAACCGAACCAGAACTTTGTCAGCGAACGCATCTTCCAACAGCAATAAGGTCCATAAGACGCTCTGCTCTGAACTGAATGATTCACCTGAAACAATGGAAACATCAGTGATACTAGAGAAACACCAGCTGATGTCCAACATGGCTACCAGTAGCATCCAATCAGCCCAAACTAATTAATCAGGATTAAACTTAAGTCGGAGGAATCCCAGTTGATGAGAAGGGATCTGCTTGTACTATTTCTTTTTTTTATCCAATCAAATCTGGAATCAGTTCTATACTTTCAACTTTTTAAGTTATATAACACAATCTAATTAAATTCAGAAATTGAAAGGAAGGGATTCAGGGGGAAAAACGTTCATTGTTTAATACTGATCAAAGTAAAAAAAAAAAGTTAAATGCATTCCTCTATTTATTTATCTTGATTAAAGTTAACCGAAAACGTACCGAACTGTGATTATTATTTTTTTGCACCGTTACACCCCTATTATTAGATGAACCCAACGGAGATGAAACTAATTCCTTAATCCGTGTCGATTAAAACAGCAACACAACTTTGGACCCTTGGATTACGAGAGCCTCCAGCAGGAGCTCACTCTGAAAGCCCCCCTGTGGAAAAAAGTGTCTCCCACTGAGAGCGACCAGGACAGCTCCACTACTGTAGTCTATAGGATGGACAAAGTCAGCGAGTGAAACTCACCTCTCAGCAGCAGCAGCAGCAGCAGCAGCACCACCTTCCTTCTCCACCAGATATTTATATTTATAAACCATGTAGAGGATTATTTATTGCTTGTGAAGCGGTTAGTGTGTGAACGGGCCGGGGGAATTTCTTTTATTATTGTTTCCTCTGAATATGAAATCTGTCTCAGAGATCTAACGTTCAGATTCTGCAGAACCGCTTGGATTTTATTTGTTTTTCTGTAAATGGGTAAAGATGTGGGGCTCCGCCTCCAAAGGAGGGGGGGGGGCAAGCAGCCAATGAGGATAGAGAACTTGTTAGTGTGTGTGTGTGGATGTACAGGGGTGCCTTACAGAAAGAGTATAGATTTTAAATATTTGCACACAAATACAAGTGTTAAACGATCAAAGTCTGCATGGAGGCTCAGATTGTTGCTTTAAAGTGTCTGTGGGGAAATTTGTGGAAACAGATTTAGATGAAGATCTGGGGAAATAAGACTCAGATTTCTTAGAAAAAATAGAAAAATTCCTGGATTTATGCAGGGAAAAAAAATTAAAGCTATGAAATTATTTAAGGCTTCCTGATCACCTTATAAAACCCTGATGCAGCGTCTCTGGGGTAATCAAGGCCCGGATTTAAGGAAAACCTCCTAAAGAGAAGAAGAAAAATGTCTGGATATTTAATTTTACTGCTAAAATATGGAGCGTATTAATTATCGTGATGCACGATGAACAGCTGCCTTTAATTCTGGTCGGCCTTTTCGCCTTGACCTCTGTGACCTCCGGGGGGGTCACATGACCTGTACAGAACCCTGAATAGATGCGGAGTTCACAGAAAACATTTTTGTTGCTTGCACTGGATTTTATTTGGAGCCGTCATAATAAAAATAGGCTGAATACGTTTGCACGCCACACTTTTAAGAAGAAAAAAACCCAAAACCAAATCATGCAGTTTCTCAGAAGGTTCATTTGTTGGTGTTGTCGACTCTCCTGTGGATTTCTGGCTGCGGCACTCCGGGTTTTCCACATTACGCTCCGGGTTTTCCTGCTATCCGCCCCGGGTTTTCCTGCTATCCGCCCCGGGTTTTCCTGCTATCCGCCCCGGGTTTTCCTGCTATCCGCTCCGGGTTTTCCTCATTACGCTCCGGGTTTTCCTGCTATCCGCCCCGGGTTTTCCTGCTATCCGCCCCGGGTTTTCCTACTATCCGCTCCGCATTTTCCTGCTGTCCGCTCCGGGTTTTCCTACTATCCGCTCCGGGTTTTCCTGCTGTCCGCTCCGGGTTTTCCTGCTATCCGCTCCGGGTTTTCCTGCTATCCGCTCCGCGTCGCTCCGGGTTTTCCTGCTATCCGCTCCGGGTTTTCCTGCTATCCGCTCCGGGTTTTCCTGCTATCCGCTCCGGGTTTTCCTGCTATCCGCTCCGGGTTTTCCTCCTATCCGCCCCGGGTCGACGCTGCGTTCCAAAGCCAGCAGGTTTACACAGCAGGAAAATTTGCTCGTGTTCAAACGTGACGCTGCTTTTTACACAGAATGACAAAAATCAGGCTTTTAAAGTTTTATGGGAAACACTGCGGTGAAGTCCTGGTCCGGTCTGGTCCTGTCCAGCCCGCTGGTCTTCCTGTTTTCCTTCCAGTCAGTCAGAGTTTTTTAACTGAAGTTTGAACCAGAAAACCACAACATTCCCTCTAGGTTGCATCCAACTCCAAACAAAATATTACAGATGATGTAAGATTTTGCTAGGGGTGGAGCTTAAAATCAATCAAATCCATCTAGTTTCTATTAATTGAAGCATCCAAACCAATTGATTTGTCTTTTATTTATTTGAAACCACAAATCAAACCAACACATGTCCAAAATATGTTTCATAATCATATCAAGGTCATATTTTCAATGAAGGCTAAAGGAAATGTGTGTGGGCATTTTAAATATAATATAGGGTGACCCTATATTGATTTCCATAAAAGAGGAAACTTGGTCCAATCCTTAAACACATCAATCATATTCTGTTTACTTAAAGGAGTCATGACCTGTAATTTTCACTTTTCCATGAGAAAAAATGTATGTTATGATTGCCTAACGATTATACACTGGCCGGGAAGCCGATATTTAAAAGTGAAGTGTTTGTTTACCCCTGGGTTCGTCAACCAGTCCATGCGCACTCAAATACGTGGTTTTAATTTCTGGCCGTCTTGACGTCAAGTCGGCGCAGGATATACCATATATGGACATCGCAGACCTTCCTATGCTGCAGGAAGCCCATCCTCCTTCTCCCCCTCATATTCAGTCGAGCGCCGCCATTATTGAATTCTGGTGATGGGAATTCCAGCTCTTTTTGGAGAGCCAGTTCTTTTGGCTTGGCTCACCATAAAGAGCCGGCTCTTTCAGCTCCTCAGATTTTCTGTTGCTTAAAGTGTAATTATTACCAAAATTAATGCAAAACGATGTGCACCAAATGTACCAAAACAAGCGGGGGGGGGGGGGGGGGAATGAAAAAATTTAACAAAACGGCTCCCAATGACGAGCCGACTCCAATCGTTCACTTCAAAGAGTTAGCTCTTAGAGCCGATTCGTTCACGACCGACACATCACCGATTCGAAGTACGAACTCCACCGTGAAAGATGCAGAAAGTTTCTTCATGCAATGATGCATGAAGAAGACATATTCGTGTCAGCCTTTTATTTTAATCAGCTAAAACCATTTCTGCCAGAAACGTAGTGCAACACGTGAGTTGCTCTGTTGTTGACTGCCAGAATCAACATGGAAATATTTTTTCTATTTATTTTACGCCGGAATCCTTTATGAATTTGGGACAATATCAGACGAAGTTGAAGCTCCGTTTGGAAAAAGGGGCCATTCCAACAATCAGAGACTTGCCTGCAATTGAAACAGTAAGGCTGTGTTTTTATTGCTCTGCTGTAACAAACAGCAGCTAACTGCTAATGTGGCTATTGTATGCTAGCGGGAGTAGTAGATATGGGTTAGATATGCTGAAGCGTTACCTGCGGTGTCAACCCCCCTCCTTCCTGCCACCAATCAACGCGTCCCTCATTTGCATTATTACAATGACCGTCCACCACAGCCAAAGTATCGCATCAGATCTCGCGAGACAATAATGCCTTCAGAAATAAGGGTCAGAGGAGCTCTGTTGATTTCTTTCACTTTTTTTCAACTTTTCTTTTTTAGAAGGGCCTGAAAGACTATAATAGTGCGTGGGTATCCCAAGATAATACTAGGTTATGACTCCTTTAAAGAAAACTTTTGATTGTAACATATTTAAAGTAGTCCTGCTCTATTTGGTTAAAAAGAAAAACTAAATAAACGTCAGATCAGCTTTTATAATAAAATGTACAGAAATGACTTTAAAATGTAAATAGAAATAATTAATCTTCTATATTAGAAAATAAACATATAACAATAATAGCTCAATTTTTAAGTCGTATAGGACAGAAATTACACAAAAATCTGAAATTATATTCTGAGAAAATAAGTGTTATTATTCTATTCAAAGTAATAGAAAATAAAAAGCAGCATTCTCCCATAAACACTTCAAGTTTATTCTCCAGTCTGGTTTTTTTCTCTGTCAGTTTAATCCAGAACTTTGCAGCGTTTTCATAGTTTCTGTGTCAGATTGACCAATGGGATGTTTGCCACCTGTTATACACAGAAACTAATCTACCAGCTATGAGTACGATGCTCTGCGATACATATTATGGGATGGAAGGAAGGAGATTTCCTTCCTGTTTCAGACGTAAAGCTCCACTTGGGCTGACGTCTGGTTAAACATGAGCTGCAGCTCGGGGAGGACGCCCCGGATAGAACCGATAAGGTGGAACATGCTGCTGCTGCTAACATGATACAACAACAGATAAAGAGCAAAATAGTTGCTGTATTTTTTAAATGTCGCGCTGCAGCCATGATGTTTCCGCCGGTCCGTCCCCTAATAATGGTCTTTTATGTTTTTCTCATTTAATTATGAAAAATAATAGATTTTAAACACTTTTGAATCACTATTGATTTTGCACGTTTCACATCGCGTTGAATCGATTTATGGTGAGTCGGCACACCCCTAGCAATGCTCCAGTTATCGCTCGTCTCCGTTTTATTTCACCGTTTAAACGACCACCTCATCGTGGCGTCACGTGTTAGCTCGGTTTTTAAAGGTCACGACCCGCATCTGTCCGCCGGCCGTAGACGTCGTCACATCATCGAAACACACCAACCACTTCTGTGGAACTTCAGTCCTCCGAATGCAGCGTTTTCATTGGTTCATTCAACAGGAGTCATGCAACCTTCAATCTGATTGGTCAGTGAGCTCCCCAGGTGAAATGCTTTTGTTTTTTGTTATTATTGTTGCATGACAGAAAGCAAGGGGTTTATCTACCAGAATGACTTCATTATTAGACCCCGCCCACATCGCACCAACAGGGCTGCTGAAATATTTACAATCATGAGGTAATGTTTGTTGGTAAAACGGCCCATTTAAAGACCCGAGGACCAAACCGTTGTTCTCACACTCCGGGTCAGGAGATCCTCAGAAAGCTTTAAAAAACGACCCGTAGGACAGTCTGGGTGTCTGGAAGGAAAACCACAAGGAGCCGCGGTTCGGATGAAGAGTCTTAAGTTTCCCGTGATCAAAACGACCAAAACTCTGCATCAAATAAATCTGAGTGGTTCAGGCTGCGTTTTGTCACCTTTTCTTTAACTTAATGGTGATTCTAGTTGGTGGAGGGAAGAAAGCATCATTTTTCTTCCTCCTCTTGGGTTTTTATTCCCGGTTCTGGTTTCAGGTGCAGAAACGTCTGCGGCGTGTTTTTTTTCAGTATTATCTGAGCCGTTCTGCTGGATGTTCACAGCAGCAGCTGTAGATGGCGTAGCTTTTTGGATGCTTTCATTTGCATCGAATGGAAACTTCAGACGCTGCGATTCCTTCGGCCTCCTGCTGGGAACTGTGAGCGTTGCAGGTGAATATTCTGGTGAGCTGAGGCCGTTCGCGGCCACTGCTGGAACCGTTCAGCTGGTTTTAGGTTGGATTCAAGCCCAGAGTGGCGGCTGCTGCAGCAAAAATCTCTGATATGTGTAAAGAGTTTTTATTTTCTGTCGCATTTATATTCTTGGATTCTATTTTTCGTCTTTTTTTTTTTTCTGTGGGGATAAGAATTCAAAAGCCTCGACTGTTTTAATAACCTTTCAGAGACGATCTGAGGGAAAATCAGCAGCTGGTTTCAAATCTGTCACTTTGTCTAGAATTCATGTCTTCAATCGTTGTTTATGAACGAATCTGTAAGTATAGGAACAACTGGAATCGTCTTCTGGGATCATTTTAGATCATAGGAAAACATTTAAAAAACAACCTAAATGCCTCCATCTGAACGTCTGCTCGGATGTTAAGATGCTATAAGGTTCCCAAATCCTAAATTAAATTTGCCTACATTAACGTTCAGATGATGGTATGTTTTTCTCTTTCGGGGAACTAATTAAATGACGTAATCAGGAATAATCATAATAATCGATTTAACTGTTTTGAATTTAAAAATAGTTTATTTATTCCAAAGTGAAATTAAAGGTTTTAACGCTCGTCTTTAAATCCAGTCCTGCTTTTTAGGTTCTTCCTTCTACCAGAAAAACACGATTATCCTGCTCCAAATCGCTCCAACATTTAGTTCAACAATATATATTTATTTTTTTATTCAACTGATTTTTTTTGTTTTTCAAAATGATTAATACATATAGAAAATAAGAATATTTACAGGTGAAAGTTGAAATTCCATGCAAAGTGAATGATGGTCAGTGATGGTTTTCTGTCAGGTCAGCAGTTTTCCCCATGATTATGATTCTTAATATACCAGACTGAGACCATTTAAAGGGACAGGAACCATTTGGAGCGGATTACAGTGGGACGACACTTTGAGCCGAAAATATTCAACCGTTTCACATTATTTCTGAGATTTTGAATTTAGGGTTTTCCATAAGCTGTAAACCATAATCATCATTATAAAAAATAAAGGCTTGAAATATCTCGCTTTGCATGTAATGAGACTTTTAGTTTCACCTTTTTAGTTGAATTACTGAAATAAACTTTTGTACGATGTTCTGGTTTTTCAAGTTTCACCTGTAAGTGGGTCCAGCTTCACAGATCAACAGCTGGATGCTCCGAAATGTTTAAAATGGGCTTGAATTAATTTAATGCGAGTCACTTCGGATTATAGAGAGAGCAGCATTCTTTATCCCAGCTCTGTATGAACTTATTAATACCTGGAAACACAATCAGGTTGTATAGTTTATTTTTAAACATGGACCTCTGCATTTAATACGTTTATAAATGATGTTTGCTGCTCTATAACGTTACAGCAGGCTGTTCCCAAACGGTCGCATGAAATGTTGACTAAATCTCAGTAAAAATTTATACCTCCATAATAATGTAAAAATAGAGGCAGGAAATCACTTCTTGCCTTAAAGCTTGTATAGATTTTCACTCTAAATGGACTAAAAACGGTCAGCTTTACCTGAAATTATGCCCAATGTTTTAATTATTCTTACGGAAAGCAGTTAATCACTTTATCGTTGGCATAGAGGTGGATTTGAGATGAACTTAGGAAGGGATCGTTTCTATTAAAAAAAAAACAAAAAGAACAGTGGTCCGAGGATTGCTCCCTGAGGAACTAATTTGGCTGCTTTTTAGGTGGATTGAAGCGTTGCCTCCCGATCCTTCGTTAAGCAACAGAGGGATGATTCTCTCTGTTACTGCAGCATCAATCAGTTTGTGCTCCTTCCATCACTTCCCAAAATGTGAAGAAAAGAAGATTTAATCTACGGTGCAATACAGTATCAACATAAGAATGAATGTAGGGGGGGATTTTGAAAGGGATCATTGATATATTGGATAGAATGAAGTGGTTCTAGGATTTATCCCTGAGGAACGCCCTTGTCTACACTGAGCTAGCTGCCTAAACAGCCCAACAGGGGGCAGTAAAAAGGACTTTTTGGATGTTTGTGTCACTAACTTTCTTTTTGGCATCAAATCTTAAATATTAAAAGCTGAACAGTTGAGCTGCATCTCATTCCAACCAATTGGCATCGACTGTCTCTCATCGTGGGATTTTTATTTTTATTTTTTATTTTTTGGCGACAGCGGGGCTTTTGAATCTTTTACTGATTTGTTCCCTTAAATCACCGTTATTTTTGTTTTTCTGCTCATGTCATGTATGATTTAATTTGTTTCTCTGATTTTTCATCCTGCATGCTCAGCTGTGTACAGACTGTTAAATGTCTCCTAAACCTTCATGTTTCTTCATGTTTTCACTGTTTATGTTGATTCCTGAGCTGAATCTTTTTATTTCTTTATAAAATGGAAACTACAGATGCAACTTGAATAAATACAGATCCACTACCATTACAGTCGGACTTGGAGTTGTAAGATAATCCAATGCTGCGGTGCTCAGGAGTCAAACCAGAGGGTTTTGTGTTTAATTGTGATGGGAGGAATATTAAAGTATTTCATGTTTTAAAGGGAAAACAAACAAACGTGCAGGAGAATGAAACCTTACATCTCCAAGTTCACGCCTGTCCAAGTCTTGATGTTTGTGATTGTTTGAAAAGTCTCCATCACTCCATGATCTGTTCCTGTCTGCTGGTTCAAGCTTCCATCATCTCTGGCCGACGCGACGCTGAACCTTGTTAATTTGCTTCTTTTTGTTTGTTGCCATTTTGTCTCATATATTAAATAAAATAAAGCACTTGTCCATCAGCTTCCTCCTTTGTTCCCACTTCTGTTCTCTCTAACCCCACCATCCACCTGGTCGTTGTATAAAGGTAGCAGTGGAGTCCCTGCTGGGTGTTGTGGTTTATCAGAGTTGCAGGAAGGATCTAAGGTAGCAGTCAGTCTTGCAGCGAATCTAAAGAGGCCTCTGACTGAAGACTGTTGCTGTATAACAACCTCATGTCCTGGATGACTCCGTCAGTTTTTGGCTAGCTCTGCTAATTCACTCTAAATCTGTCTGGTCTTTGGGGGAGACGTTAGAGTAGGGGATGGTTTGAACTTCCTCCTTCTCTCGCTGCTCTTTGGTCCTGCTCTGCATCCACGAAACCTCCTTTTCAACTCTTAGGATTTGGGGTCAGAGATCAGGGATTATTTGGGCTTTTGAGATGCTAATCAGCTGCTCCCAGTTGTAAAAACCGTACCTTGACGTGGGGTGAGGTTCTCTGGGATCAGATATATAAAACCTAAATTAGAGTTTTGACCTTAATTGAAACCTTTTGTTAGAACTTTGAATTACTCCATGCTGTTCCTCAATATGATTGCAAGAAAAATAATATATTTTGTATTTGGTCAAATGAAATAAATTTTGGCGGATCTTGTTATGAAGTGCATGCAGCTATCCTGCTCCACAAATTCCTCCATCACTCTTGTAAAAATCATCTTTGCTTGACTTCATTTTTAAAAATCTGGCCGCTTCATTGGATGTTATCCATAAGGAGCGTCGTCCCGGATCGGTTCTTTTTTCTTTTTTTTTACTTTTCTACAGAAGCGTAGACCCGCCACCCAAGTGAAATAAAAAATAGAGCTGCATCACATTATGATGTGAAAACGTTATTGTTTGAAGAATACACATTTTTTGTTTCTACGATTTACTATCACGTTCTTACAATATAAATTTCATGTTTTAACAATATATATATCACAAACGTTCTCACAACAAAAACATATTGTTTGAACAATATGTTTTTATTGTGAGATCGTAATATAGCTCTATTTTTATTTCGCCTGGGTGGCGGCTCTACGCTCACGTAGTTTTCAGTGTTTTCAATGTGTAGAAGAAGAGCGTCTGTTTCCCATTGTGACTGTGGTGCTCAGCACTGCCCCCTGTCAGTGAGGCGCGGTATTCTCTGCCTCCCCAGGTGCATTTATGGTCGACCAGAAAGACTAAATATTTCTCACACATTCTATAAATATATTAGACAGACTGTAGAGTGTCGGCATGTGTAGTGTCGCACTTTGTCCCTGTATTTGAACAGGCAATGCCTAAATTTTAATTTATCCTCCTGAGAACCAAGGAAAAAAAGTTATCTTTTCTTTTTTTTGTGATTTCCTATCTATTTAGGCCAAAAAGAACACCTTACCATTTAAAAAAATTTTATTTAAACTTTAAAGCATGTCCACTGTAGTGGACAACAGGACAATTCACTAAAGTCTAAATACAACTGAATTTAAAACAAAATGTGAACAGCATTTTATGAGATTCACCCAAGAATACATTAGATTTGATCAAAAAACAAATGTATTCATGAGCTTTTTTCTTTCCCACAAAGGGACATTCCTGCTCCCTCTCTGTTTCTTCATCAGATTCTCCTGCATCTTCTTCCTCTGTCTTTACCATCTTCCTCTATCACAGGCTAATACTACTAATAATCCTCATCATTTTCCTCATCTGAAAGGTCCAAATCTTAACGTCCCTTGACAATCTTGTATAGAATCTCTTCTGCTTCATGTGTTTCTCCTACAACGACGAAGTCATTCAATTCCCTAAAACCGTCCTGTGGTCCTCCACAATAGACATTCATAAAAGCAGTTCTTTCAAAAGATAAACTGCTTTCAGAAGTCAAAATATTGGTATTGACACGTTAAATAACAAGAACATGTATAATTAGTATAGTAAAAAAAATAGCAAAAGATGAAGTTTATTTGATTTATCTCTCATCTTTTGATAAAATGTGGTTACTGGTAAACCAGCCATTTTGGTTGAGGAAAAAAGAGGAACTTCCCAGCATGTAAATGAAATGACACATCACTGGAAAGCCCAGGATGTTCTCTAAACTACCTCAACTACTACTAAATACCTCCAAAATAGTAAAAGAAGATAAAGGTCAACAAAATATCCACTACAAAGGACACAAATGAATGAGCCGGGTCTCAGGAGAATCTCTTTGTGTTCAGAGCAGCATCTGGTTAAGTGGTTGGAGTTTAAAGCAATCAGGAATAATCTGTAATTTTTGACTATTTGTGAACAAACTGAGCTCAAACAAACAAATGAAAGAGTGATAGGTGGATGTTATTGATCTGCCAGAATATTGTCCATGTATGCAGATGATGCCGTCTTGTATACTCAAAAGATTATGGAAAATTAATAATTGGATTTATTGTTTTTATTATCACCAAAACTATCATATGGACTTCTCACAAAAGGCAAATACTGACAATGATCCAAGTATTTTCATTCAAGACGGAAAACACTTTAAAAAGAAAACAACCTCAAATTTAACTCGTCAAACTTTAGATTTAATGACAAGCAGCTCAACAAAACCACTAAAGCCAATAGAAGCAGTTTTTAATCTCGTTTTGATAAAACCAAATCACAAAGTCAGTGTCAGATAGTCTAAAAACATGTAAAAGATAACGATTCTGTACTTGTTCCTAAAATATTTTCGAAAACATCTTCAAATCTCCTGGAAAGCCAGAATCTCAGTGACTTACAGCCTTTTAGACGTAAGACATGTGCTGCGACAAAGAAACAGTTAATCCAAGAAATTCTAATCCATTCTCATCCGTGACATGTATCTCATTACAATTAAAAGTGTCCTTGGCATAAATCATAACAATAATTTAGTAATTATCTTGTTGTGGGGTGCCGTTTGTGAAGTTACACAGTCAAAAATTAACACTAATAATTTCAATTCAATTCAGTTTATTTATATAGCGCCGATTCACAACAGATGTTTCATCTCAAGGCTCTTAACAAGAAGTCATTTCAATACATTTATACAAACATTCCAATCAGTTAAAAAGTTTCCTATTTAAGGAATCCCAGCAGATTGCGTCAGTCATTGGCGTGAGGTTGGGCCCCGTTGATGCAGACTTTCCAACCACAGCAATCCTTCAGCAATCCCTCATACTGAGCAAGCATGTAGCGACGGTGGAGAGGAAAAACTCCCCTTTAACAGGAAGAAACCTCCAACAGAACCAGGCTCAGTAGGAGCGGTCATCTGCCACGACCGTCTGGGGGTTTGAGAAGACAGAGCAGAGACACAGAAGGAACAGAAGATCTGATATAAGAGAACTTTCTATGTTACAGAAAGTAAAAAGTTGATAACAGGACACAGTGGATGTTCAGTTACTGGGAGGATCATCCCAGTCGATGCCCCCCCTCCAACAGGGCATGGCAGCCAAGCAGGATACCAGACCAGGTATATCTTCTATGGAGAGAAAAACACTAAGAGAAAACAAAGTTAACAGTCGAAATAATAGAATGTACTGTAATACAACTGGAGAGTAGTAGGAGAGAAAAGTAGCAGAGTGAAGAAAATTGGTAAGTCTGTCCTCCAGCAGTCTAAGCCTATAGCAGCATAACTACAGAGATAGCTCAGGAGGACCTTAGCCACTCTAACTATAAGCTTTATCAAAAAGGAAAGTTTTAAGCCTGGCCTTAAAAGTAAACAGAGTGTCTGCCTCACGGACTAAAGCTGGGAGCTGGTTCCACAGGAGAGGAGCCTGATAACTAAAAGATCTGCCTCCCATTCTACTTTTAGAAATCCTAGGAACTACAAGTAAACCTGCAGTCTGAGAGCAAAGGGCTCTGTTAGGAACATATGGACCAATCAGATCTCTGATGGATGATGGAGCTGATTATTATGGGCTTTATATGGAAGAAGGAGGATCTTAGATTCTATTCTGGATTTAACAGGGAGCCAATGAAGGGAAGCAAAACAGGAGAAATGTGATCTCTCTTTTTAATATTCATCAGAACTCTTGCTGCAGCATTTTGGATCAACTGAAGGCTTTTAATGGCATTTTGTGGACTTCCTGATAGTAAAGAATTACAGTAGTCCAGCCTTGAGGTAACAAATGCATGGACTAGTTTCTCAGCATCACTCCTGGACAGGATGTTTCTAATTTTAGCAATATTCCGGAGGTGAAAGAAGGAAATCCTAGAAACCTGTTTAATATGGGATTTAAATGTCAAGTCTTGGTCAAAAATAAACGCCGAGGTTCTTTACGTTATTACTGGGGGCCAATTTAATGCCATCCAGATGAAGTGATTGACTAATCAGTTTCTGTTTAAGAACTTCTGGTCCAAAGACGGAAACTTCTGTCTTGTCAGAATTTAAAAGCAAAAAGTTTAGATTCAACCATGTTTTTATGTCTTCCAGACATGCCTGTAATCTACCTAACTGACTGGGTTCATCAGGATTTATGGATAAATATAGTTGTGTATCATCTGCATAGCTGTGGAAATTTATCCCATGCTGTCTAATGATTCTACCAATTGGAAGCATATATATGGTGAACAGAATTGGTCCAAGCACAGAACCCTGTGGAACTCCACAAGTAACCCTTGAGAGTGAAGAAGATTTATCATTTAGATGAACAAACTGGAATCTATCAGACAAATATGATTTAAACCAGCCTAGTGCTGTTCCTTTGATCCCTGCAACATGTTCAAGCCTTTCTAAGAGAATATTATGATCGACTGTGTCAAAAGCAGCACTGAGATCTAACAAAACCAGAACAGACACCAGTCCATTATCTGAGGCCATGAGAATATCATTAGTAACCTTCACCAGTGCTGTTTCAGTGCTATGATGAGCTCTAAAACCTGACTGAAACTCTTCAAACAGCTCGTTATTGTTTAGATGTTCACAGACTGGATTAGCAACTATTTTCTCAAGGACTTTGGATAAGAAAGGAAGGTTAGATATAGGTCTGTAATTCACTAAGTCATCTTGATCAAGGGAAGGTTTCTTGAGTAAAGGTTTAATTACAGCTATTTTAAAATCCTGTGGTACGTATCCGTTTACTAAGGATAGATTCATCATATCCAAAATGGGGCCAGGAACCAAATGGAACACTTCTTTAAATAATTTGGTTGGAATTGGGTCCAACATACAAGTTGAAGGTTTAGATGAGGCTAATATTTTTGATAATTCCGAAAGCTCGACTGAATCAAAACAGCCTAAGCACAACTGAGGTTCTACAGTTCTTTCTGATACTGCCTCATTTACTGAGGAAGAAGTAATCATGTTTGGGAGGATGCCAATGATTTTATTTTTAATAAAATTAATTTTATTTATGAAGAATCCCATAAAATCATCCCTGCTAAGAGCTGGGGGAATAGTTGGCTCAACAGAGCTATGACTCTGTGTAAGTTTGGCAACTGTAGTAAAAAGAAACCTGGGATTGTTTTTATTCGCCTCTATTAATGATGAAAAATATGCTGTTCTAGCTTGTCGAAGGGTCTTTTTATACAGCAATAGACTGTTATTCCAGGTTAAATAGGAATCCTCTAGATGTGTAGAGCACCATTTTCTCTCCAATTTCCTAGTGTTCTGCTTTAAAGTACGCAACTCTGCGTTAAACCAAGGAGTCAGCCTCCTATGGCTAGCCACTTTCTTTTTTAATGGGGCTGCACTATCTAATGCCAAACGCAATGAGGACGTAACGCTGTGAACCAGACCATCAATTTCTGAAGAGTTAGAGATAGAATTGCTGCCATCCACTGTGTTACTCTGAGACACTGAGGAAAGTAAGAATGGAACAGATTCTTTAAAAATTGTTACAGCATTGTCTGATAAAGTTCTACTATAATGACATTTTCTTTCAGATTTAAGATGGTCAGTTAAAGTAAATTCAAAAGTTATCAAGAAGTGGTCAGACAGGACCGGGTTATGTGGGTGGACTGTTATTTCCTCACACTTAATACCGAATGTCAGACGTATTTGGGTTATTTAACCAGTCAGAAAAAAAATGGGGGTTCATTTTTCAGTCATATTTGTGTCCATATTATTTATTTATTTATAAATGTCACCGTTTCAAATTACATTTTTAGCTCCACACTTAATATTTAGCTAGCAAGCTAAACAGGCTAGCTAAATATATAGCTTCGAAGTAAATATTTAGCTCAGAGCTAACTATTTAGCTAAAATGCTAATTCATTTGCCGAGAAGCGGAAGTGGACCATCAAAATAAAAGCTAACTGCTGCTGTAAATCCATCGGTAAATGTCTGTATTGCCGTTAAAATGTCTAATTCTACGTCGTTTTAAGCAGAACTGTTGGGAGGAAAATAAACAATGATTAAAGAGGTGATATTCAGTCTGGTCAAGAATTTATAGAGGTTCGTCAGCTTTTATTTTGGTACTCCACTTCCGCTTATTGGCAAGTAAATTTGCTAGCCAATTTAGCTTGCTAGCTTATTTGAAACTGTGACTTTTCTAAACTATTAAATAACATGGATGCAAATATAACTTGTGAAAAATGAACCCCCATTTTAGTTTTCAATCCTACAACCATTTTATCCTAAATAACCCAAATTGTTGCTAATGACTTGTGACTGTGTAACTTTACAAACGGCTCCCTACATCTTATGAGGCGGAGCCAGATCAGTTCCGTCTGCAGCTCTTTCGGAGCCGCTCACACCCAGAACATATCAGGGTTTCTGCAGCTGTGTGCAAATGTTGTCTCTGATTCTATCCTCAGGTGAAGTCCGTCATCAACCTGCTGTTCGCTGCCTACACAGGAGACGTTTCAGCCCTGAGGAGGTGAGCATTTTAGCATCCATGTTTGTTTCTCTGCTCATGAAGGAGAAGGAAGGTGTGGTCGCTGCGATGAGTCTGCTTTGTACGTTGTTGCCCCCTGGTGGCCTCAAGACGAACATGTCAGACAAATCCAAGCCGAAAATGGTGAAGAAAGGAAAATATAAGTTGGTGATTGAATTTTTTAAACAAAGTGGTTTATTGACGACAGTCTGGGTTTTTGTTTGTTCGTTTTACAGTAGGTGGTGAAAATGCACCTAAAAGTTAGATGCCACCCGCCAATAAACAAGAAGAAGAAGAATAACTCCAAGTGGATTTAAAGAATTATTCTTGACAAAAGGGTTTTTCTCTGGATTTGGTAAACATTGGGGTCTCTGGTTACTGATAAATCTACCAACATGAAATTGTTTCTGAATATTGTATCTGATGAAAGATTATTCGTACCTTTGAGAAACTATATTTATTCACTTTAGCCATAAAATCTCAAACATTATTAAGAATATTTTAGTTATTTTGCTTGTTTTAAAGCATTTTTTTGTTACAGGGTTGAATGTTATGGGGGTGGAAGATTTTATCCAGAAGTGGCCATAAGTCTACATTAGCTAGTGTATGGAGCAGCATATAGCACGGGAAAAACAAGAAATTAATATATTTTTTCAAGACAATCATTGGGTTTAAAAAACAAATAAACATAAATATAATTATTGCATGTAACAGTGTTGAAAATTTGAGCTTGACATTGTCACTTTGATAAAAGCAATAAAATATGGGTCAGAAAGTATGCTAACACTTCACTGTATAACCAGGAAAGACCTGAGGGATGTCACTTTCTGGGTGCTGAGAAAGTTTAATTGAACAATTATTTCTAAAAAGGGGAAGATTTGTATGTATGTTACGGGTTGGACAAAACTGGGGGACATGATTGATTGGCAAATATTATATAACCAGAAAAAAACCTCTGGTTACCGTCTATTTACATTTATATTTGATTCACTGAAAAAGCAACTTTGGTAAATGGAGACATGCCCATATGGCTGACCTCTACTCATTAGAAGCCCATAAAACTTTTAAAAACATCATTTTTAAAATACGTTTGTGTGTCATAATACAAAAGAACATAGATCCTTCTGTTTCTTGTTTTAAAACGTATTTTGTGATTTACGTTAAATGAAAATCTTTGTGGTGAACCTGTGGGACACAGAATGCGCCGCATTCAGAGAATCAGCCAAAACGTTGCTGGTTATTAGTGGTTGTTGTTCAAGACACTTTATTATTACACGATGACTTTATTCATCCAGCCTCATTCATGAGTATCTTAGCTGTGAAATGATCCAGTCTTTCATTTAGATCAGACTCTGGAGGAAAACTCAGCTCCACGTTAGATTTAGAGGTGAAAATCTCTCCCTTCATTCTCCAGCAGGTTTGATGTTGGTGGTAAACTGCAGCTCCTGTCTGAAGTTTACAGAAACCCATCAGAATAAACAAACACAGAAACAACTAAAACCGCTTTGTGGCACCACCCCTGGCTTTGATTACAGCCTTGAGTCTCTGAGGCATGGACTTAACAAGTGATGAACAGTAGTCCTCATCAATCTGGCTCCAACTTTGTCTGATGGCTGTTGCCAGATCCGCTTTGCATGTGGGAGTCTTGTCATGGAACAATTTCTTCAATTTCCACCACATATTTTTAATCGGATTGAGATGCGGGCTATTTGCAGGCCATGCCATGGACCTAATTTGTCTCTCTTCAAGGAAAGTTTGAACAGTTTTGGCTCTATCGCATGATGCATTATCATCTTGGAAAATTATGTCATCATCCCCAAACATCCTTTCAATAGATGGAATAAGATAGGTGTCCAAAATCTCAATGTAAACTTGTGCATTTACTGAACATTTAATGACAGCCATCTCTCCAGGACCTTTACCTGACATGCAGCCCCATATCATAAGAGCCATATGTCTTTGGGACGGCACCAAACTAAAGTTCCAGCATCGTCCCCTTGTCCAATGCAGATTCGTGATTCATCAGTGAAGATGACCTTCATCCAGTCATCTACAGTCCATGATTGCCTTTCCTTGGCCCATTGAAGTCTAGCTTTCTTATGTTTGTAAGTTAACATTGGCTTTCTTTTGGCTTTTCTGTAGGAAAATCCCATCTCTGCTAGACGGTTCCCAACAGTTCGGTCACAGACTCTTGCTCCAGTTTGTGCCTATTTGTTACGCTGTGCATTTTTGGTTTTCCAAACATAATGCTTTAAGTTTTCGGTCCGTCTTCCTTGGTCTACCACTACGCTTGCCTTTGACAATCTTCCCATGTTGTTGGTACTTTGTCCAGATTTTAGACACAGCTGACTGGGAACAACCAACATCCTTTGCAACATTTCTTGAGGATTTACCTTCTTCCAGAAGTTGGATAATTCTCTCCTTTGTTTCAATTGACAGCTCTGGTCTTGGAGCCATGATTCCTGTCCATTACTTTGCTGCAACAACTCTCCAAGTTGTGAGCACTCCTTTTTAAATGTAGACCAATCCACAGACATAACGAGTTGGAGGTGATGGTGTAGAAAATTGGAAATAATTGGCTGTTTCTAATGAGTGATTCCATATTTGTTTCCAGCCCCTTATTCCAAAGAAACACTTGCAACTTATTCCCACTTGAGTTTCTGTTCATTTCTTGTACTGTTTCTAAAAGCCAGGAAGATGCCCTTTTGAGAAATCTGAGTTTTGTGGCATGTTTGTGTTTTGCCTTTTCTCTATTGCATTAAAAAAGTGAACGAGGATTCTCAAAGACTGGTGATTCCATACTTTTTGCCAGGGGTTGTACAAGTAAACCTGCAGTCTGAGAGCAAAGGGCTCTGTTAGGAACATAAGGACCAATTAGATCTCTGATGGATGATGGAGCTGATTATTATGGGCTTTATATGGAAGAAGGAGGATCTTAGATTCTATTCTGGATTTAACAGGGAGCCAATGAAGGGAAGCTAAAACAGGAGAAATGTGATCTCTCTTTTTAATATTCATCAGAACTCTTGCTGCCACATTTTGGATCAACTGAAGGCTTTTAATGGCATTTTGTTGACTTCCTTTAAATCCTTCCTTTCATTTAACTGGTTGGCTTCGTGGTACCGATCCAACTTCTCATAGTCCATATGTTTTCAACAGGGTTGAGGTGGGAGATTTGGGACAGCCATTCCAGAAGCTTATTGGTTTATTCGTTCCAAACCCAGTTTGGGTCTGGATTTGGGATCATAGTCCGAGCTGCTGGACCGTCCAAGTGGGTCCAACTTTCAACCATCTGAACCAAACTAGCCCCTTCACCTGAAGGCATCAGGTTAGGTTGCATAAACAACACAATCCTTGGTTTTCAGGGTAAATCTTTGTGTGCTATAGGTGGTAGCACTGGGCTATCAGGTTTAGCTTCACAGCTAAGCCAAGAGAAAAAGTTTGGACAACAACTCCTCGAATGAGTTAATTGCTCTGATTAATGAGATGATGAAACGTTCAGGGCAACAGGCTTACCGCTAATTTTGTTTAAAGAAAGCTTCGAGAACTCCTCTGACATTTCTCTGACAGGAAGTGAGGAAACAGGAAGTGACGTTACTTCCTGTGACTTTATATACACTCTGCAGGAAGGCCAGAATGCAACTGGCTACGCAGGTTCAGGTTGTTGAACCCTGGCTTACATAGGACGGTTAGGACCTCCCCCTAATTCCTCGACTTCCTGTTCAGGCCAGCAGCTTCGATGGTTGGAACTTGGACTGGGACCAGCAGCTAATGAACCCAGACCCAGACCCAGACTGGTTCTGGAACAGACGAAGCGGGCCGACCCTGATATAAAACGTACACGGATCGGTTCGGAACCACCTTAGAGTCCCAGCTGAAAACGTGTGTGTGTCTCAGGTTTGCCCTGTCGTCCATGGACATGGAGCAGAGGGACTACGACTCGAGGACGGCCCTCCATGTCGCCGCGGCTGAAGGTGAGCCGACACCATGAACTCGTTCTTTAATCGCCCCCAAACAGAACCAGACGCTTTGCTTCTCCGTCTGCTTTCAGGACACCTGGATGTGGTGCGCTTCCTGCTGGAGGCCTGCAAGGTGAACCCAGTCCCCAAAGACAGGTGAGTTCAAGCCCGCCGGGTCGACCTCGCTCCTCCGCTGCCTCGTCCTTCCAGAACCAACCGGCGTTTCGTCTCTCTCCGCTCAGATGGGGGAACACGCCGCTGGACGAAGCTGTGCAGTTCGGCCACCGCGACGTGGTCGCCGTCCTGCAGCAGCACCAGGACAAGTACAGCCCGGCCCGTGGTTCTGATGATAAGACGAGCAACGAGAAGAACCTGGACAGCCTCCTGTAGGGGAGCAGCGGTCTCCTCCGAAGTATCTTCTGCACTCAGGCGATGAGTTAGATCGTTGCTTTGCTTTGTGTCTAAGCATATATCCTAATGTAATGTGTGTGAGCAGCTTCATGATAAAGTGTCTGAATATCTCGGTATACATTATATTTACACATTTACAATATATATATATAAATCCAGTCAAGGCTGGCGACCAGTCTTAGGGACCAGATTGCATCGTAGAACCAGTTCTGGTTCTGTTTCAGTACCGCTCTCCATGCGTGGACGGACCTGTGAGTTTGTGTTGAATTGAGGTGTAAACTGTCCTCTGATTGGTTGATTGCTGCAGGACTCCTTTGACGTCAGACGATGATTGTATTCTGAATGTATTCCTCGATGACGGCAGTCGTTCCACAGAGACTCTATGGAAGCTGTCTGGAGACTCATGTTTGTGTAATTTATTACATTTACAATAAAGTTGTTTTTTTCTTTTGGTTCTATTGGGACTCCAGGCTGGTGAGAAAACACCATGTAGTAAAAAAACGTCAGTAATTGTTCTGAGATTGTAACATATGATTTAAAAAATGTGTAATTGGGCAAAAATGTAAAGTTAAATGTCAATTCTAAAGACTAAAATAAATAGAAATGTGTGACATAATTTTAAAATAACAAATTTGACTAAAAGAAGAAAAGAAAAAGTTAATGTTTTTTTTTTTTTAAGTAAAACTAATGAAACCAAAACTTACAGTAGGTATAAATATTGGACCAGGGTACGGTACCACCACCTGACCTCCAAATGGCCTCAACAGCCTCAGCAGATAGAAAATAATGTTAAAATGATAAAGCTTGTGTAGAAACAGGAGGTCTCACTTCAACATGAACTTTGTCTGTGAGTCTCATACATTTTTGGTTAAAACAAGAATTCAGTTTCATTCAGTAAAGTTTCTCGCTGTGGGTAGAGAAGCCAAAAACTTTACTCAAATTAGAGCAGCGATACTTCATTAAAATATTACTCAAGTAAAAGTAAAACTACTCTAAAAAAAAAAAAAAGTCAATCAAGTAAATGTAACTGGTTACTACCCACCTTAGCAGGGAAGCACAGTGGAGGAAGCATCATGCTGTGGGAATGTTTTTATTGGAAGAACCTAAAAGGATCTATTGAGGCAGCAGAAACAAGAAGACACTCAACACCAAGAAGAATTTTGATTTTTAAAATAGCATTTATTCACACATTATCTCCATGTGACATTATGCGATACAATCACTGTAATGTGCTGAATTAAACTCACCATCAACAACTTTGCATAATATTCCACTTTCCGCCCATTTCTGGACAAATTCATCTACATTTTGGCACACAGAGTGGTATATAAATTCTGGCCTTTACATTAATTTTCCAGGGTAGAACCACATCACACATCTGTTCATTTTGCAACCTGTCCCTTCGAGAGATAAAAGGCCAGTTTTGCTTCACCAACCAGAACATTTAGCACTGTACTTCTGATTCTACACGTCCTTCTAAAAAAATTAGCATATTGTGATAAAGTTCATTCTTTTCCATAATGTAATGATAAAATTAAACTTTCATATATTTTAGATTCATTGCACACCAACTGAAATATTTCAGGTCTTTTATTGTTTTAAAACTGATGATTTTGGCATACAGCTCATGAAAACCCAAAATGAGCATATCATGAAAAGGTTCTCTAAACGAGCTACTAACCTGATCATCTGAATCAACTAATTAACTCTAAACACCTGCAAAAGATTCCTGAGGCTTTTAAAAACTCCCAGCCTGGTTCATTACTCAAAACCGCAATCATGGGTAAGACTGCCGACCTGACTGCTGCCCAGAAGGCCATCATTGACACCCTCAAGCAAGAGGGTAAGACACAGAAAGACATTTCTGAACCAATAGGCTGTTCTCAGAGTGCTGTATCAAGGCACCTCAGTGGGAAGTCTGTGGGAAGGAAAAAGTGTGGCAGAAAACGCTGCACAACGAGAAGAGGTGACCGGACCCTGAGGAAGATTGTGGAGAAGGACCGATTCCAGACCTTGGGGGACCTGCGGAAGCAGTGGACTGAGTCTGGAGTAGAAACATCCAGAGCCACCGTGCACAGGCGTGTGCAGGAAATGGGCTACAGGTGCCGCATTCCCCAGGTCAAGCCACTTTTGAACCAGAAACAGCGGCAGAAGCGCCTGACCTGGGCTACAGAGAAGCAGCACTGGACTGTTGCTCAGTGGTCCAAAGTACTTGCATGTCATTGGGAAATCAAGGTGCCAGAGTCTGGAGGAAGACTGGGGAGAAGGAAATGCCAAAATGCCTGAAGTCCAGTGTCAAGTACCCACAGTCAGTGATGGTCTGGGGCGCCATGTCAGCTGCTGGTGTTGGTCCACTGTTTTATCAAGGACAGGGTCAATGCAGCTAGCTATCAGGAGATGTTGGAGCACTTCATGCTTCCATCTGCTGAAAAGCTTTATGGAGATGAAGACGACCTGGCACCTGCTCACAGTGCCAAAACCACTGGTCAATGGTTTACTGACCATGGTATTACTGTGCTCAATTGGCCTGCCAACTCTCCTGACCTGAACCCCATAGAGAATCTGTGGGATATTGTGAAGAGGAAGTTGAGAGACGCAAGACCCAACACTCTGGATGAGCTTCAGGCCGCTATCGAAGCATCCTGGGCCTCCATAACACCTCAGCAGTGCCACAGGCTGATTGCCTCCATGCCGCGCCGCATTGAAGCAGTCATTTCTGCTAAAGGATTCCCCACCAAGTATTGAGTGCATAACTGAACATAATTATTTGAAGGTTGACTTTTTTTGTATTAAAAACACTTTTCCTTTATTGGTCGGATGAAATATGCTCATTTTTTGAGATAGGAATTTTGGGTTTTCATGAGCTGTATGCCAAAATCATCAGTTTTAAAACAATAAAAGACCTGAAATATTTCAGTTGGTGTGCAATGAATCTAAAATATATGAAAGTTTAATTTTTATCATTACATTATGGAAATTTTTTGAGAAGGACCTGTATACTAAACTTCACAAGATGGATATATGTACTGAGTCATCTGATATTTTGAATTCACTTGTAGATGTAAAGAAAGCAAGCACCACCTTCAGAGAGGAACGTGATGAATCGTTATCTATCGAGGAAATAAAACATCTTAAACTCAACAAATCACCTGGAAATGATGGGATTACAGGTGAATTTTACCAAGCATTTATTGAAGGAATATCCACATTTCTTTTGGCAGTATATAATGAAGCCTTGAGTGATGAAGAATTACCTCACTCAATGAAGCAAGGCCTAATAACGTTAATCCCCAAACCTAATGAAGACACTCTACTGATTGATATTTGGAGTGGTATTACATTGTTAAACAATGATTACAAAATCCTGGCGTCGGTACTAGCCAAACGATTACAATATGGAATAAACGACATTATACACGAATCTCAAAGTGGCTTCATGTCTGGACGTCACATTTCTAATAATATTAGATTAGTTTTGGACTTGGTCAATTATACTCACCTGCTCTCTGGAGACCCAATTATTCTTTTTTCTAGACTTTCAGAAGGCATTCAACACAATTAGTCATAAATTCATATTAGACACCCTATCCTTCTTAAACTTTGGCAATTTCTTCATCAAAGCAATGAAAACACTTTATAAAAATAACAATAGGTCAGTTAAACTCATGTATGGAACATCTCAGAGATTCAATGTAGAAAAAGGGGAACGCCGAGGGTGCCCAGCCTCCCCTTATATCTTCTTGCTTGTTGCCCAAATGTTAAATTATTTCATATTACAAACTCCTTTTAAGGGAGTTGGAGTATTTGACAAAGAAATCAAAATCTCACAACTAGCAGACAATACTGCTTTATTTTTGCAAAACATCGAACAAGTACCCCTAGCTCTGTCTACAATATCTAAGCTCTCAAAAGTATCAGGATTAAAACGAAACATTAAAAAATGTGAAATTCTGCCCCTAAAAGACAGCAGCCAATCTGAAACATGTGATATGCCGGTCAAAAACACTAGAACTTATCTGGGTATTAAAATATGGAGAAATCCTGGGGAAACTCTGGACCTAAATATGCTCCCGGTGACTCAGGCCATCAAAAGCAAATGTAATTGTTGGTCTGCCAGAGATCCGTCCATTTATGGCAGAGTTCTGTTAAGTAAAGCAGAAGGGATGTCAATTATGATTTATCATCTCTAGACGTTCCAAAATCCACTTGTTCCCAACTTGATCAAATTCTCTTCAAATGTATATGGAAGAATAAGCCTGACGAGGTTAAAGGTCAGTTCTCTCAAACCCCCTGGCTGAAGGTGGTCTGAATGTAATGACATTTACTTCATTTAACCAAATTATAAAAATCCACTGGATTAAAAGATTCCTCAAGTGTCCAAATAGTCTGTGGAATATTATTCCAAACAGCTTATTTGAAAGTATTGGTGGTCTTAACTTTCTATTGATATGTCCTTCTTCGGTAGGGTAGGTTAGGGTTAGGCAAACTCCCGGTGAAATTAAGCAATTTTCATAAACAAATCTTATGTTGGAATCTTATCTTTAAACACAATTTCTCCCCTCACAACTGTGTTCTTTGGAATAATGCATATATTCTACACAAAAACAAAACATTCTTTCTGAATAACTGGTTTAGAAGTAATCTGAATACAGGAAACAATCTGCTAAATACTCAAAATAAATGTTATTCTTATGAGCACTTTATGGAAAAATATGGTATTGACACATCTCAACAAGAATTCGAGATGGTGATTGAGTCTATTCCTGTTAGTCTTGTTTCTTTAGCACAGAACATGCATACAGATGCTGTCGGTTCTCCTGCTAGTTCTGGCATTCCATGAACAGATAGGAGATGGAACAACATGCTTCATCCTGCCAGTACTCCCATATGTAAACACCCATGGACTTTCCTGGACAAGAAATTATGGAATATGATCTTCCTGCTACCCCATCAGTATATTATTGTAAATAAAATCAAAGTAGTTTTTATACCCCTCAAAAGCAAACATCTACGTTTTTTCCAACATTTATACATTCTGTGGCTGTGAAGGAGAAACCATTGAACATGTTTCTGTTGATTGTCCCCTTGTAGCTTCTTTATGGTTCCATTTACAAAGATAGATTTCCCAAAAGATAAAAAAGAATATTTCTCGGAGCAAAATTGAAATACTTCTTATTGTCACTGAGCCAAATTTATCAACCAATGAAAAATATGTAATTAACTTAATTATTATTTTAGCTAAATATTATCTGCACAAAATGATTTGGCAAAGAAGCAAACGCTCCTTTTACAATTTCAAAACTATAGACCTAAAAAATATTGGAACAGCATTGAAAAAAAAAAGAACAACAAATTAAACAAAACTATCAAATTATTTCATTATTTTAACTTTAATTCATAAGCAGACTCCTAAGTGTTTGTTTTTCATTCATGTATTTATGTGTTTTGTTATTTTATTTCTATTTTATGTATTTATTTATGTTCTTTTCCTGTTTCTTATTTTGTTCCTTGTGAAGATCAGATATACGAAGCTGTTTATTGATTCAAATTCATAAACGTGTTGAAATTGTATTTTGACAAAATGTTAATAAAGAAGAAGAAGATTTTTGATTTTGATTTTTAAAACACCATTTATTCACACATTATTACGATTCAAAATAGAGAAAAGTAATACAATTACTGTAAAATGGTGCCAAATTCTAGTTTTCCATCAATAATTTTACACAGAATTCCTTTCTCCACCCACTTCTGTTCAAAATCTTCCACGTTCTGACACACAGAATAGTAAGTATACTCAAGCCGAAGTCTGGCTTTGACATTGATTTTCCATAATGTTACGACATCATAAACCTGTTCTTTTATCCCTCCTAGATAAATAAATAGCCAGCTTGGCCTCGCCGACTAAAAAATGTAAAACCTTGTTTCTAACTCGATGCTTCTTACTTTTTCTCACACCCCCAATAAATACTTCCATGGAAAAACCGTTAAAAATCCAGCTAAGAACATTAAAAAGAGGATTAAGCCTTTTACATTCAGTAAAAACATGAAAAACATTTTCAGATAAACTGCAAAAAGGGCAAGAATTCAAAACATTTGTATTAAACTTGGATAAAAAAGAGTTAGTTGCAATCGCTCCATGGAGTATCTTCCATTGTAGATCTCCAGTCCTTTTTTTCAGGGGAGGACTATATATTGTAGACCATTGTGGCTCACATTCTTTTAGTTTGGTGGTCCAAACCGTTGGGAGCCTGCCCTTCAATTTATCCATGTTTAGTACCTTTACACAGTCTTTATACATAGTCTGTTTCTCAGCAGTGTGAGACAGAGGACAACAGTCCACAACAGAGGACCATCAGTGTCTTTAAAAGGAGGAGTTAAAAACAGGTCTGGAGGTTCATCCAGTGGGTCTGGCACAAGTTCATTTCTGTTATATCTCCTTAAAAGCACCCATTCTTTTTCAGAAAGCCTCTTTCTCCAAAGTTCCAGTGCTTTCTGGGATAGTCTAACAGACGAGATTGAAGAAGAGGTTAAAGCGATGGCGTCTGAGAGCAAAGCTCCAGCCACCTGGATCAGTCTTCCAAGATTTACAATCTTTGATTGACACAAGATTCCTGATAGTCCAGGCAGTGATTGACAGCTTATATCTAATCTTGCATCAAACATTAAAGGCTCCTTCATCAACCAAAATAAAGAGCCGTGCTCACATCTGGTCCATTTGAAAAGAGCACAGGCCTTAAAAACACTTTGGTAAAACCCAGGCAAGGTGCTTAAAAACGGAGATTTAAAACCCGTTAAAAACCATTCACAGTCTAGATCCAGATCACCCAGACGCCTCAACACACACCTTGCTACGTTCCTCCACACTAAATCTATCGGACCAAATAAAAACCTCTTCACAAATTGCAACCTGAAAGCGGCCGCTCTGCTGGCCAGGTGGACGAGGCCCTGACCCCCCTCCTCACGGGGCAAAAAAAGGACGAAATCTATCCCAGAAAAAATCAACTATTTTTGACTGTATTTCAGCCAGCAACCCATTCGGTGGTTCCAGGCACACCACCCGGTGCCACAGCTGGGAGGCCACCAGATTGTTCACCACCAGTACCATTCCCCTGTAGGATAGCTGTGGATGTACCCACCGCCACTTTGCCATTTTCTCAGAGATTCTCTCTAGAACACCATCCCAGTTCTTTTTTATTATGTTTTCATTGCCCAAGTAAATGCCCAGATATTTCAAACCATCTTTTCTCCATTCTAGATGCTGGGGAAGTACAGGAGGGCTCCCCTCCCATCTTGCAGTCAAGAGAGCATCACTTTTTTAACTTTTGCAGAAGAGACTTTTAAAAAAATTTTCCACAACATTAATCAAGATGTCAACGTCTTCCTGTTTTTTTATAAAAACAAGGACGTCATCAGCGTAAGCTGACAAACAAATTCTTTCACTAAAACCAGGCAACGTCAGGCCACTCATAGTTGACCTGAACTTGCAGAGGAGGGGTTCCAGGGAAAGCGCATAGAGCATACCAGACAGAGCACAGCCCTGCCTAACACCTCTATGCACCTTAAAAGGAGCACACAGACTGCCGTTAATCTTCAGTACACTCTCGATGTCACTGTACAGCACCTTGATCATGGCTATGAAGCCAGCGTTGAACCCAAAACTTTCCATGGTTTCCCATAGAAAGCAGTGTTCAACGCGGTCAAAAGCCTTTTCTTGATCCAGTGAAATCAGACCAAACCCATTCTCCAATGAACTGGAGACCTCCAAAACATCGCGAATTAGATAGATATTATCTACCATAGACCTGCCTGGCACACAGTACGTCTGGTCAGGATGGATGACCTCCTCCATTGCTCTCCGTAGTCTCAGGGCCAAGGCTTTTGATAACATTTTGTAATCTGTGCAGAAAAGTGACACAGGACGCCAGTTTTTAATGTCCTGCAGGTTCCCTTTCTTAGGCAGGAGGGTGATGACAGCTCTGCGGCAGGAGAGCGGCAGGACACCATCTATGAGACTCTCATTGAACACATCAAGCAGGTCTTCAGAGAAAATGTCCCAATAGGCATTATAAAATTCCACAGTTAAGCCATCGATGCCAGGGGCTTTTTGTCCCTGCATTGTTTGCAGGGCAGCACCAAGCTCATTAGCTGACAGGGGTTCAGCCAGCTTTAAATTTGTCCCATTTGAGACTTTTAACAGTCCAGTTAAAAAGTCTTCTCTCAAGTCTCTGTTGTCCACCCAACCACTTTTAAAAAGCGATGTATAAAAACCGACGTCTCTCTCTCTTATCTTGGCCGGCTCCGTGAGTTCATGTCCTTCATCTGACAAGAGACAACGAATAAACTTTTTCTGCCCTCGTTTCTTCTCCAGTCCGAAGAAATAGCTGGAGGAGGCATCCGTTTGGGAGATGTTCTTTACCAGAGAGCGAACCAGAGCGCCCTGCACTTTTGTGTCAAGCAGGTTAGCCAAAGTGGCTTTTTTAGTCTTAAGGGTTTCAAAATGCCCTTGATTTCCTGTGGATTCGCATAACCGCTCATACTCCACTATACCTATCACCAGATCTCTAATAGATCTGGTGATGTCACCTGTGACACCCAGACTGTACTGTTGGCAGAGCTGTCTAATCTGTACTTTTCCATGATCCCACCACTGCCTCAGGGACGTAAAATCATCCTTCCTCTGTCTAAAATCAGCCCAATAAAAGCCCAAAATCTCCCTAAAACACTTATCAGCAGTCATATTAAGATTAAAATGCCAGTAAGCGCTCTTAGGAGACACATGCAATTGTGAAATTGAACACTCCACTAAGGCATGATCGGTAAAACCAACAGGTAGAATCCTACACACATTAAAAATATTAACATGATGTGAAAAACAATAAAAACGATCTAAACGAGCCAAAGAGATCCTACCTTCCTTGTGGTGGGACCATGTGTACTGTCTGCAGTCTGCATGCATCCTTCTCCAAACATCCACCAGACCATGACTGCAGATCAGCCGCTTCAGAGCATGAACCGATGGTAAGTGAGGCTCTGCGTGGTTCTGATCTATATCGTCATCAACAGTACAGTTAAAATCTCCCCAAAAATTAAATGATCCGTAACATTTAGACCTTTCAGTTTTTCATTTATGACGTCAAATAACCGCACCCTCTCTGCTCCTACATTAGGAGCATAAATATTAAAAAAAACAATTGTAAAACAATCAAAGATGGCCGTTACAGCCAGAGCTCTACCCTCAACCAGTGATTCCACTTTTACAGCGTTGGGGGAGAAGGTTTCAGAGAATAAAATGCTCTTGCTGATGAGCCATGATTTAAGAACACTCTTTGTTCCATTCAATCTGGTTTTTAATATCGCTGTGAGTTTCCTGTAAAAACATTATATCTATGTGTTTGAGTTTAATGGACTCAAAAAGCACTGCTCTCTTTCTCTGGTCTCTTGCTCCATTTACGTTTAAGGAGCCTACTTTAAAAGCACTCATTGAGAATAAAATGTTTAAAGACACATAGACAACAATAAAAAAGAATCTCAGAGTTAATTTCAAAGCCATCTTTTTTATTGCTTTAAGGCCGTTTTTTTAACTTTTGCCAACAGTTTTTTTAACCTGTACACTTCCTGATTTGTCAGCCCAATTTTTGCCTTATTTGCCATATGACATTTTACAGATCTGCAAAAAGCTTTAACATCAGGAAAGAAAGTTTCAATGTTCAGGCCTTTCATGTTCTTAGTTTCGATCAGAAAACTTTTAATAGCAGCAGCAGGATACAATTTTTCTTTTGTCTCAGAAAAGTGGCTCAGTGACATGTCGCTTATATCTGAAAAAGTGCTTTCACAGTCGCTTTCCTCTGACTGATCTAACTGTGAGTTAGACAGCCCAACCTGCCTGCTTGTTTTAGCTCCGGCGCTTGTTTCAGTATCACATTCCTCTGTCACATTACGCTTTTTAGAACTCCTTTTTCCAGTTGGAGCAGGGAGTTTTAGCTCCATCTCCTCCACAGGCTTCACCAGGTTTACACCATCGTTTGTCTGACCACTCTCTTCATCGGCTTCCTGCTCATCTCTTTTTCCCTCCTTACTATTCTCAGACCCTTTCACTGTGTTTCCACTATTATTATTCTGCTCTCCCACTACCTCCCTACTCTCCTCCGTAGCTTTTCCACTGACTTCTTCCTCTTGCACCACTATGTACTTTAAATCAACATTTTTGAAGGGTGTTTTCACCTTTTCTTTTTCACTGCAGGCTTCAGCTACCTTACACACTAAAGTGTTTTCGCTTTCGGCTGCTACCTCCAGGCTACGGCTCACTCCACTCCCTGTGCAACTTGACTCAGTTCCTGCAACTTGTGCAGCTTGACTGGGATCCTCCATGTTAGGTTTAGCCACACATGAACTTGCCTCATCATTCACAGCAGGGGCAGGAGATTTTGCCCCATCACCAACTGGTCCTGGAACTGTTTTATTTGGACATATTTTAAAAATATGTCCTTCCCCCCCACAGCCAAAACTCTTTAAGGCTGATGAAGTGACAAACAGAATATAATCGTATTCATCCACCTTTACATGGAACTGCAAATTGAGCTCCTCTGATTTATTAGGCAGGATCATGAAAACCTGACGCCTGTGTGACACAACATGGTTCAATAGAGGAGACTTACACCCAGACAACACCTTCTTAATCGGGGAGACTATCTTCCCATGCCTAGACAGCTCTCTCTTTAAAAACTCATCACTGATGAATGGAGGAACATTTGACAGTACGACCCGAGTAGCCGGTTGGGCCAACGGGGCGACCGGTACAAAAGCTCCCCCCACGGTTATGCCCTGCTCTACTAGCTTGTTTGCTAGTTCCACTTTTGAGACGAACAAAACCACAGCCCCGTTCATGCGCGCTGCGGATTTTATAAAACTGTGTCCTACTACTTCCCCCACTGCCAAAGCGACTTCCTCCACGCTACACGGGAAGCCGGTGCTGACACGAACACCGAGCTTCCTGGTGAGTGTGGCGAATCTGGAGATGATGATGCAAAGAAGGATTCTTCATAAAATCAAAAAAAAGATGGACAACCCTGAGCATCCTCTTCATGAGACAGTCATACAACAACAGAGCGTCTTCAGTCGGAGGCTTCTTCAGCTTCGCTGCAACACAGACCGCTACAGGAAATCCTTCCTGCCCACAGCCATCATCATCTACAACAACTCCTTAAAGAATTAATTATATGAGCTACACCACTTAATGTCCCTCTGGGATCAATAAAGTATTTTTGAATTTGATTTGAATTGATTTGAATTGAAGCCACCCGCACCGGCCTACTATCTCCTAACAACAAAGACACGTAAAACTTAAACACAAACACGAAATCAAAGGACAGACAATTACTAGAAAAGCTTAGAAAAAACCCACTCACTCACGCTGGGAGACGC
This sequence comes from Valencia hispanica, assembly GCA_963556495.2. Classification (NCBI taxonomy): domain Eukaryota; kingdom Metazoa; phylum Chordata; class Actinopteri; order Cyprinodontiformes; family Valenciidae; genus Valencia; species Valencia hispanica. The sequence continues at coordinate 1,914,064 of OY747707.1, forward strand.
TTTCTCCCACCTTCCACTCCACTTCTGCTCAGAAGAAGAAGAAGAAGAAACTACCAAGTAATATGAGAGGCAGAATAACTCGTTTCTACTGTGATTTTCAGAGAATCCATTTTGAAGCTGTTAAAACAGGCTGGTTTAAAAATGAGAAAGCAGTAAAAAAAAAACAGCTAAAACTTCTCGTCGCTGTAAATTCCCATAATAACCCCGGTGTTTTGTATGAAGCTGTGAACTCTGTGCTGAATGTGAATGATCGTGTCTCTTTGGAAGCCCAGAGGAAGCGTATAACACCTTTCTTACCTTTCCAGTGGATAAAGTCTGTAGCCCAAAGTCTTCCTCTCTTGTCCCATGTGAGAAAGTCTCTAGTTCAAGTCTGTTTGATTCTTTCCTGCCAGTTTCATTGTGCGGCTTACGGAAACTTGTGTCTGATGCAAAACCAGAACCTCATCTGGAGACCCTTGTGGGTTAACGAGGCGCTCGCCATGCTGGGTTCATATATCCTTAACTAAATTAATACTGGTTTGTTGACCGGACGAGTACCAAGGGATTTTAAATATGCCGTGATTCATCCCTTACTCAGGAAACCAGCGTTGAGACTCTTCATATATAACTAATTTTAGGCCAATTTCTACTGTAAAATGCATTTTTTGAGGGACATCATTGAAAAGATGGTGCACACTTAGCTGATGCATTATCTGAATAACTTTCACATTTTAGAAACGTTTCATTCTGACTTTAAACCATTTCATAGCACTGAGACATTACGGTTATGGGTTATGAATTAGATCTTGTTAGCTACTGAACATGCTAGTGCTGTACTGCTTGTACTGTTAGATCCCACTGCTGCTTTCCACACCGTAGATCGTGGTATTTTGATTTCTAGATTTGAACAATCTCCAGTGGCTAAAGTCATATCTTTTCTGATAGGAGTTTTTGTGTAAAATAATTCAAGGGGCGTACCATAGAGCTCTATTCTTGGACCACTTCTGTTTTCTCCTGCCAACGGGTGCTATCTTTTGGAAACATTGAATTTTTTTCCATTTATATGCTGATGATTGTCCGCTTTATGTTCCTCCTAAGCACGCCTCAGTGGTTAACTCTCTCCTAGATTGTCTAGCGCATGTTCAGTCTTGGATGGCTCTTCATTTTCTACATTTTAATTCCTGTAAAACAGAATCTGTTTTATTTGGTCCAAATCGTTTCCCTTGTACGATTAATCTTTTTGCCCTGACTCGACATTTGAAGAGCTGTGTCACCAACTTAGGGGTAAAATTAGATGATGCTCTTACTTTTGACAGCCATGTAAATGGGGAGGTAAAAATCAGAATTTATTTTATCTACGTCGATAGTTAGGTAAAGTTTTTCTTTCTTGTCCCGATTTGCAAACGGTTATTCATGCTTTTACACCCTCACAATTGGATTACTCTAATTCACTTTTAATTGGGGGTTTGGGCAGGGCACCCTACTAGTCCTGCAACGGGTACAAAATGCAGCAGCGCGATGTTTAACAGGTAAAAGACGACATGAGCGCATCATCCAGGTGCTGGCAGCCTTGCACTGGCTTCGGATGCAGTTTAGAGTCAATTGTAAAAGTATTTACTTGTTTTTAAATCTGTAAATGGTTTTATTTCTATCCAAACCTCTTCAGCCTTATGTCCCATCCCGTTCTCTCTGGTTAGCTGACCAGCTGCTCCTTACGGTTCCAGAATCTCGGTTGAAACTTCCTTTGCTGTTAAGGCTCCAGAGGAATTTAGCTGTGGCTAAAATTCACTGGCCCCAGTAGAAAGTCTTTTAAGGTGTTCACTTCCTGTTGTCAGTATGTTACAGACTCTTGCGTCAAATCTACCTATTTTGCCCTTTCTAAGTACAGACAGTGGCTTGCAAAAGTATTCGGCCCCCTTGAACTTTTCCACATTTTGTCACATTACAGCCACAAACATGAATCAGTTTTATTGAAATTCCAGGTGAAAGACCAAAACAAAGTGGTGTACAGGTGAGAAGTGGAACGAAAATCATACATGATTCCAAACATTTATTACAAATAACTATCTGAAAAGTGGGTTGTGCGTAATTATTCATCCCCCTTTGGTCTGAGTGCAGTCAGTTGTCCATAGACATTGTCTGATGAGTGCTAATGACTAAATAGAGGCACCTGTGTGTAATCTAATGTCAGTACAAATACAGCTGCCCTGTGACGGCCTCAGAGGTTGTCTAAGAGAATGTTGGGAGCAACAACACCATGAAGTCCAAAGAACACACCAGACAGGTCAGGGATAAAGTTATTGAGAAATTTAAAGCAGGCTTAGGCTACAAAAAGATTTCCCAAGCCTTGAACATCCCACAGAGCACTGTTCAAGCGATCATTCAGAAATGGAAGGAGTATGGCACAACTGTAAACCTACCAAGACAAGGCCGTCCACCTAAACTCACAGGCCGAACAAGGAGAGCGCTGATCAGAAATGCAGCCAAGAGGCCCATGGTGACTCTGGATGAGCTGCAGAGATCTACAGCTCGGGTGGGGGAATCTGTCCATAGGACAACTATTAGTGGTGCACTGCACAAAGTTGGCCTTTATGAAAGAGTGGCAAGAAGAAAGTCATTGTTAAAAGAAAATGATAAGAAGTCCTGTTTGCAGTTTGCCACAAGCCATGTGGGGGACACAGCAAACATGTGGAAGAAGGTGCTCTGGTCAGATGAGACCAAAATGGAAAACTAACACTGCACATCACTCTGAACACACCATCCCCACTGTCAAATATGGTGGTGGCAGCATCATGCTCTGGGGGTGCTTCTCTTCAGCAGGGACAGGGAAGCTGGTCAGAGTTGATGGGAAGATGGATGGAGCCAAATACAGGGCAATCTAGGAAGAAAACCTCTTGGAGTCTGCAAAAGACTTGAGACTGGGGCGGAGGTTCACCTTCCAGCAGGACAACGACCCTAAACATAAAGCCAGGGCAACAATGGAATGGTTTAAAACAAAACATATCCATGTGTTAGAATGGCCCAGTCAAAGTCCAGATCTAAATCCAATCGAGAATCTGTGGCAAGATCTGAAAGCTGCTGTTCACAAACGCTGTCCATCTAATCTGACTGAGCTGGAGCTGTTTTACAAAGAAGAATGGGCAAGAATTTCAGTCTGTAGATGTGCAAAGCTGGTAGAGACATACCCTAAAAGACTGGCAGCTGGAAGTGCAGCAAAAGGTGGTTCTACAAAGTATTGACTCAGGGGGCTGAATAATTACACACACCCCACTTTTCACTTATTTATTTGTAAAAAATGTTTGGAATCCTGTATGATTTTCGTTCCACTTCTCACCTGTACACCACTTTGTTTTGGTCTTTCACCTGGAATTCCAATAAAACTGATTCATGTTTGTGGCTGTAATGTGACAAAATGTGGAAAAGTTCAAGGGGACCGAATACTTAATTTAAAAGCTAAGATTCTTGTGATTCCAATGATGTTTGCTGTGTCTGCCTGCTTGTCAAAGGATCTGCTCTTCTGTCTCAGGTAAAGTGGGTGTGGTTTGTCAGCTGCTGACTGGGAACACTTGGGCCCAATCTTTCCAGTCTATCGAACCCTGTCTGTCCTGGCTCATTCATAGCAGGCAGTCCAAGGGTTCTTTGGTTTTGATTTCTGACCCAGTTTGGTTTTGTCTCGGTTCATTTAGGTTGGTTTTTCCAGATTTTTCTTTTAATAAAACACTCAAATTTTGCAGCTAAAAATGATGTGCCTCCTTTTTTTTCATGACTTATGGAGCCGGGTTATGACAAAATGGGGGCTCGTCCGGGATCCCATTTTGTCACAACCTGGCTCAATCAACGATACAATCATAACTGTAGACACCATAAACGCTTTTGTCAAACCACTCAGATTATAATAACATAATACAAAACATAATCTGCAACTAATGTCCTCCAATAAAACCGGTAATCTACAACTTTTAAATCCATAATCCAACATAATATGCTGCTGAAAACCTTGATAATTCCCCTTTATTGTGTGTATTTCTCACAAAGTTTTCATCATAACTAGTGTTGCCATGCTTATATTAGCCTAAAATTAACACAGCACCCTTCTTCAAGTTTGTGATGTTTATTGGCAGCTTGCAAACAATGCATTGGTGCATTACCGCCACCTACTGGTATGGCGCATGGACCAAGATGTCACTCAAGGTTGTACTTGCCTCTCTAAGACTGGTGATGTATTAGCATCTTCCCTGATTGTGCTAGCTTTCACTAAGCCCAGATCTACTGCCACTTTGGCATACACCTGTATTAAAGCATCTTCTTTACTGCCTTCAAAACTCTAAATTAATAGCCTATAGCACCCTCTGCTGGCTGTCTTGTCTCAGTACATTGCATGGTTGAAACCTGATTTACACAGGTGTTGTGGTCTGTCATGGGGGGCTCGATACCTGAATGGGGGCCCTCCCCCAGCTTAGGAATGAACTGCTTCTACATAATAGACTGGCTACTTCTGTGGATGTTTTTAAATCGGATCTGAAAACTCACTTTTATTCACTGGCCTATAAATCAGTATCTATCTATTTATCAGGCTTTATTTCTCTAAAATAAATAGCCTTTTTCTAAAAAAATAAAGTGTTTTACATATTAGAATATTTACAGCTTTAAACATGTTTCAGAGTCAAATCAGTGACACTTTATTTATCCCAAAGGGAAATTAAATATCGTCACAACTCATATCATCCAAGTATCTTCAAACAGCAGTCGTGGATGGTGATGCTGTGGCCATGGAGGATCTCTGGTAGCAGTCAGTCTTACAATGAATCTGAAGAGGCCCCTGATTGAAGACTGTTGCTGTATAACAGCCTACAGACCATCATGATGCGCTAACAGCTCAACATCCGGGAAGCAGAGACGATATTCCACAGTAACAAACCCTGGATGACGCCATCAGTTGTTGGCTGGCTCTGCTAATCCACCTCATTTGCTTTTGCTGCTCCTTGTTAAATCTCTGTCTCGTATGGTTAAAGATACATTAGAGTATGATCCTTGATGGTTTAAACTTCCTCCTTCTCTCTCTGCTCTTTAGCCCTGCTCTGCATCCATGAAACCTCCTTTTCAAAAGTGGCACATATCTCAGTCTGAAACTTATTTACTTGTTTTACACGTGGAGGACAGTACAGTAATCATCAGGAATATTATATAAAACACATAATTAATGGTTATTATTCTGATTCAGAGATCCATCCCGTTTTGGAGGCTGAAACCAGGATCGTCTGAGCTTTCCAGGGGGAACGACTGGAGCAGATGTGACAATTCAGGCAAGTCGAATAAGTCAGAGAAAAATTCCTCCAACATTTGGTCCAAATCCGCCTGCAAAGCAACAAAAAACATTTTAAACGAGCTAAAATAAACAGGAACTTTACAAAAATGATGGATGGTGGCCTCATCTTTTTATTTCTTGTTAGGTTTGTGATGCAAATGAAGCAGAAAAACGACTAGCAGCGGCTTCAAACCCACATGCGAGTCCACGGGGTCGACGTCCATCGGCGGCATGTCTCTGGGTGGAGACGGAGGAGGCGTCGGGTCGCTGCAGGGGGGAAAAACACCTCTTAGTTCCCTTCTGATGAAAAACTGTTTTAGTTCAGCAGGAACTTACACTGAAACCAGAGCAATCCTCCTGGAGATGTACTCCTTTATGTTCTTGTTGGTTGAAGAAGGTCCTGCGTAGAGAAAGCCGATTACTGGACTATTCAGACACAGCGCCACCTGCAGGTTAACCAACTCTTCTGATTTAGTCGCAGACTGAGGCCATGTTTACACGTAGCTGGGTTTTAAAAAACGAATATTCTCACCACCTCGTTAAAATAAATAAATATCTTTGTCCACATCTAACGGCATCAGTGCGTTGTTAAGCACATTCATAGACATGCCAAACCTGTAGGGGGCAGCAGTTCCCCCAAATCTTATCCACTCAGAGTAACTTTCTATGTTCTAACTTCTACACAGAGCAGTTACTGAGCTTGTAAAAACAAGCAAACAAAAAGCGCTTGGACAATCAATGATGCCGACACGTCTCTGAAGGTTTCTGAGTGGAAAAATGTCGCACATGTGATGTCGGAGCATTTTTGTCGTGGAAAAAGACGTTGCGAAGCCTAAAACTCCAGTTATTTCTTCCCACACGCAAACAAATTCAAAAACTACTTTATTAATCCCAAAGGGAAATTAGATCTTGTCCTAACTCATTATCCAAGTTCCTTCAAAGATTTGTTGTAGATGCTGATGGCTGTTGGTAGGGATGGTCTCCTGTAGCAGTCTGCAGATCTGAAGAAGCCTCTGACTGAAGACACTCTGTAGTTGTCTGGCAGTCTGATGTAGAGGATGCTCAGGGTTGTCCATGATTGTTCATTTCATGAAGAATCCTTTTTTCCTCCAGAGGATGCTACTGGTAGCCATGTTGGACATCAGCTGGTGTTTTTCTAGTATCACTGATGTTTCCATTGTTTCATGCGAGTCATTCAGTTCAGAGCAGAGCGTCTTATGGACCTTAATGTTGGTGAAAGATGCGTTCGCTGACAAAGTTCTGGTTCGGTCCATCTTTCTTTTTCTACTGTAGCTGCATGAGAAACCATTCATGTTCCCAAACAGCAGAGCTTAGTGATCGCTGGGAGTCATTTCTGTTTTGTTTTGTTGTCACTATTTAAAGTTTCCCTGTGGAAACGTTGCTCTGCGCTCTGAGTTCCGCACATAAACAACAGCTGGATTCGTTCGGTACAGACTGAAAAATACGAATACATGTAGCGTTACAGCGCCAACTCTGACCAAGGTTCTCCTGATAAGCTCTATGATCTGGAAACAGAGGAAGTTTGGAACAGCCAGGACCCTCCTTTAATCTGTCCGAGTTATCAGAGGAGGACGTTTAAATCACGCCGAGTCACCTGAATTTCCCCCGCCGACATGGGCGGTTCTAGAGAGGGGCCAACGGGGGCCAGCGCCCCTGAAGAACTGATCCTGGCCCGTCTTATGGCCCCTGTACTGCAGAGATAATACTAAATTAGTTTTTTAAGATGATTTAGTACAGAAACCATAACTAAATTATCTCTTGGACGGATTTCATTTCTTACCTTTAAAGTTTTATTTTAACAATGAGTTATAAATTAATGTGTTGAACTTTTAGCTTCAGCCATGTTGAGTTTCATCTGCTGGATCAGGAGCCACAAGAGTCCCTTTGGCTCGTTTAATATATTAAACGATGACATATTGAAATATTGTTTCATTCTTTTGTTTTGTGCCCCCATGAACAAACTCTGCCCCCCCCGACCCCCGACCCCCTGGTAGATTTGGTCTAGAACCGCCACTGCCCGCCCATGAACCCAAACAATGTCACAGAAGCATCTCAAGCGTGAGATCAGACGGACCACAGAATCACAGCTAAGGGTGTGAATACTTACGTAACCACAATCTTTTTCAAAGGTTAATAAAAACAACTGAAAACATGTTTCACTTTGTCATTATGGGATATTTTGTGTACATAAAAAAAAACAAAAAAAATACTGTTTTAGAATCAGTCTGCGACAAAATGTGGAAAAAGTGAAGGGGTGTGAATACTTTCTGCTGGGGCACAGTAACGTTCGAGTGGACCGATCGGGGCGACAGAACATCAGCGAACACGAGTCCGAGTGCGTGGCTCGGTACCTGAGGCCTTGTTGTAGCGACTGAACACCGAGTCTTTGGGGATGTCGGGGTACAGGTAGATGAGCGGGTTGGAGCTCCGCCCCTGGGTGGTCAGGGTGTAGTGGTTGATGGCGTCGGGCAGAGACAGCAGAGACAGCTCCTTCTTGGTGTAGGGCTCCACGGCGTGGACGTGTTTCTCTGCAGAGAAGCACAACGAGCCGAGAGTTGAGGAAAAGATCGTTTCTCAGGTTCTTGACGGAGGTGGGCTTCTCTAAAATCTCAGGTGTTAAGGCGCGTTCACACCGGTCAGCGCGTCCAGGCAGCAGGGCAGCTAGATTACATGCAAGTCTATGGTATCTACGCATCTAGTGGGCGCCAAACTGCCAAGCAGCAAGTCGCACGTCGGGGCGTCTGCTGCGTCAAGTTGGGAAAATTGAACTTTCGGGCAGCAGACGCGCGGCGTCAACCAATCAGAGTGACTCGTTGTACTGACGTAGTAACTCCTTCCATGGGTGAATTGGCAAATTTTTTATTCAAGATGGAGGACAAACTGATCGTCGCTGTATGTAATGTCCGTGAACTGTATGACCCGTCTTCGTCTTTTTACAAAGACAGGAAGAGATCGGATCTGATTTGGAGGAAGATATCGGAGGATATTGGAGTGCCAGGTAAGCAGTTAAACATAGAAAAAAATATTTTTTCTTTTAACTTTCTTGATATGTTAGCTAACGCTACGCTAGCTAACGCTAACGCCCCGACGCGCCGACGCAGACCACAAGTGTGCAAGCAGCTGGGTTTTAATTTTTCGTCCGTTTGAGCGATTTGACGCCTGGACGCGCTGACCGGTGTGAACGCGGCTTTACACGGGAGAAAACACGGCCGCTGCTAAAGCGTTTTCAAATGTGTCTTAAGTGCTAAGAACCGAACCTCCGGCGTAGTGGTCGACCCAGCTGAAGGTGATGGCTCCATCTCGGATGCTCTCACTGAATCGGATCAGAAACGTCCCGGCTGGTTTCGTCAGCAGCAAGGAGCGTGTTCTCTTCTTGCTCACAAACCCCATTATGTGGCTGAAAACCCCCCAAAAATTGACAACATTTGGTGGAGAAAACAAGGAAGCCCAGCGATGCAACACAACCGGGATGTGAGACGCCTTACCCATCCCGCCACAGCTCTCCCAGATACTTCCTGATCAGATCCAGAATCCCATCGATCCACAGCCAGACACTCTCATCCTGGGGCGCAAGAAAGGAAGTCAGAAACATTCACAGACAAACGTGTGAATAACAGGAAGTTCATCACGATGCAAACATCCAGTCCGGTTCTGCAACCTTTACCATCCAAAACAGTCGGGCTAATACACTTCATAATGCTACACGGCCTTTTAAATAATAATACATCTATAAACATATAGCTGCTACTTTTAGTGTTGTCCTGTTGTGGAAATTCAAAGCAATTACTCCAACAAACTGAAAAACTACTAAAACCTGAGTTTGTTATCGTATCTGCCGCCATTTTGGTAGTGGGGTCGAGGGTCGCGCATAAATCACTATGAAGGGCCTCAAAAGGCCTGAACCGTACCTTGGAGAACTTGTTCCAGTGCACCAGATCTTGAGGATTATCTGTGATAAAAACCGAAATACATCAAACCTTTAGTTTAACAGAGTTTTTCTCATTTAAATGACAGTTTTATGTGAATCACAAGGCCAGTTAGCTTAGCTTAGCTTAGCTTAGCTTAGCTTAGCTTAGCTTAGCTTAGCTTAGCTTAGCTTAGCGGGGAGACTAAAGTGGGTCGTTGCCTGGAGTTTAAATCTAAATCCACTTTCTTTATGTAGCAAATAAAACAAACTGTCCAACTAAAGTGTTGTACTGAAACAGATCAAACCAACGAGGTGCCGTCTGTAAAAATACACGGCCAAAAATTAACAGCAATAATTTAGGTTATTTAGCGTGTCGTAAGAAAAAAAAAACGGAAGTTCATTTTTCAAAGTTATATTTGCATCCATGTTATTTATTCATTTATAAATGTCACAGTTTCAAGCTAATATTTAGTTTGCAAACTAAATATTTAGTCTTCAAATTAAATATTTAGATAACAAGCTAAATACTTTGTTTACAAATTGAATATTTAATTAGGAAGCTAAACAGGCTAGCTAAATATGTAGCTTTGAAGTAACTATTTAACTCATAACTAAACACTTAGCTAATATGGAAATTCATGCGCCGATAAGCAGAAATGGACTATCAGAATAAAAGCTGGGTCTAGCTAACCTCTATATAAACTGCCTCTGCTGCTGGTGCATTACTGTTGCTGTAAATCCGTCGATAAATGTCTGTTTGTCGACGGATTACGTTTTAAACGGAAATGTTGGACATGTCAGCATAAAAATAAACAAACTCGGCTGCAGTTTAAATAAAGATTTGCAAGACCCAGCTTTTATTTTGGTCCACTTCCGCTTATCAGCAGGTATATTTGCATATTAGCTACATATTTAGCTCTGAGCTAAATGTTTAGTTCGAAGCTAAATATTTAGCTATCCAGTTTAGCTTGCTAACTAAATATTTAGTTCAAAGTTAAACATTTTGTATGATCAATATTTAGTTGACAAGATAAATGTTTAGTTTGGAGCAAACTGTTTAGTTAATGTTTGTAAACTAAATATTTAGCATGAAATTGTGACATTTATAGATGAATAAACAACATGGATGCAAATAAGATTTAGAAAAATGAACCCCCATTTATTTCACAGGCTAGATAACCCAAATTATTGCGATTAACTTTTGTGTAACTTGACACACGGTTTCTCATACAGACCAAGACTTTAATAATAATAATAATAATAACAAAATAAAAAAAACAATAAAAGCAGAAATAAAAGATCCAACTGTCCCGAGAGATCCCAGGGAGTCTACGTTATTTTGTCTGTGCTCAGGCTGCCAAAAATATATTTATAAATATTACATTTATACAATAAAAAATACACAAAGAACATTGTCTATATAGTTTACAGCAGTGGTTCCCGGGCTTTTTTCCTTGAGGAACCCCCAACCCCAACCTGCATACAAGCATTAAAATTACAAACTTTTATATAGAAAACAATAAACAGCAATGGGAGGTTTATCTTCTTATTATTCCTGTTTTACACTCCAAGTCAGTGGTTCCCCAACCTGGGGTCCCTAGAGATCCCAGGGGGTCCGCATTATTTTGTCTGTGCTGAGGTTACCAAAATTATGTTTGTAAATATTATATTTATAAAAGACAAAAATAGAATTTGTCTACATAGTAGGGATGTAAGAAAACATCGATACACCGATATATCGCGATATTTTATTTTCCGATATTTAAGACAAAAATATCGATTTTTCTTTTTAAGGATTTGAATGGAACCATTAATTATGACAGTAATTTTTGTAGTAAAATTAAAAAGTATGACTGGTAGTTTGTGGCTGTTTCCACCTTCTTGGTTCCAGTGTAAAACAAGAAGAATTAGAACAAAAAATTGTTGTTTCATTTTTGCAAATAAAAGTTTGTGATGAATCCTTTTAATGCGGATTCAAGGCGAGGGGGATCCTCAATGAAAAAACGTTGGGAACCAAATAATCGGACCTCCAAAGAAGAGGTTCTGGTCGACCCACCCATGATTTTGTCTTGCAGCATTAAGAGCTGGTCCTGGTCCAGCGGCCGCTGACCCACCGACAGGAACTGCCAGCTCAGAAGTGGCGCCAGCTGCTGCCAAGTGAGCCCAGGAGGATCCACAAACAGCGACAGATTCTACAGGACATAACCAGACCAAACCTTTTAACCGGGTTGTGTTTGGGTCCAGCAGAGGCTGGTGACCGGCTGTCCTTACCATCGGTTCGCCGGTGTACAGCGTGTTGAACCACATGATGGAGGCCCAGGCGCTGGGGACCTGGTTGGAGCTGGAGACGATGACCACAGGCAGGGAGCTCGCCTGTTCCAGGCAAAAAGAACCCCATAAATCAGTCGGTAAACGACGCGCTCCCACCGAGTCCAGAACGGGGTTTAACTCTCGCTCACCTCAATGTGAAACTTTTCTCCAGCGTGATGTAAAACCGTCACGAAGCGTATGATGTGGAGCTCCTCGGTGACCGTCAGAGGACTCTGATTGGACCAAAAATATTAAACTTTAACACGGGGACAGATCACATGTGTTGCTTTGCAACAACCAACCCAAACAATCATGGTTGCTATGTGGACTTTATGGGAGCCTCTGCTAGCTTCCAGTAGGACACCATCTTCAGCATCCAGGTTTTACTTCTTAAATTCACAAAAACCAGCGATAAAATCTCAATGATATGAATCATAAATGTTGATGATTCTTGTTTACATCTGATGATTATTAGAATATCACATCAGACCAAGAAAACCGGGTTTGAATAGAAGACGGTTCAGTTGTGTTTCCAATCATGGGGGAAGACTGCTAAGCTCGCAGATCTCCAGCAGACACTTACCAAAGGTCTGCAATATGCAAGCATAATCCTAGAAAGTTTAGTGGAAGGAAAAAGTGTTGATGGGAAACAGGGAAAACCTCTGGCTTAAAGACAGTCAGAGCTTTTTGAGGCAGCAGACACAGAACCTGAAGCCACTTCTGAACCAGAGACAACGTCAGAACCATCCTACCTGGGCTGAGGTAAAAATAGGACTCTCAAAAGTATATATCTGAATTGAAGGTCCCAGATTGTGGAGGAAAAGTGGAGAGTCACAGAATCCGCGCTGCAGAAGCTCCGGTGGGAGGTTTCTACAGTCAGTGGAGCGATCTCATCTGCTGGTGTTGGTCCAAAAACGCAAAATGCCAATGGGCTGTTGTCAAGAGAAAGATGGGAGACGGACCAGAACCAAGAATGCAGACGAGCTGAAGGTTCTATGCAAGCCACCTGGGCTTTCTGAACACCTGAGCAGAACCACAGACTGATCTCCTCCATGCCACGCCGCACCGATGCAGGAACTCATGCAAAAGGAGCCCAGACCAGGTACTGTGAGCCGATACTGAACAGAACCTGGACCTGCACTTCAGTAGGACCACATTTAAGGATTACAAATTTTTTTTTTTTTAAACAGAGGTTTGGGTTTTTATATATTTGTATTTATTTATTTATTTATTATTATATAATTATATTTTATTATTATTTTTATTATTATTAATTTATTAATTTATTGAATTTTCTATAATACAGAAGTTGGCGCCCCCTACTGGCTGATGGGAATAGAGAGAGACTACTGTAAGTGTGTACAGCGTTTTATCCCGAGTTTGGATGATTTCATGCCTCCTGATGCGACGGCGTGAAGTATGAAGCAGAATTTGTAGGGTTATTCATCATGTGGGCGGGGCTTATAACCATCTAAGATATCTCTTCATCTTCCGCTGGACATCTACGCTACATAAAACCCATAATCGGATTCATTTGAACAACTTCTGCTTTGACCAAATTTAGGAGCTCCAGTCATGCCAGAAATAAAAAGTATGGCTGCAAACATAATGCAATAATTCAGTGGAAACGTTCTCACCTCACATGAGCCTTTAGTTCTGCCTCCTATATCGATGAGTGACTGAAAACGGAAGAAAAGCAGGAATTAATGTTAGAGTGTTGGAGTGATGCGATCCACACTTTGACACAGAGTTAATCGTCGCCCCCCCCGCCACACACCATGTGCTCGAACGCAGCCATCAGCGCTCCGTTGGGCGTGTCCACATCCAGAACCTTGCTGTCGTCACGGGTGAAGTCAAACTGACGAAATCTGGGAACACGCACACGATAACATTTATTTAGATCAAAAACATGTAAAACATCAGTTATTACACGTTTGTATTAATCTTACCCACTGACTGTCTTCACTTCTTCAACATCCCTTGTTAGACGGGGGGAAAAAGGGACATTTTATTGGTAAAACATAAAAGGGTAAATGTGATTTTAACTGAATATTGTTTGACCTACTTGTCAAAAACAGGCTTGACTTTGAGCAGATCCTTAAAAACAGGAAGGTTTGCTAAGAACCTGAGAAGCAAGAATGAAAACATTCACAGACTGAGCTACAAATAAAATAAAAACTACCGCAGGCTAAAAGTTCAAAATGCTCAATATAAATAATAATATTATATAATAATTATATATAGTATATATAATAACGTATAAAATATAATATTATATGTTTTCTGATCCAGCCAAAACCAGAAATGTCCCTTTAATGAGTGAAAATAGTGCATCAGAGTTAAGCTCCGCCTCACCTCACTGTCACCTTGAAGCGGACGCTGGTTTTCAGAATCAGAGGCCGATGAGGTAAGTTCTGCATGACGGGCTGTTTCTCCACCACCAGAGCCCTGCAAGGCGCAAAACACAACCCGTCAACACCCGCCGCCCTCCGCTGGGTTCCCCAAACAACAGACGGCAGGTGAGGTCTCACTTGGTGAGAAGGTCTCTGATCAAACTCAGGGTGAATGAATCCATTTCTGCTATGGAGTCGGAGAGGCTGGAGGAGTCAGAGCTGGTGTACTTCTTGTTCTGCTCCTGCAGCTTCTGCAGCTGTTCACGCACTCCAAGAAGAACCTCGGTGATGGACGTAAACCTGCATGCAGAACAAAAACACAGACGGCATGATGCACCTTCCTCTGTATTAAACACGGAGACAAAGATGGCGGAAACACATCCTCACCATCTCTGGAGGAGCTCCAGACTGGTGTCCTCCGGACTCCCGATGCAGGCCAGCTGCTGCCTGCGCTTCCATTCAGGAAGCTCCCTGCTGCTGAGAGTCACCGTGATTTGGGATGCTTGGTTTAGAATGGTCACCAAGTGCTGCAGAACAATCTGTGGGACCAAATGGAGAACATCTCAGCTAATGTTCAGCTGATCAAACTGCAAAAGACGAGCACCACATGGTTCGAGAGTCCACACCCCTGTTAACATGCCGGTTATTAGCGATGGGAACATAATAAGGCGTTTCAAAGCTTATTGTAGCAGAAATGTCATTATTAACCGCTAAAGATTTAGCTTCAAAGTAAATATTTTGGTAGCGACCCAAACTACATAGATTGTTAGAAGCTAAATATGATCTGTTGGAATAATTGGTTGGAACCTAAATGTTTACCTTCCAACTAACTAACTAACTAACTAACTAACTAACTAACTAACTAACTAACTAACTAACTAACTAACTAACTAACTAACTAACTAACTAACTAACATTTATCCCCCAACTAAATAGTTAGTTAGCAAGCTAAATATTTAGTTTTCAGCTGACGATTTAGTTAGCAAGCTAAATATTCAGCCCCTAACCAAATACTTAGCCTCCAACTAAATAGTTAATTAGCAAGCTAAATATTTAGATTCTAACTATTTAGTTAGCAAGCTAAACATTTACATTCCAACAAACTATTTAGTTAGCAAGCTAAACATTTAGCCCCTAACCAAATAGTTAGCCTCCAACTAAATATTTAGTCACCAAGCTAAATATTTTGCTTCCAACTAACTATTTAGTTAGCAAGCTAAACATTTAGCTTCCAACTAAATATTTAGTTAGCAAGCTAAACATTTAAATTACAACTAAATATTTAGTTAGCAAGCTAAACATTTAGCCCCTAACCAAATAGTTAGCCTCCAACTAAATATTTATTTAGCAAGCTAAATATTTAGCTTCCAACTAACTATTTAGTTAGCAAGCTAAACATTTAAATTACAACTAAATATTTAGTTAGCAAGCTAAACATTTAAATTAGAACTAAATATTTAGTTAGCAAGCTAAACATTTAGCCCCAATTAAATATTCAGCCCCAGACCAAATAGTTAGCCTTCAACTAAATAGTTAATTAGCAAGCTAAATATTTAGCTTCTAACTATTTAGTTAGCAAGCTAAACATTTAGCCCCGAACTAAATATTTAGTTAGCAAGCTAAACATTTAAATTACAACTAAATATTTAGTTAGCAAGCTAAACATTTAGCCCCGATTAAATATTCAGCCCGAGACCAAATAGTTAGCCTTCAACTAAATAGTTAATTAGCAAGCTAAATATTTAGCTTCTAACTATTAAGTTAGCAAGCAAAACATTTAGCCCCTAACCAAATAGTTAGCCTCCAACTAAATATTTATTTAGCAAGCTAAACATTTAAATTACAACTAAATATTTAGTTAGCAAGCTAAACATTTAAATTACAACTAAATATTTAGTTAGCAAGCTAAACATTTAAATTACAACTAAGTATTTAGTTAGCAAGCTAAACATTTAGCCCCGAACTAAATATTTAGTTAGCAAGCTAAACATTTAAATTACAACTAAATATTTAGTTAGCAAGCTAAACATTTAGCCCCGAACTAAATACTTAGTTAGCAAGCTAAACATTTAAATTACAACTAAATATTTAGTTAGCAAGCTAAATATTTAGCCCCTAACCAAATAGTTAGCCTCCAACTAAATAGTTAATTAGCAAGCTAAATATTTAGATTCTAACTATTTAGTTAGCAAGCTAAACATTTACATTCCAACAAACTATTTAGTTAGCAAGCTAAACATTTAGCCCCTAACCAAATAGTTAGCCTCCAACTAAATATTTAGTCACCAAGCTAAAT
The DNA here is from genome assembly GCA_963556495.2 of Valencia hispanica. Taxonomy (NCBI): domain Eukaryota; kingdom Metazoa; phylum Chordata; class Actinopteri; order Cyprinodontiformes; family Valenciidae; genus Valencia; species Valencia hispanica. Next base: position 1,930,275 of record OY747707.1, read on the forward strand.
ATTTTGCTTCCAACTAACTATTTAGTTAGCAAGCTAAACATTTAAATTCCAACTAAATATTTTATTAGCAAGCTATACATTTAGCTTCCAACTAAATATTTAGTTAGCAGGCTAAACATTTAAATTACAACTAAATATTTAGTTAGCAAGCTAAACATTTAAATTACAACTAAATATTTAGTTAGCAAGCTAAACATTTAGCCCCGAACTAAATATTTTGTTAGCAAGCTAAACATTTAAATTACAACTAAATATTTAGTTAGCAAGCTAAACATTTAGCCCCAACTAAATATTCAGCCCCAGACCAAATAGTTAGCCTTCAACTAAATAGTTAATTAGCAAGCTAAATATTTAGCTTCTAACTATTTAGTTAGCAAGCTAAACATTTAAATTACAATAAGTATTTAGTTAGCAAGCTAAACATTTAAATTAGAACTAAATATTTTGTTAGCAAGCTAAACATTTAAATTAGAACTAAATATTTAGTTAGCAAGCTATACATTTAGCTTCCAACTAAATATTTAGTTAGCAGGCTAAACATTTAAATTAGAACTAAATATTTAGTTAGCAAGCTATACATTTAGCTTCCAACTAAATATTTAGTTAGCAGGCTAAACATTTAAATTACAACTAAATATTTAGTTAGCAAGCTATACATTTAGCTTCCAACTAAATATTTAGTTAGCAGGCTAAACATTTAAATTAGAACTAAATATTTAGTTAGCAAGCTATACATTTAGCTTCCAACTAAATATTTAGTTAGCAGGCTAAACATTTAAATTACAACTAAATATTTTGTTAGCAAGCTAAACATTTAAATTAGAACTAAATATTTAGTTAGCAAGCTATACATTTAGCTTCCAACTAAATATTTAGTTAGCAGGCTAAACATTTAAATTACAACTAAATATTTAGTTAGCAAGCTAAACATTTAAATTACAACTAAATATTTAGTTAGCAAGCTAAACATTTAAATTACAACTAAATATTTAGTTAGCAAGCTAAACATTTAAATTACAACTAAATATTTAGTTAGCAAGCTAAACATTTAGCCCCGAACTAAATATTTTGTTAGCAAGCTAAACATTTAAATTACAACTAAATATTTAGTTAGCAAGCTAAACATTTAGCCCCAACTAAATATTCAGCCCCAGACCAAATAGTTAGCCTTCAACTAAATAGTTAATTAGCAAGCTAAATATTTAGCTTCTAACTATTTAGTTAGCAAGCTAAACATTTAAATTACAATAAGTATTTAGTTAGCAAGCTAAACATTTAGCCCCAAACTAAATATTTAGTTAGCAAGCTAAACATTTAAATTACAACTAAATATTTAGTTAGCAAGCTAAACATTTAAATTACAACTAAATATTTAGTTAGCAAGCTAAACATTTAGCCCCGAACTAAATATTTAGATAGCAAGCTAAACATTTAGCCCCGAACTAAATATTTAGTTAGCAAGCTAAACATTTAAATTACAACTAAATATTTAGTTAGCAAGCTAAACATTTAAATTAGAACTAAATATTTTGTTAGCAAGCTAAACATTTAAATTAGAACTAAATATTTAGTTAGCAAGCTATACATTTAGCTTCCAACTAAATATTTAGTTAGCAGGCTATACATTTAGTTTCCAACTAAATATTTAGTTAGCAGGCTAAACATTTAAATTACAACTAAATATTTTGTTAGCAAGCTAAACATTTAAATTAGAACTAAATATTTAGTTAGCAAGCTATACATTTAGCTTCCAACTAAATATTTAGTTAGCAGGCTAAACATTTAAATTACAACTAAATATTTTGTTAGCAAGCTAAACATTTAAATTAGAACTAAATATTTAGTTAGCAAGCTATACATTTAGCTTCCAACTAAATATTTAGTTAGCAGGCTAAACATTTAAATTACAACTAAATATTTAGTTAGCAAGCTAAACATTTAAATTACAACTAAATATTTAGTTAGCAAGCTAAACATTTAGCCCCCCAACTAAATATTTAGTTAACAAGCTAAATATTTAGCTTCCAACTAACTATTTAGTTAGCAAGCTAAACATTTAAATTCCAACTAAATATTTAATTAGCAAGTTATACATTTAGCTTCTAACTAAATATTTAGTTAGCAAGCTAAACATTTAAATTACAACTAAATATTTAGTTTGCAAGCTAAACACTTAAATTACAACTAAATATTTAGTTAGCAAGCTAAACATTTAGCCCCAACTAAATATTCAGCCCCAGACCAAATAGTTAGCCTTCAACTAAATAGTTAATTAGCAAGCTAAATATTTAGCTTCTAACTATTTGGTTAGCAAGCTAAACATTTAACCCCTAACCAAATAGTTAGCCTCCAACTAAATATTTTTTTAGCAAGTTAAATGTTTAGCCTGCTAACTAAATATTTAGTTAGCAAGCTAAACAATTAGCCCCGAACTAAATATTTAGTTAGCAAGCTAAACATTTAGCTTCCAACTAACTATTTAGTTAGCAAGCTATACATTTAGCTTTTAACTAAATATTTAGTTAGCAGGCTAAACATTTAGCCCCCAACTAAATATTTAGTTAGCAAGCTAAATATTAAATTTACAACTAAATACTTAGTTTGCAAGGTAAACACTTAGCCCCAACTAAATATTCAGCCCCTAACCAAATAGTTAGCCTTCAACTAAATAGTTATTTAGCAAGCTAAATGTTTAGCTTCTAACTATTTAGTTAGCAAGCTAAACATTTACATTCCAACAAACTATTTAGTTAGCAAGCTAAACATTTAGCCCCTAACCAAATAGTTAGCCTGCAACTAAATATTTAGTTAGCAAGTTAAATATTTAGCTTCCAACTAACTATTTAGTTAGCAAGCTAAACATTTAAATTACAACTAAATATTTAGTTAGCAAGCTAAACACTTAGCTCAGAACTAAATATTTAGTTAGCAGGCTAAACATTTAGCCCAGAACTAAATATTTAGCCCCTAACCAAATATTTAGCCTCCAACTAAATAGTTAGTTAGCACGCTAAATATTTAGCTTCCAACTGACTATTTAGTTAGCAAGCTAAACATTTACATTCCAACAAACTATTTAGTTAGCAAACTAAACATTTAGCCCCCACCTAAATATTTAACCCCTAACCAAATAGTTAGCCTCCAACTAAATAGTTAGCAAGCAAAACATTTAGCTTGCAAATAATTATTTTGCTTCAGATTTAGCTTGCAAACTAAATATTTGGTTGGAATATTTAGTTATAAACTGGGACTTTTATAAATGAATAAATAACATGATGAAAAGATACCTTTTAAAAATGAACCCCCACTTTTTTCCTCTTATGAGTTATGACTATGGCTAAATAACCCAAATTATTGCTGTTCATTTTTGACTGTAACTTTATAAACGGCGTCCCATACAGACTGGAGAATATATGGGACCATGATTACAAAAACTGGACGTTTCAGAAACCGGTGAGTGAAGCTGGACCGCTGGTCGGTACTGGTTGGGTTCTACATCTCCTCTGTTCGCTTCATTGCTGGACTAAAAGGTATGGCTTTCTGGTCTGATGACACCAACCTAGAACCTTTGGGTCATAGTTGTGAAAGCGATGTTAGCATCAGCAAATTCACACCAGATCCACAGCGAAACATGGTAGCGGCAGCATCATGATCTGGGATTACTTTGTCTTCAGATAAAACTGTGATATTTGTTATGGGTGCATGAAATTAGGAAATCTGTACAAATAAGTGCAGAAATGAGTAAAAACTGGCAAACGGACCAGAACTCTGGGTTGGATTCTAGGCCACAAACCAGCAGCTGGTTCTGCTAAGCCAGGCGAGTTCTCTCCGTGTGCATTAACTGAAATGTGTCCGAGCCAACATGAAGACATTCATACATGCTTTGTTTGTGTGATGGACACCGCCCTCTTCAGACACTCCTGCTCCACCAGAGCTTGAGACTGGGCCAGCCCGACGTTCTGCTCCACTGGAGAAGAAAAGAACAGAGACCCGTCAGACAGTCAGACGGCGCCAACGGGTCCGATCGCAGCGTCTTCCTGCCAGACCTCTGCTCTGCCACGTCTTCCGGATGAAGTCGAGTTTTTCATTCAGATCCTCCAGCATCCTGATCTCCTTCTTCAGTTCCTGCATCAGATTTTAGGAGTTAGGAAATGATGAAGATCCTTTTAAAACTCACGATGGGGGGAAAGAGATCCCTTCCGAGAGAGATTACCGAAATCTGCAGCTTCACGTGAGTCACTTTGTTGTCCAGTTCTGTCCACTGTGGGGTCATGACAGGAGAGCTGCAGGTCTGATCAGGTGAAGCGGGTTTAGTTTGATCATTTTATAGCCCAGAGATGTTTGGTAGCAGCACCTGGTTGATTTAACCCCGACTCACCAGAGTCGCTGTGACTGAGGCGAGGATCTTCTTCTCCTCCTTCAGACATTCACAAAGAAGCGCTGCCAAGTTCATCGGCTCAGCCTGGAAGTTCTCCTGAGAAAAAAGCACAGTGAGGTGAGCCTGAGATAACGACGGAGATTCCTCTGGTGGCGGATTATTCTGCCGTACCACCATGTAGTCCCTCATCCCGGAGAAGTCCGGCCCCTGCAGGATGTTGTTCTCCTGGACGGAGCGCGCCCACTGGTCCTGCAGATGCTCCAGGAGGGCTTGGAAACACGTCCTCGCTGCGTTCTCATCCACAGCCGCGCAACCCCTGAAAGCATCAAACGCACAGCTGAGATCTGATCAGCGGAACGCGTACAGCCTCTGTTCTGTTGTTCATAGAAGGAGACTGAACCAGGGTAAGGCTGGAGAACATACAGAACCGTAAAAACGTTCCCCTCCTGGTCTCTGATGACGAACGAAGAACTGAACCGTGTTTCGGTAGAGGCCGTTAGCTAGAGACGGTTTCAGGTACATCACTGTGAACGCACCATACCCGTGGTGAAACATGGCGGTGGCAGCATCATGCTGTGGGACAGGGAAGCCGGTCTGAGCTAAAGACCTGAGGACGGGGTGGAGCGTCATGCTTCCAGCATTGACGACCAGCCTGAACATGCAGCCAGAGATATTATGGGATGGTTTATAGTAGGGATGTGAATTGGCAAAAATCTGGCGATACGATATATCTCGATACTATGAGTAAAACTATTTATATTGTGATTTTTAAAACTGGATTTGACTGTAGAAAAACTGTCCCATCATTCTAAACACTCCAACCTGTTTCATCCTTTAACACGTCCAGTTTTATTACTGGATCTAGTCGATCCACTGGAACCAAGAAGGTGAAAACAGCCACTAAACTACCAGTTATAATTTTATATTTTATTACAAAAATTACCGTCATCATTAATGGTTCCATTCAGATCCTTTAAAAAAAAACAAAAAAACAAATCGATATTTTTGTTTTGAATATCAATACTGTATCGGGAAATTAAATATTGCGATATATCGGTGTATCGATATTTTCTTCCATCCCTAGTTTCCAGCAAAGCAGATTCGTGGCTTAGAGAACGGCCTAGTCAAAGAAAGGCTTGAAAACAGATGTTCTCAGACGTTCTCCATCCAGTCTGATTGAGCTGCTGGTTGATGTTTTAAACCCAGAAGAGGTTCTACAGAGTTCTGAGTCAGAACATTAATGCACGCCACACTTTTCAGATTTTCATTTTCATTACAACACGATTATAAACTAATAATTTCCACTTTGCGTTAATCCGCCATAGAAAATGCAAATAAAAATCTACGGATGTTAGTCTGAGCATTTTTATTCTTTAGTCTGATTATTTATTTGTATATAAACTGATTACATCTGATCTAATCCAGTGCGCCCCCTAGTGGCCTCGGGGTTCCACTGATTTAGGAACCTTCCCATCTGACCAGGCTGCAGAGCAGCTGCAGGCGTTTCCATAGCAGCCAGGTTCATGCGTCGGAGCAGGAAATGCACCGATGGAAACGGTCCAAATTCCATCTGAGGGAACGTCACGCTGCTGGAGAGGAAGCAGAACCCAGCAGAACCTTACCAGTCCTGGCTCTCGATCCAGTGGCTCAGCCAGTGTCGGACCTCGGTGGGGAACCGTCCCTCATACAGCCGCCTCGCCTGGCTCTGCAGCGCCGAGTCCATCTTCAGCAGCTCCTGCCACTGCGCCATCTGCAGAGATGCCACAACAACAAAGGAACCGTGTTCAACCTGCCGAGCGAGGGGGAGTCGCTCTGCCGGCATGCAGAGTCAGAAAAAATAAAAATAAAGACATAGTTCAACGGGTCTCATCAAAACACAGAACCTTGTGATCCGTCCCGCTGAAACCAGAGGTGCAGCAGGTTTGTTCTGTCTAAACGGTCTAAACGTCGCTCAGGTGGAACAATCTGACCGTGCTTCACCCTGAACTCGCCCTCTTCCATTCGGGGCACGGCAGTGGCAGCATCATGCTGTGGGGATGCTTTTCTTCAGCAGAGGCAGGGAACTGATTTTCACTACAACCTTTTCCCCCCCTGTTCTCAAATGTCTCTTCTCTCCTTTGTTTTTGTCTCCATCATCCGACCCAATCGCTTCCGTTCCTCTCCTCCTGTGATTCATCGCTAATACTTTACTAGCTGTTACTAAACGAGTGTCCCATGTCTCCTTCTTCCCTGAGAGATTCCTCTGATGTCTCTGGGTTCAGGGTTTTTTTTTTAAGACAGCTGTAGGTCATTGTGATGAGTCAAACTCCAACTGCTGTCCACAACTTTTGGATCGTTTCTGCCTGCTTCTTTTTCCTTCCACCAAACTTTCCATCAATGTACACGGATACAGAAATCTGTGAATGGCCAGTTTCTTCAGCAAAGCCTTTTAAGATGAATCTTTTACAGAGAATTACTGATGTAAAAAAACAACAACATTTTAGATAATGTTCTAATTTGTCCGTTAGTGGCGAGCTGAATCTTCTCATGGCTATAGAGGCCAGATTTCCAGGAGGATGAGAGAAACAAACGATTTTCTCTCATCCATTCACAGTAATGCATCCAGTGCATAACCATGCAGACCCCAAGCTCATGCCCGGACTTTGGCAGGGGCAGTATTTCCGTTTTATTCATCATCCGAGTCTCAATGGGGTTTTGTTTTAAACGTGAACCCACAAGCTAGCAGAGGGAAATAAAAACGGAGGTCTCTGAAAAGTTTATGTGTGAAAAGGAAAGGTTCAGTTTAGAGACAGAAGAGCCTACGAGTTTCAAGAAAGAGAAAGCTGCATTTACCAGACAGTAGCAGGAGTCCTACCTAAAATATGGATTCATAACGACAGGCCAAACCCTGCTCCGCTCTTATGTGGCAACCAGCTTTCTAATGAGGCGACAAAGCCTTTAAAACGGCCCCAGACAGACCGTCTGGTTACAGAGAAACAGCCGCAGGTGAGTTGTTTTTTTCGTGCACTTTATATTTGTTTTTGAGGTAAGTTTTATTTTAAAGGCATATTTAAACGTTACCATGGCGACCAGAGAGCAGGGTTGTTCATGTTATGTTGTCTGAGTGATGATAAGGAAACGCTAATAAAGTTGGTTGAGACGGAATTATGAATGCAATGAGCATGTATAGCTTGTTCAGATACTGCGTGCTGTTCATTTACAACTTTGATTTTGTACATTTGTTCAAGCCCAGAGGCCCGCGTCCTCCTAAATCCGGCCCTGCTCATGCTCCACCTGTTTCAGATGTTTCAGCATCATCGGTTCTGATCCATGAGTAGAAGTATGAAATGTCCAGCCACCAGCTAATCCAGATGAGACCAACCCTGATCTAATGGGGGTTTTTTTTCCTGCACACTCACTGGAACTGATTCCCGCTGTGCGTAATTACGCACAGGAGGCTGGGTAGGTGAGGAGGCGCATATTACCCCTAAAACGGAGGAGTGGTTCGAAAAAAAGTCAAAGAATCGATCAGTGGGAAAAGGTGACGGATCACAGCTGCAGGACCGAACCGGTACAAGAAGCTGGACGGTTCATGCATGGTCCGGATGACGCCCACCGGGAAGAATTCAGAAAGTCAGAACACCTTGAACACCTGCCCCCCAAACAGCTAAATTAGGCTCACATTTTCCATGAAACTCTTCATTTTAAACTGAATCAATACGACTGATATTTGGAAGAATATGAAATCTGGAGCGCTAAACGAAACTAAAACAATCTTTCTGCAGAACAAAGTAATATTTTAATAAGTCAAACAGCCTGTTACCTTGTGGCTTCAGTCTGGTACCGATGAGATCCAGAGGGGATAAAGTCCGAGCCGGAAGGAGAAGAAGCAGCTTTTATTCTCAGGAATCTACCTTCTTTACCGGCTGATTCTCGGGAAACCAGTCAGAACAGAAAGCATCAAGCTCTGATGTTGATCTGTTCACACTTCCCCTCCAGCAGCTGGTACTTTCACATTAAAAGTTTTATTCTTAACGTTTAAAAGCGATGAGCTCAGAAAGCCGCATTTATTTATAACCTTTGATTTCTTTCTCTTTTTGATGCACAGCGACAACAATCTCAGCAGAAACGGATCACTTTCTCCATTGAGGACATTTTTATCTCCCCAGACCGGAGAGCCAATAATAATTTCTCTATTTCTGCGTCTCATATAATTAGAATATCATCAAAAGGTTATTTTGGGTTCAATAATTCAGTTTAAAAAGTGAAACTCAGACCAATAAAAATGATCTTTAATACAGAAATGTTATGGTACATCGTCACGGCGAAGACCCTCCCTGTTCACAAAGTGCTGCTTCTGAGCATGTTATTGGAAAGTCGAGTGGAAGAAAAAAGTGTGGCGTGCACGAACATTAAGGGTAACTGTAACCTTGCAAGGCTTGTGAGGTAAAGTTAATTCAAGAGTTTGGAGAAGCTTGAACTGCATCCAGATCATGGGCTGTCCATGAGAACCTTCTTACCTCGGCGACTGGACTGTTGCTCAGTGGTTCTTTTAGATTAAAACGAAATTAGATGTTTTAATTTCATCTGGAAGAATCATAGAACCGAAGCTGCTGAAGGTGATCACCGCCGAGTTGAGATGCCATGTCCTCTGCTGCGGTTCATCCACTGGATTTGTTTAGTGGAAGGAAAATCGCATGAAAAGACTGAATCGTTAAGAACAAGATCATCTGCGGTGCCGTTATTGACAGGTTCTTCCTGTTTCTTTATTGGAATCAATAGAAAATTAAACAGTTTAACAGACAGAAGGGAAAAAAAGGTTTTACCTCCAATGAGATGAAACACGGATCTGTCAGCTTCTGCAGGATTCCTCTTCTAGACTCGCTTTACCTGCAGCAGATTTGTTTTGGCACCTTGTTGCTCCTTTTGTCCTCAACCGGATCCGTTTCCTCATACTTTACTGACTGAGTCACACAGCACAGATTTATGCCAACTCATTTCTCTTTAAAAAAATCACATTGTTGGAGTTAAATTCAGATTTTATTTATTTTTCCTCCTCGTCAAACTGTGAAATCTTTGGGATTTTTCACACATTCAGCTAAAAAGTGCTAAATTCTCTGCGTAAAAGGAACTCGATCTTTTTGGTTCTGTACCTGAAGCAGCCAGTCAGCGGCTGAAACAAACAAATCTGGACTGAAGTGAATGAAAAAGGAAAAAACCTGGTGGACTGTTCGTTACTTTTTGCACACAGAAGTGACTCTGATCTTCCAGCTTCTGCTGGTTGGTGACTTGATCCTACAAGGAAACAACAATCCCAGCTGAGCTGACATGGCTCGTTTCCAGATTCACGCACAAAAACAAAAAGGTCATAATCGCGCTCCGAGAATCACGTGATTCTCCAGAAACTCTCAGTGCGTCACAGAACCCGGCTTCCTCTCCAGCTGCTACCAAAATAAAAGCTCCAAACTTTGCTCCTCTGACTGTGCAGTACCTGTTGTTGGCCAGCAGGGGGCGCCGGTGTGTGTGTGATGATGATGTGCTTCTACAACAGTTTTACATAGATGAGTGACTTTATTTCAAAATTAAAGAAACAAACACTTTTTACAGAGAAATTCAATAATCGGAAGAAGATCCTGGAGCCCAAACTGCAACAACATTAAATAAATCCATTAAAGATACTTTTTTGTTTTCCTTTCAACATGAATTGATGAATGTATGATTTAAGAAGAGACGGCAGAGGTGTGGAAACATCGAGGGTTTAAAGTGTTCGTCCTCCTTCACTCAGAGTACGGAGAGCTCATCTGGAAACAGAAAGAAAACAACTACTTATTCTTGAAGGAAACAAACAAAATTACAAGAAAATACATAATAAAAGCCTCTAAAGTCGACTAAAGAAAATGTAAAACGCTCATTTTAAATCAATAAATTCCAGTAACCAGTAATGTTTTCCATCCTGATTTAAAGGAGCCAACTGGTGCTGCACAAATCAGGTTGTGGAAGGATCTTAATTTTATACGTTCAGACAGTTGTGATGATGCGTAACCATAGCAATACCGCTGACTAGCATGTCAACAGCTCAAATGATCCCTGAACTCTGACCCCGAATCCCAGTGGAGCTAAAAAGGAGGTTTGATGGATGCAGAGCAGAGAGGAGGATCAGTTCCCCAACTCCAGCGTCTCTCTCTGACCAAACGGCCAGAAACTGATTTAAAGGGGAGCGGCAAAAGCAAATGAGGTGGATTAGCCGACAACTGGTGGACTCATGGACATGTTACTGTGGAATATCGTCTCTGCTGGCTGGATGTTGAGCTGTTAAGATGCATTAAATACCCTTACAGTCGCAGCCTCTCTGGAAATCTGGAAACAACCACAGAGGTGATTTTTATCATCCTTTCTTGATATTCTTCATGTGTAATAATAACTTTTGTGTGTATTTTATCCCCTAATCATGTAAATCACCTTGAATGACCTTGTTGTTGAGAGTGTTGCTATAAAGATAAAATTAAACTCCTGTATCTGAATTAAAGGGAGGTTTAGTGAACCTCTGAATTTCATTTCACCGTCCATCCACTGTGTCTCACTTCGGTCCATTTAAACATGCTTCATCCTTTCTGGTGCGCAGCGCTAATTAATCCAACATGCATGTTTCTGGACCGTTGGAGAGAAGCCGGAGTACCCGGAGAAAACCCAAGGCGTGCGCTGGGAGAACATGGTAACTTCTGCAGAGAAGAGCCGGATCCAGATCCGGAGCCAGGCTACAGCGGTGCATCGTCAGCTCAACGGGAAAGTCAACATTTAGCAGCTAAGATGGGAGGTTTTTGGATCGGGCAGTTTTTTAAAGCTTCTAAAACCTCGAGGCTCACAGCTAAACCAAAAAAACCAGAACTGAGTTTGAGGTTAGGGCTGGGCAATTAATCGATTTTAATCGATTTAATCGAATTTTCTGTCTGAGGATTTCGTTTTTGGATAAATCGAGAAAATCGAAAAAAGAAGTTCACCAATGCACTCCAAGGGTTTCAGTCGTTCAAGGTTTATCTTCATGTTTTTATTTGGACTCCCAGAAAAGGATGATTGAAATAAAAGCAAGTTTTAAAAATATTTTCTGTCATTTCAAATTTCTTTTCAGGAATAGAAAAGGGAGAAAAAAATTAAACCAATTAAAAATTTCGGATTCGGGATGACACAAATGGTATATTTTATTTTTAAGCCATATCGCCCAGCCCCATTTGAGGTGTTTAATTATTATTCTGGGGACATATCTGAGGGGTTGGAGTGATGAAAGGACTTTAAAAACTATCAAACAAAAAAAGAAGAAATCAAACAAATGAATCCATCTTCCAGTTGTGTGAAACTGGCTCATCTTTCTCTTAAATTCATTTAAAATCTAGCGTACAGATAGGGTCAGCGTTGGATAAACTCCTGGTCAGTCGGGCGGACTCTGAGGAGACTCACGGTGTCGATGTCGAAGCACAGCTGCTCACTGAGCATGTCAAACTCCCCGGGAGTCATCGGGGGCTCCGGAGACGGACAGGAGCGGGGCGTGGTGCTGGCTTCGGACCTGGAATCCCAAGTTACAGGACAGACAAGAGAATCACCTCTAAATGTCACAGACTCCAAGGAACAAACAAGGTTTCTCCACAGTCTGCTACCAGGATGGGGTCCTTCAGTCAGATTAAATACGGTGTGTGTGCTCCGTTAGGAAGGTCGCCCCCTTGTGGTTTACCTGATAAAGGTGCAGCTGATGCGAGCCACAGCTGTCAGAGATGGACTAGTTCGTTCAAAAAGACAAAAACAAGCAGAACGGGACTGTTTCTGTGGAGGACTCACCGCAGCTCCGAGATGGGGATCAGGGTCGACGGGATGTACGGATGGACTGAGAATGGAACACACAGAGAGGTCAGAGGTCAGTGTCAGGCCGCCATCAGTGAGCCTTTTAAGGGTCATTCGTAAGCGGTGACGTGGCGCCATCAGGCGATTTTTCACAAAACATGACGCGACGAAGACGTCCAGGGTTACAGAGAAAATAGCTCATCCATACCATCAAGCATGCCGCCACGGACGCAGTAATATCCGTGCCTCGCCATGCCGCCGTAGCGCGTTCAGAAGACGCGCCGTGGCGGCAATATATTACCCCGATATGCCGCCACATATATATATATATATATATATATGTGGCCATCAATATATATATATATATATATATATATATATATATATATATATATATATGTATAAAATATCGATAAATGTTAATATGAGCCCGCATTTTCATATCCGTGCATCCCTAGTTGCCTCAGAAGTACTTCTAAAAAGTTCTGCCTGAAGTAGACCCGTTTTCCCCGTTTGGAGAATCAAACCGGCCGAGCAGGAGTCTGGAATCATCTGGAGATGATTTTCTATTAAAAACAATTAATAAGACATTTTAAATGGTATCACGATGATGTATGTAGGTAAAAAAACAAAACATTTATGTCTCTTTTGTGACGGCATAAAAATGTTGACATGAGATGTTAAACGATCGACTCTGACGGATGTTCTGCCTTTTAATTGGCGGATGGATGGATGGACAGACGGATGGATGAACAGACAGACGGATGGATGAACAGACAGACGGATGGATGAACAGACAGACGGATGGATGAACAGACAGACGGATGGATGAACAGACAGACGGATGGATGGATGGACAGACGGATGGATGAACAGACAGACGGATGGATGGATGAACAGACAGACGGATGGATGAACAGACAGACGGATGGATGGATGGACAGACGGATGGATGAACAGACAGACGGATGGATGAACAGACAGACGGATGGATGAACAGACAGATGGATGGATGGATGGATGGACAGACGGATGGATGAACAGACAGACGGATGGATGGATGAACAGACAGACCGATGGATGGATGGATGAACAAACAGATAGACAGACAGACGGACGGATGGATGAACAAACGGATGGATGAACAGAAAGACAGATGGATGGATGGATGAACAAACGGATGGATGAACAGACAGACGGATGGATGGATGAACAAACGGATGGATGAACAGACTGACGGATGGATGGAGGGATGAACAAACGGATGGATGAACAGACAGACGGATGGATGGAGGGATGAACAAACAGATAGACAGACAGACGGACGGATGGATGAACAAACGGATGGATGAACAGAAAGACAGATGGATGGATGGATGAACAAACGGATGGATGAACAGACAGACGGATGGATGGATGAACAAACGGATGGATGAACAGACTGACGGATGGATGGAGGGATGAACAAACGGATGGATGAACAGACAGACGGATGGATGGAGGGATGAACAAACGGATGGATGAACAGACAGACCGATGGATGGATGAACAGACAGACCGATGGATGGATGGATGAACAAACAGATAGACAGACAGACGGACGGATGGATGAACAAACGGATGGATGAACAGAAAGACAGATGGATGGATGGATGAACAAACGGATGGATGAACAGACAGACGGATGGATGGATGAACAAACGGATGGATGAACAGACTGACGGATGGATGGAGGGATGAACAAACGGATGGATGAACAGACAGACGGATGGATGGAGGGATGAACAAACGGATGGATGAACAGACAGACGGATGGATGGATGAACAAACGGATGGATGGACAGACAGACGGATGGATGGAGGGATGAACAAACGGATGGATGGACAGACAGACGGATGGATGGAAGGATGAACAAATGGATGGATGGAGGGATGAACAAAAAGTTGGACAGACAGACAGACGGACGGATGGATGAACAAACGGATAGACAGACAGACAGACAAACGGATGGATGAACAGACAGACGGACGGATGGATGAACAAACGGATAGACAGACAGACAAACGGATGGATGAACAGACAGACGGATGGATGGATGAACAAACAGATAGACAGACAGACAGACGGATGGATGGATGAACAGACAGACAGATGGATGGATGGATGAACAGACAGACAGATGGATGGATGGATGAACAAACAGATAGACAGACAGACGGACGGATGGATGAACAAACGGATGGATGAACAAACGGATGGATGAACAAACGGATGGATGAACAAACGGATGGATGGACAGACAGACAGATGGATGGATGGATGAACAAACAGATAGACAGACAGACGGACGGATGGATGAACAAACGGATGGATGAACAAACGGATGGATGGACAGACAGACAGATGGATGGATGGATGAACAGACAGATGGATGGATGGATGGATGAACAAACAGATAGACAGACAGACGGACGGATGGATGGACAGACAGACAGATGGATGGATGGATGGACAGACAGACAGATGGATGGATGGATGGACAGACAGACAGATGGATGGATGGATGGACAGACAGACAGATGGATGGATGGATGAACAAACAGATAGACAGACAGACAGATGGATGGATGGATGGATGAACAAACGGATGGATGAACGGACAGACGGATGGATGGATGAACAAACAGATAGACAGACAGACAGACAGACGGATGGATGAACAAACGGATGGATGAACAAACGGATGGATGGACAGACAGACAGATGGATGGATGAACAAACAGATAGACAGACAGACGGACGGATGGATGAACAAACGGATGGATGAACAAACGGATGGATGGAGAGACAGACAGATGGATGGATGAACAGACAGACAGATGGATGGATGGATGAACAAACGGATGGATGAACGGACAGACGGATGGATGGATGAACAAACGGATGTATGAACAGAAAGACAGATGGATGGATGGATGAACAAACGGATGGATGAACAGACAGACGGATGGATGGATGAACAAACGGATGGATGAACAGACTGACGGATGGATGGATGAACAAACGGATGGATGAACAGACAGATGGATGGATGGATGGATGAACAAACGGATGGATGAACAGACAGATGGATGGATGGAGGGATGAACAAACGGATGGATGAACAGACAGATGGATGGATGGATGGATGAACAAACGGATGGATGAACAGACAGATGGATGGATGGAGGGATGAACAAACGGATGGATGAACAGACAGACGGATGGATGGATGGATGGATGGATGGAAAAATCCCTGTCCCAGCACCAGTTTGTTTAATTTGTCAGAGACCCGATTCTCCAAACTAAAACTATTCATACCTGTGTACCTCAGGTAAAACACTAACTACTGAACGGTACTCTGTATAACCCCGATCAAAACAAACAGAAACATTACTGTCTTGCCTTTGCTCGGCTGGCTGTTGTAGAGCCGTCCGAAGGCCTCGTCTTTGGGAATGTCGGGATACAGGAACTTGAGCGGGTTTTCGGGAACGCCCCCGTTTGAGATGACCTTGTAGTCCCGGATGATGTCTGCGAACGGCAGAGCGCTCAGTCGGTTTTTAGTGTACGGCTCCACAGAGTTGAGCTTCGGATCCCCTGATGTAGAAAGCGACAGATAAAAAGAGTCAAGAACAAGAAAACTGCAGATAATCAGGAGCTGGAACCAAACATGGTTGAGATTCTGTCCGTTTATCAGGATTTTCATTGGACGCTGGGAACTTCATCGGTCATTCGGAGCCAGACCTGAAACCTGATCCCACTAGCCCAGATTATAACAACCAATAAGATTAGCTACCAGAATTATGCAGATGATACTCAGCTCTACATTACGATGAACCCATCCAGTCAATGCATCGAGCAAATCAATGGATGGATGTGTCATAACTTTCTCCAGCTGAACAGAAACAAAACTGAACTAATTATTTTTGGACCCAAGGAGGAACGATCACGAGTCAGCACACAGCTTCAGTTAATACAGCTAGAAACTACTGATCAGGCCTGAAATCTAGGTGTAGTAATGGACTCAGACCTGAACCTCCAGGGTCACATAAAGGTCAATAACAAGGTCAGCCTTCTATCACCTGAAGAACATTTCTAGGATTAAAGGACTGATGTCACAACAAGACCTAGAAAAACTCATCCATGCGTTTATCTTTAGTGGGATTGATTACTGCAACAGCGTCTTCACAGGTCTGCCTAAAAAGTCAATCAGACAGCTGCAGCTGATCCAGAACGCTGCTGCTCGTGTTCCTCACTAGAACCAGGAAAGTAGAGCACATCACCCCAGTTCTAAAGTCCTTACACTGGCTCCCTGTAGCTCAGAGAATAGACTTCTAAATACTTTTACTAGTTTATACATCATTACATGGCTTAGCACCAAAATATGATGAAGATCTACTGTTACTATACCAACCCCCCCAGACCACTCAGGTCCTCCGACTCCAGTCGACTCATCATCCCTAGAATCAGAACCAAACATGGAGAAGCAGCTTTCAGTTTCTATGCTCCTCTAACCTGGAACAAACGTCCAGAAAACTGCAAAACTGCTGAAACACTGAGATCTTTTAAATCACAGCAAAAAACGTTTCTGTTTAAAGCTGCCTTTGATTAATGCTTTCATGTATCGTATGTGTTGTGTGTATTTTATCCCCTAATCATGTAAATCACCTTGAATTACTTTGTTGTTGAATGTGTTGCTACACAGATAAAATTGCCTTGCTTTGATCATGGACGAATTCACAGACAGAAATAAGTGGCTTATTAAAACAATAACAAAAACAACAAAAAAAGAGTAATTTTCCCAGCACTTCTGTGTGTTTTTCATAGCTAACAGTAAAAAAAAAGGGTGTTATTTAGTGAAGGTTTGCATTGAGCCCATAGAGCTCACCGCTGTCGCTGTGCTCCACCCAGGTGAAGGTGATTCCTCCCAGGTGACTCTCACTGAAGCGTAGCAGGAAGGTTCCTGGTTCCCGGCCCTTCAGCAGAGCGCGCTCCATCTCTTTACTCACGAAGCCCATGATGTAGCTGCACAGAGGAGGACAACAAAAACAAACTCTTCACTTCTCCTTCTGCCTGTCAGGACGCCGCTGACACTTTTACAGTAAAAAAAAACTATTGTTTGATTTGTGAAGCTGTGAAGTTGTAACTCGCTTTGTTGTGTGTCACTTCTCTGTTCCGACCTGAACGCTAAAACAAAGCAGAAATTATCTCCTGCCAGATTATAGGAAGCTCCAGTTCCTCAGGTCGGGTTAAAGAGGCGATGATGTCACATCAGGTAAAGGTGTACGGTTCGGGAAGCAGCAACAACACCTGGCTGGGATCCAGTACACAGAAACCCCAGAAACAAGCTTGTTTTATACCTGAGCAGAGTCTCAGACATGCAGTGATTTGCTAAAGTATTCACACCCCTGGAGTCACATTCCAGCCACAAACTTCAATGTTTTACTTTGTGTTTTAATGGATTTTATGTCAAAGACCAACAGAGAGCAGAAAATCATTGTGAAGCCGGTCGTGATTTTTTAAATTTCTTTAACTAAAAACCTAAAAACTGTTGGGTTTTTTATGCACCTCTTTTACTCTGATACCTCTAAGTAAAATCCACTGCAACCCAAAGCCTCCAGAGCTGACCTTATCAGTAGCCAGAGTCCAGATGTGGGTCATTTAATCACAATCTAACTGCAGCTGTTCTGGTTCTGGGTTAGGTTCTACAACAAGATCCCAGAGTTCTGATCAAGCCGTCATCTGGACACGGAGAGAGGAGCTCCCTGAACATACAGCCCACAGATATTATGGGATGCTTTAGATCAAAGCAGATTCGTGGGTAAGAATGGCCTAGTCAAAGTCCAGACCTACATCCAAGTGGGAATCTGCAGGAAGACTTGAAAACAGATGTTCTCCGTCATGTTCAGAAATGATCTCCTGCAGTAACAAGAGTAGAAAGAACTGAAGGAGCTGAAAACAAAAAGATTACCACAGTTTTTAGATTTTTTTTGTTCTTTCTGCAAAAAACGATTTTCCAGAAAGTAAAGATCCCTTGTTTGTGGGCATTTTTTCGTATTTAAAAAAAAAGATATTGTCTTATTTCCAGAAAGATTTTCAAGAAAATATTCACTTGTTCTATTGGCAGATTTTTTTTAGCTTATTACAAGCAAAAATATCTTGCATATTGCTTGCTTTATTACACTGGAAAAAAGGCCACTCCATAAACAAGTAAAAAATTAATTATACAAGATATTTTTGCTTCTAATAATAAGCTAAAAAAATCTGCCAATAGAACAAGTTAATATTTTCTTGAAATATATATATATATATAATGTTTTTAAAAAATACAAAAAAAATGTCCACAAACAAGGGATTTTTACTTTCTCGAAAATCGCTTTTTGCAGTGTTTTTACTACAGTTAGGCACAGATTATGCCGTGTTTATGGTGTATCACATAAAATCTCAGTATAAATACATTGAAGCTTCAGGCTGTAATGTGAAATACTTCTGGCTGCATGAATACTTTAACAAAGCAATGATGACCAATCTGAAGACCCGTCCAGTTCTCCTCAGGTAACCAGAGATAGCAATAATAGCTTCATCAGACCACAGAGCAAATATGACTAATTTCACTCTACGAAGCCATCAGTTAATGAAACATCTCATCTTCTGTAAAAGAAAAAGCTGAAGGCATGTGACGCTGATGGAGACTGATGGGTTATAGAAATAGAGACGTGGAGAAGTTCTGGCCTTACTTCTCGTTCCAGACCGGCAGCAGGTGCTTCTTGATGAGCTCCAGGATGGAGTCCAGCCACATCCAGAAACTGAAGGGTTTTCCAGGAATGTTCTCCTTTATAAGCACAGGACACATGGAGACGGATACAGTCACCCATGATGCCTGACATGGTCACAGGTCACAATATTTGCTTTTCCACTGAACACCATTAGGCTCCACAACTCTGAAGTCTCCGTGTCACGTACCTTAGCAAACTTGGACCAAGAGACTTGATAGTCACCGCATGAGGCGTGCTGGCCTACAGAAACGCATCAGAAATAACAGAAATTTTATTTTTTCACCATCTTATTCATTCATTTAAAAAAAATGTCAGTGTGTAATTACATTTTTAATATAAAAATATTTACAAACTAAATATTTAGCTTGTCAACTAGATATTTAATCTACAAAATAAATATTTAACTTCAAACTAAATACTTAGTTAGCAAGCTAAATATTTAGCTCTGACCTAAACTGGCTAGCTAAATATTTAGCTTGCTAACTAAGTATTATTACTAAGTATTTATAAATATTTAGCTAGCGAGCTAAACTGGCTAGCTATGTATTTAGCTCTGACCTAAACTGGCTAGCTACATATTTAGCTCTGAGCTAAACTGGCTAGCTACATATTTAGCTCTGAGCTAAACTGGCTAGCTACGTATGTATATCTGAGCTAAACTGACTAGCTACATATTTAGCTCTGACCTAAACTGGCTAGCTACATATTTAGCTCTGAGCTAAACTGGCTAGCTGCGTATGTATATCTGAGCTAAACTGACTAGCTACATATTTAGCTCTGAGCTAAACTGACTAGCTAAATATTTAGCTAGCGAGCTAAACTGGCTAGCTACGTATTTAGCTCTGACCTAAACTGGCTAGCTACATATTTAGCTCTGAGCTAAACTGGCTAGCTACATATTTAGCTCTGAGCTAAACTGACTAGCTAAATATTTAGCTAGCAAGCTAAACTGGCTAGCTACATATTTAGCTCTGACCTAAACTGGCTAGCTACATATTTAGCTCTGACCTAAACTGGCTAGCTACATATTTAGCTCTGAGCTAAACTGGCTAGCTACGTATGTAGCTCTGAGCTAAACTGACTAGCTACATATTTAGCTCTGAGCTAAACTGACTAGCTAAATATTTAGCTAGCAAGCTAAACTGGCTAGCTACATATTTAGCTCTGAGCTAAACTGGCTAGCTACATATTTAGCTCTAAGCTAAACTGGCTAGCTACGTATTTAGCTCTGAGCTAAACTAGCTAGCTACATATTTAGCTCTGAGCTAAACTGGCTAGCTACATATTTAGCTCTGAGCTAAACTGACTAGCTAAATATTTAGCTAACAAGCTAAACTGGCTAGCTAAATATTTTGCTCTGAGCTAAACATTTAGCTAATATGCAAATTTACTTTCTGATAAGCAGATGTGGACCACCAAAATAAAAGCTGGGTCTTGCAAACCTCTATATAAACTGCTGGCGAGACTGAACGTCACCTCGTTATCATTGTTTATTTTCCTCCTAACATGTCCAACATTTCAGCTTAAAAAGTAGGATGAGACGTTTTAAGGGCAAAACAAAAGTTTACCAGTGGCTTTAAGTGACTTTGGCAGCAGCGTGAGTTTTTACAGAGGTTCACAAGAAATATTTTGCTCTGCCTCAAATAGTTACTGCGAAACTTTATATTTAGCTAGATAGTTTAACTTCTCAGCTAAATATTTAGCTTGAAACTAAATATTTACTTTGTAAACCAAACATTTAGCTTGCCAACGAAATATTTCGTTTGAAACTGTGACATTTATAAATGAATAAATAAAATGGATGCAAATATGACTTTCTTTCCTCTTATTACAGGTTAAATAACCCAAATTATTAGTGTAGTTTTGTGACTGAGTAACTTTACAACCTCATACAACTTTGCTTTGTTTGCATTAAGCAGAACAATAAAAGTTGTTTATGTTTCTCAGCATAATTAGCTGAGTTCATGGAGAGCATCGTCTGCATAGAATGAAGAAAAAAATAATGTCCACAGAAGCTGTTCTAAGGTGAAGTTGAATAGAAAGAGTCGTCTTCCACTTTGCTGCCCCATCAGGGAACCGTTATATGTTGTTGGTATTAAAAGGCACCCACACACCCAGTAGCTTTTCTCCCAGCATATCGAGCTGCTCCTTGTTGAGGCCTCGACCAGCGAAGGTGGAGAACTGCCAACTGAGAACCTCGGAGAGCTGGCTCCAGCTGGCCCGGGGCGGGTTACCGAAAAAGCCCAAGTTCTGTGGGTAAACAAAGGTGCATCAAATAAAGCTCAAATATTAAAGGAACATCCTTTTGGAAACAAACGAAGAAAATGCAACATCGAAAGTTGCATTTTCTTCAGGTGACTAACTGCGTCAGAACACAAGTATCCAACCAGGACAAGTCGTTAAAATGAAAGATTAAGAAATAAATTGTAAAAACTGAATACAATTAGTGATGTTGTGCTTTTTGCTTTCCAGAAATTCCCCAAAAATTCCAGTTTCAATACATCCTATTCAACAACCGGCAATTTCTGTAAATTAGTAATTTTAAAATGATTGTATTTGATAGCTTTGTTGGAGAAGATGTCCATCTGATACTCCAAATGGCATGGCCGTGGCATTTAACTGCTTCGAGTTTTCTAATAAACTTTCACATGACTGCATGAAGCATTTTCAGCCTCACGAATGCTTGTAGTCAGCGTGTGCACTGCAAAAAAGGATTTTCAAGGAAGTAGAAAAGTCTTGTTTCTGGAAATGTTTTCTGGAAATGTTGCTACACAGATAAAATTGCCTTGCTTTGATCATGGACGAATTCATAGACAGAAATAAGTGGCTTATTAAAACAATAACAAAAACAACAAAAAAAGAGTAATTTTCCCAGCACTTCTGTGTGTTTTTCATAGCTAACAGTAAAAAAAAAGGGTTTCTGGAAAGAGAAAAAAAATGTTCTTAACAAGCAAGTTTTGCACGAGAAAATGAAGCTTATTCTAAGGTTTCTTTGCCAGTTTTAAGAATTCTAGCCAAGCAACGTTTTGCTCACCTCATTAGCAGATTGTTTTGCTTAAAACAAGAAAATTTGACCCTTTTTAAGAATATTTGGCTAATTTCAAGCGGTTCTGTTTTTGCAGTGTGGCGGCTCACCCTCGGCTCGTCAGTCAGGAGGTTATACCACATGACGGAGGCCCAGCCGCCTGGCAGCTGGCTCACGTTGGAAATCACCACCAACGGCAGGGAGCACGTCTGGGAGAAGGAAGCAAGAAACCAGGTGAGCAACAAAGACAGACGTTTCCAGCAACATGAAAGCAGTCCTCCCTGCCGCTGACCTCCAGGTCGATGGAGAGGCCCTGCACCGTGAAGCAGGCCTCGAAGCTGAGCGAGTGAAGTTCTTCTGTCACAGAGAGCAGACCCTGCGGAAAACGCCATCAGAATCTGACCTAATGCATCAGGATCCAGTGATAGTAACAGTCGGTGCTCAGAAAGTAACGCTCTGTACTTCCATTACCTCGTTCCCCTTGCTGCCGTTGGTGTACTTCTTCTCTTTCAGCTGCTGTAAAACACAAAACTCGGTCAACTTTCATAAGCTGGTTGAAGCAACGTCTGATGTTCAGCGGTGAATGTTTCCCTACCAAGTGTCTGAACTCGACAGAGAGGCAGCCGTTTGAATAATCCTCTATGTCCATCACTTTAGTGTTGTTGGTGAGGATGAAAAACTGTCGACTTCTGAGGAGAAAAAGAGACGAGCCAAATTTATTCTGACTGATTATTCCATCCATCCATCCATCATCTGTACCCGTCCCTCCTCTGCAGGGTCGCGGGGGGGCTGGTGCTTATTTCCAGCATTCATCGGGCGAGAAGCCTGGTTCACCCTGAACAGGTCGCCAGTCCATCGCAGGGCAGAAACACACAGGACAAACAACCATGCACACACACAGCCTCTAGAACCTCCTCCAGCCTCTAGAACCTCCTCCAGCCTCTAGAACCTCCTCCAGCCTCTAGAACCTCCTCCAGCCTCTAGAACCTCTTCCAGCCTCTAGAACCTCCTCCAGCAGCCTTTAGAACCTCCTCCAGCAGCCTTTAGAACCTCCTCCAGCCTCTAGAACCTCCTCCAGCCTCTAGAACCTCTTCCAGCCTCTAGAACCTCCTCCAGCCTATAGAACCTCCTCCAGCCTCTAGAACCTCCTCCAGCCTCTAGAACCTCCTCCAGCCTCTAGAACCTCTTCCAGCCTCTAGAACCTCCTCCAGCAGCCTTTAGAACCTCCTCCAGCAGCCTTTAGAACCTCCTCCAGCCTCTAGAACCTCTTCCAGCCTCTAGAACCTCTTCCAGCCTCTAGAACCTCCTCCAGCAGCCTTTAGAACCTCCTCCAGCAGCCTTTAGAACCTCCTCCAGCCTCTAGAACCTCCTCCAGCAGCCTTTAGAACCTCCTCCAGCAGCCTTTAGAACCTCCTCCAGCAGCCTTTAGAACCTCCTCCAGCAGCCTTTAGAACCTCCTCCAGCCTCTAGAACCTCCTCCAGCAGCCTTTAGAACCTCCTCCAGCAGCCTTTAGAACCTCCTCCAGCAGCCTTTAGAACCTCCTCCAGCCTCTAGAACCTCCTCCAGCCTCTAGAACCTCCTCCAGCCTCTAGAACCTCTTCCAGCCTCTAGAACCTCTTCCAGCCTCTAGAACCTCCTCCAGCAGCCTTTAGAACCTCCTCCAGCAGCCTTTAGAACCTCCTCCAGCAGGCTCTAGAACCTCCTCCAGCAGCCTTTAGAACCTCCTCCAGCAGCCTTTAGAACCTCCTCCAGCCTCTAGAACCTCCTCCAGCAGCCTTTAGAACCTCCTCCAGCAGGCTCTAGAACCTCCTCCAGCAGGCTCTAGAACCTCCTCCAGCAGCCTTTAGAACCTCCTCCAGCAGCCTTTAGAACCTCCTCCAGCAGCCTTTAGAACCTCCTCCAGCAGCCTTTAGAACCTCCTCCAGCCTCTAGAACCTCCTCCAGCCTCTAGAACCTCCTCCAGCAGGCTCTAGAACCTCCTCCAGCCTCTAGAACCTCTTCCAGCCTCTAGAACCTCCTCCAGCCTCTAGAACCTCCTCCAGCCTCTAGAACCTCCTCCAGCAGCCTTTAGAACCTCCTCCAGCCTCTAGAACCTCTTCCAGCCTCTAGAACCTCCTCCAGCCTCTAGAACCTCCTCCAGCCTCTAGAACCTCTTCCAGCCTCTAGAACCTCCTCCAGCAGCCTTTAGAACCTCCTCCAGCAGACTTTAGAACCTCCTCCAGCAGCCTTTAGAACCTCCTCCAGCCTCTAGAACCTCCTCCAGCCTCTAGAACCTCTTCCAGCCTCTAGAACCTCCTCCAGCCTATAGAACCTCCTCCAGCCTCTAGAACCTCCTCCAGCCTCTAGAACCTCCTCCAGCCTCTAGAACCTCTTCCAGCCTCTAGAACCTCCTCCAGCAGCCTTTAGAACCTCCTCCAGCCTCTAGAACCTCCTCCAGCCTCTAGAACCTCTTCCAGCCTCTAGAACCTCCTCCAGCAGCCTTTAGAACCTCCTCCAGCCTCTAGAACCTCCTCCAGCCTCTAGAACCTCTTCCAGCCTCTAGAACCTCTTCCAGCCTCTAGAACCTCCTCCAGCAGCCTTTAGAACCTCCTCCAGCAGCCTTTAGAACCTCCTCCAGCAGCCTTTAGAACCTCCTCCAGCCTCTAGAACCTCCTCCAGCCTCTAGAACCTCCTCCAGCCTCTAGAACCTCTTCCAGCCTCTAGAACCTCTTCCAGCCTCTAGAACCTCCTCCAGCCTCTAGCCTTTAGAACCTCCTCCAGCAGCCTTTAGAACCTCCTCCAGCAGGCTCTAGAACCTCCTCCAGCAGCCTTTAGAACCTCCTCCAGCCTCTAGAACCTCCTCCAGCCTCCTCTAGAACCTCCTCCAGCAGCCTTTAGAACCTCCTCCAGCAGGCCTTTAGAACCTCCTCCAGCAGGCTCTAGAACCTCCTCCAGCAGCCTTTAGAACCTCCTCCAGCAGCCTTTAGAACCTCCTCCAGCAGCTCTAGAACCTCCTCCAGCAGCCTCTAGAACCTCCTCCAGCAGCCTTTAGAACCTCCTCCAGCCTCTAGAACCTCCTCCAGCAGCTCTAGAACCTCCTCCAGCCTCTAGAACCTCCTCCAGCAGCCTCTAGAACCTCCTCCAGCCTTAGAACCTCTTCCAGCCTCTAGAACCTCCTCCAGCCTCTAGAACCTCCTCCAGCCTCTAGAACCTCCTCCAGCAGCCTTTAGAACCTCCTCCAGCCTCTAGAACCTCCTCCAGCCTCTAGAACCTCCTCCAGCCTCTAGAACCTCCTCCAGCCTCTAGAACCTCCTCCAGCCTCTAGAACCTCCTCCAGCCTCTAGAACCTCCTCCAGCCTCTAGAACCTCTTCCAGCCTCTAGAACCTCCTCCAGCAGCCTTTAGAACCTCCTCCAGCCTCTAGAACCTCCTCCAGCCTCTAGAACCTCCTCCAGCCTCTAGAACCTCCTCCAGCCTCTAGAACCTCCTCCAGCAGCCTTTAGAACCTCCTCCAGCAGCCTTTAGAACCTCCTCCAGCAGCCTTTAGAACCTCCTCCAGCCTCTAGAACCTCCTCCAGCCTCTAGAACCTCTTCCAGCCTCTAGAACCTCCTCCAGCCTATAGAACCTCCTCCAGCCTCTAGAACCTCCTCCAGCCTCTAGAACCTCCTCCAGCCTCTAGAACCTCTTCCAGCCTCTAGAACCTCCTCCAGCAGCCTTTAGAACCTCCTCCAGCAGCCTTTAGAACCTCCTCCAGCAGCCTTTAGAACCTCCTCCAGCCTCTAGAACCTCCTCCAGCCTCTAGAACCTCCTCCAGCCTCTAGAACCTCCTCCAGCAGCCTCTAGAACCTCCTCCAGCAGCTCTAGAACCTCCTCCAGCAGCCTTTAGAACCTCCTCCAGCAGCTAGAACCTCCTCCAGCCTCTAGAACCTCCTCCAGCAGCCTTAGAACCTCCTCCAGCAGCCTAGAACCTCCTCCAGCAGCCTTTAGCAGCTTAGAACCTCCTCCAGCCTCTAGAACCTCCTCCAGCAGGCCTCTAGAACCTCCTCCAGCAGCCTTTAGAACCTCCTCCAGCAGCCTTAGAACCTCCTCCAGCCTCTAGAACCTCCTCCACCTCCTCCAGCCCTCTAGAACCTCCTCCTCCAGCCTCTAGAACCTCCTCCAGCTCCAGCCTCTAGAACCTCCTCCAGCAGCCTTTAGAACCTCCTCCAGCAGCCTTTAGAACCTCCTCCAGCCTCTAGAACCTCCTCCAGCAGCTCTAGAACCTCTCCAGCCTTAAACCTCCTCCAGCAGCCCTCCTCCAGCCCTAGAACCTCCTCCAGCAGCCTCCTCCAGCAGCCTAGAACCTCCTCCAGCAGCTTAGAACCTCCTCCCAGCCTTAGAACCTCCTCCAGCCTCTAGACCTCCTCCAGCCTTAGAACCTCCTCCAGCCCTAGAACCTCCTCCAGCAGGCCTCTAGAACCTCCTCCAGCAGCCTCTAGAACCTCCTCCAGCCTCTAGAACCTCCTCCAGCAGCCTAGAACCTCCTCCAGCAGCCTTTAGAACCTCCTCCAGCAGCTCTAGAACCTCCTCCAGCCTCTAGAACCTCCTCCAGCAGCCTTTAGAACCTCCTCCAGCCTCTAGAACCTCCTCCAGCAGCCTTTAGAACCTCCTCCAGCCTCTAGAACCTCCTCCAGCCTCTAGAACCTCCTCCAGCAGGCTCTAGAACCTCCTCCAGCAGCCTTTAGAACCTCCTCCAGCAGCCTTTAGAACCTCCTCCAGCAGCCTTTAGAACCTCCTCCAGCCTCTAGAACCTCCTCCAGCCTCTAGAACCTCCTCCAGCAGGCTCTAGAACCTCCTCCAGCCTCTAGAACCTCTTCCAGCCTCTAGAACCTCCTCCAGCAGCCTTTAGAACCTCCTCCAGCAGCCTGTAGAACTCCTCCAGCAGCCTTTAGAACTCTCCCAGCCTTAGAACCTCCTCCAGCCTCTAGAACCTCCTCCAGCCTCTAGAACCTCCTCCAGCCTCTAGAACCTCTCCAGCCTCTAGAACCTCCTCCAGCAGCCTTTAGAACCTCCTCCAGCAGCCTTTAGAACCTCCTCCAGCCTCTAGAACCTCCTCCAGCCTCTAGAACCTCTTCCAGCCTCTAGAACCTCCTCCAGCCTTAGAACCTCCTCCAGCCTCTAGAACCTCCTCCAGCCTCTAGAACCTCCTCCAGCCTCTAGAACCTCCTCCAGCCCTTAGAACCTCCTCCAGCAGCCTTTAGAACCTCCTCCAGCAGCCTTTAGAACCTCCTCCAGCAGCCTCTAGAACCTCCTCCAGCCTCTAGAACCTCCTCCAGCCTCTAGCCTCCTCCAGCCTCTAGAACCTCTCCAGCCCTAGAACCTCCTCCAGCAGCCTTTAGAACCTCCTCCAGCAGCCTTTAGAACCTCCTCCAGCAGCCTTTAGAACCTCCTCCAGCAGAACCTCCTCCAGCAACCTCCCTCTCCAGCCTCTAGAACCTCTCCAGCCTTAGAACCTCCTCCAGCAGCCTTTAGAACCTCTCCAGCCTTAGAACCTCCTCCAGCAGGCTCTAGAACCTCCTCCAGCCTCTAGAACCTCCTCCAGCAGCCTCTAGAACCTCCTCCAGCAGGCTCTAGAACCTCCTCCAGCAGGCTCTAGAACCTCCTCCAGCAGCCTTTAGAACCTCCTCCAGCAGCCTTTAGAACCTCCTCCAGCCTCTAGAACCTCCTCCAGCAGCCTCTAGAACCTCCTCCAGCAGCCTTTAGAACCTCTTCCAGCCTCTAGAACCTCCTCCAGCAGGCTCTAGAACCTCCTCCAGCCTCTAGAACCTCCTCCAGCAGGCTCTAGAACCTCCTCCAGCCTCTAGAACCTCTCCAGCCTCCAGCCTCTAGAACCTCCTCCAGCCTCTAGAACCTCCTCCAGCCTCTAGAACCTCCTCCAGCAGCCTTTAGAACCTCCTCCAGCCTCTAGAACCTCTTCCAGCCTCTAGAACCTCCTCCAGCCTCTAGAACCTCCTCCAGCCTCTAGAACCTCCTCCAGCCTCTAGAACCTCTTCCAGCCTCTAGAACCTCCTCCAGCAGCCTTTAGAACCTCCTCCAGCAGACTTTAGAACCTCCTCCAGCAGCCTTTAGAACCTCCTCCAGCCTCTAGAACCTCCTCCAGCCTCTAGAACCTCTTCCAGCCTCTAGAACCTCCTCCAGCCTATAGAACCTCCTCCAGCCTCTAGAACCTCCTCCAGCCTCTAGAACCTCCTCCAGCCTCTAGAACCTCTTCCAGCCTCTAGAACCTCCTCCAGCAGCCTTTAGAACCTCCTCCAGCAGCCTTTAGAACCTCCTCCAGCAGCCTTTAGAACCTCCTCCAGCCTCTAGAACCTCTTCCAGCCTCTAGAACCTCTTCCAGCCTCTAGAACCTCCTCCAGCAGCCTTTAGAACCTCCTCCAGCAGCCTTTAGAACCTCCTCCAGCAGCCTTTAGAACCTCCTCCAGCCTCTAGAACCTCCTCCAGCCTCTAGAACCTCCTCCAACCTCTAGAACCTCTTCCAGCCTCTAGAACCTCTTCCAGCCTCTAGAACCTCCTCCAGCAGCCTTTAGAACCTCCTCCAGCAGCCTTTAGAACATCCTCCAGCAGGCTCTAGAACCTCCTCCAGCAGCCTTTAGAACCTCCTCCAGCCTCTAGAACCTCCTCCAGCAGCCTTTAGAACCTCCTCCAGCAGGCTCTAGAACCTCCTCCAGCAGGCTCTAGAACCTCCTCCAGCAGCCTTTAGAACCTCCTCCAGCAGCCTTTAGAACCTCCTCCAGCCTCTAGAACCTCCTCCAGCAGCCTCTAGAACCTCCTCCAGCAGCCTTTAGAACCTCTTCCAGCCTCTAGAACCTCCTCCAGCAGGCTCTAGAACCTCCTCCAGCCTCTAGAACCTCCTCCAGCAGCCTTTAGAACCTCCTCCAGCAGGCTCTAGAACCTCCTCCAGCAGGCTCTAGAACCTCCTCCAGCAGCCTTTAGAACCTCCTCCAGCAGCCTTTAGAACCTCCTCCAGCCTCTAGAACCTCCTCCAGCAGCCTTTAGAACCTCCTCCAGCAGCCTTTAGAACCTCTTCCAGCCTCTAGAACCTCCTCCAGCAGGCTCTAGAACCTCCTCCAGCCTCTAGAACCTCCTCCAGCAGCCTTTAGAACCTCTTCCAGCCTCTAGAACCTCCTCCAGCAGCCTTTAGAACCTCCTCCAGCAGCCTCTAGAACCTCCTCCAGCAGGCTCTAGAACCTCCTCCAGCCTCTAGAACCTCCTCCAGCAGCCTCTAGAACCTCCTCCAGCAGCCTCTAGAACCTCCTCCAGCAGCCTCTAGAACCTCCTCCAGCAGCCTTTAGAACCTCCTCCAGCCTCTAGAACCTCCTCCAGCAGGCTCTAGAACCTCCTCCAGCCTCTAGAACCTCCTCCAGCCTCTAGAACCTCCTCCAGCAGCCTTTAGAACCTCCTCCAGCCTCTAGAACCTCTTCCAGCCTCTAGAACCTCCTCCAGCCTCTAGAACCTCCTCCAGCCTCTAGAACCTCCTCCAGCCTCTAGAACCTCTTCCAGCCTCTAGAACCTCCTCCAGCAGCCTTTAGAACCTCCTCCAGCAGACTTTAGAACCTCCTCCAGCAGCCTTTAGAACCTCCTCCAGCCTCTAGAACCTCCTCCAGCCTCTAGAACCTCTTCCAGCCTCTAGAACCTCCTCCAGCCTATAGAACCTCCTCCAGCCTCTAGAACCTCCTCCAGCCTCTAGAACCTCCTCCAGCCTCTAGAACCTCTTCCAGCCTCTAGAACCTCCTCCAGCAGCCTTTAGAACCTCCTCCAGCAGCCTTTAGAACCTCCTCCAGCAGCCTTTAGAACCTCCTCCAGCCTCTAGAACCTCCTCCAGCCTCTAGAACCTCCTCCAGCCTCTAGAACCTCCTCCAGCCTCTAGAACCTCTTCCAGCCTCTAGAACCTCCTCCAGCAGCCTTTAGAACCTCCTCCAGCAGCCTTTAGAACCTCCTCCAGCAGCCTTTAGAACCTCCTCCAGCCTCTAGAACCTCATCCAGCCTCTAGAACCTCTTCCAGCCTCTAGAACCTCCTCCAGCAGCCTTTAGAACCTCCTCCAGCAGCCTTTAGAACCTCCTCCAGCCTCTAGAACCTCCTCCAGCCTCTAGAACCTCCTCCAACCTCTAGAACCTCTTCCAGCCTCTAGAACCTCTTCCAGCCTCTAGAACCTCCTCCAGCAGCCTTTAGAACCTCCTCCAGCAGCCTTTAGAACATCCTCCAGCAGGCTCTAGAACCTCCTCCAGCAGCCTTTAGAACCTCCTCCAGCCTCTAGAACCTCCTCCAGCAGCCTTTAGAACCTCCTCCAGCAGGCTCTAGAACCTCCTCCAGCCTCTAGAACCTCCTCCAGCAGCCTTTAGAACCTCCTCCAGCAGCCTTTAGAACCTCCTCCAGCAGGCTCTAGAACCTCCTCCAGCAGCCTCTAGAACCTCCTCCAGCAGCCTTTAGAACCTCTTCCAGCCTCTAGAACCTCCTCCAGCAGGCTCTAGAACCTCCTCCAGCCTCTAGAACCTCCTCCAGCAGCCTTTAGAACCTCCTCCAGCAGGCTCTAGAACCTCCTCCAGCAGGCTCTAGAACCTCCTCCAGCAGCCTTTAGAACCTCCTCCAGCAGCCTTTAGAACCTCCTCCAGCCTCTAGAACCTCCTCCAGCAGCCTCTAGAACCTCCTCCAGCAGCCTTTAGAACCTCTTCCAGCCTCTAGAACCTCCTCCAGCAGGCTCTAGAACCTCCTCCAGCCTCTAGAACCTCCTCCAGCAGCCTTTAGAACCTCTTCCAGCCTCTAGAACCTCCTCCAGCAGGCTCTAGAACCTCCTCCAGCCTCTAGAACCTCCTCCAGCAGGCTCTAGAACCTCCTCCAGCCTCTAGAACCTCCTCCAGCCTCTAGAACCTCCTCCAGCAGCCTTTAGAACCTCCTCCAGCCTCTAGAACCTCTTCCAGCCTCTAGAACCTCCTCCAGCCTCTAGAACCTCCTCCAGCCTCTAGAACCTCCTCCAGCCTCTAGAACCTCTTCCAGCCTCTAGAACCTCCTCCAGCAGCCTTTAGAACCTCCTCCAGCAGACTTTAGAACCTCCTCCAGCAGCCTTTAGAACCTCCTCCAGCCTCTAGAACCTCCTCCAGCCTCTAGAACCTCTTCCAGCCTCTAGAACCTCCTCCAGCCTATAGAACCTCCTCCAGCCTCTAGAACCTCCTCCAGCCTCTAGAACCTCCTCCAGCCTCTAGAACCTCTTCCAGCCTCTAGAACCTCTTCCAGCCTCTAGCCTTTAGAACCTCCTCCAGCAGCCTTTAGAACCTCCTCCAGCAGCCTTTAGAACCTCCTCCAGCAGCCTTTAGAACCTCCTCCAGCCTCTAGAACCTCTTCCAGCCTCTAGAACCTCTTCCAGCCTCTAGAACCTCCTCCAGCAGCCTTTAGAACCTCCTCCAGCAGCCTTTAGAACCTCCTCCAGCAGCCTTTAGAACCTCCTCCAGCCTCTAGAACCTCCTCCAGCCTCTAGAACCTCCTCCAACCTCTAGAACCTCTTCCAGCCTCTAGAACCTCTTCCAGCCTCTAGAACCTCCTCCAGCAGCCTTTAGAACCTCCTCCAGCAGCCTTTAGAACATCCTCCAGCAGGCTCTAGAACCTCCTCCAGCAGCCTTTAGAACCTCCTCCAGCCTCTAGAACCTCCTCCAGCAGCCTTTAGAACCTCCTCCAGCAGGCTCTAGAACCTCCTCCAGCAGGCTCTAGAACCTCCTCCAGCAGCCTTTAGAACCTCCTCCAGCAGCCTTTAGAACCTCCTCCAGCCTCTAGAACCTCCTCCAGCAGCCTCTAGAACCTCCTCCAGCAGCCTTTAGAACCTCTTCCAGCCTCTAGAACCTCCTCCAGCAGGCTCTAGAACCTCCTCCAGCCTCTAG
Source organism: Valencia hispanica (assembly GCA_963556495.2). Taxonomy (NCBI): domain Eukaryota; kingdom Metazoa; phylum Chordata; class Actinopteri; order Cyprinodontiformes; family Valenciidae; genus Valencia; species Valencia hispanica. The sequence goes on from OY747707.1 coordinate 1,962,189, forward strand.
AACCTCCTCCAGCAGCCTTTAGAACCTCCTCCAGCAGGCTCTAGAACCTCCTCCAGCAGGCTCTAGAACCTCCTCCAGCAGCCTTTAGAACCTCCTCCAGCAGCCTTTAGAACCTCCTCCAGCCTCTAGAACCTCCTCCAGCAGCCTCTAGAACCTCCTCCAGCAGCCTTTAGAACCTCTTCCAGCCTCTAGAACCTCCTCCAGCAGGCTCTAGAACCTCCTCCAGCCTCTAGAACCTCCTCCAGCAGCCTTTAGAACCTCTTCCAGCCTCTAGAACCTCCTCCAGCAGGCTCTAGAACCTCCTCCAGCCTCTAGAACCTCCTCCAGCAGGCTCTAGAACCTCCTCCAGCCTCTAGAACCTCCTCCAGCCTCTAGAACCTCCTCCAGCAGCCTTTAGAACCTCCTCCAGCCTCTAGAACCTCTTCCAGCCTCTAGAACCTCCTCCAGCCTCTAGAACCTCCTCCAGCCTCTAGAACCTCCTCCAGCCTCTAGAACCTCTTCCAGCCTCTAGAACCTCCTCCAGCAGCCTTTAGAACCTCCTCCAGCAGACTTTAGAACCTCCTCCAGCAGCCTTTAGAACCTCCTCCAGCCTCTAGAACCTCCTCCAGCCTCTAGAACCTCTTCCAGCCTCTAGAACCTCCTCCAGCCTATAGAACCTCCTCCAGCCTCTAGAACCTCCTCCAGCCTCTAGAACCTCCTCCAGCCTCTAGAACCTCTTCCAGCCTCTAGAACCTCCTCCAGCAGCCTTTAGAACCTCCTCCAGCAGCCTTTAGAACCTCCTCCAGCAGCCTTTAGAACCTCCTCCAGCCTCTAGAACCTCTTCCAGCCTCTAGAACCTCTTCCAGCCTCTAGAACCTCCTCCAGCAGCCTTTAGAACCTCCTCCAGCAGCCTTTAGAACCTCCTCTAGCAGCCTTTAGAACCTCCTCCAGCCTCTAGAACCTCCTCCAGCCTCTAGAACCTCCTCCAACCTCTAGAACCTCTTCCAGCCTCTAGAACCTCTTCCAGCCTCTAGAACCTCCTCCAGCAGCCTTTAGAACCTCCTCCAGCAGCCTTTAGAACATCCTCCAGCAGGCTCTAGAACCTCCTCCAGCAGCCTTTAGAACCTCCTCCAGCCTCTAGAACCTCCTCCAGCAGCCTTTAGAACCTCCTCCAGCAGGCTCTAGAACCTCCTCCAGCAGGCTCTAGAACCTCCTCCAGCAGCCTTTAGAACCTCCTCCAGCAGCCTTTAGAACCTCCTCCAGCCTCTAGAACCTCCTCCAGCAGCCTCTAGAACCTCCTCCAGCAGCCTTTAGAACCTCTTCCAGCCTCTAGAACCTCCTCCAGCAGGCTCTAGAACCTCCTCCAGCCTCTAGAACCTCCTCCAGCAGGCTCTAGAACCTCCTCCAGCCTCTAGAACCTCCTCCAGCCTCTAGAACCTCCTCCAGCAGCCTTTAGAACCTCCTCCAGCCTCTAGAACCTCTTCCAGCCTCTAGAACCTCCTCCAGCCTCTAGAACCTCCTCCAGCCTCTAGAACCTCCTCCAGCCTCTAGAACCTCTTCCAGCCTCTAGAACCTCCTCCAGCAGCCTTTAGAACCTCCTCCAGCAGACTTTAGAACCTCCTCCAGCAGCCTTTAGAACCTCCTCCAGCCTCTAGAACCTCCTCCAGCCTCTAGAACCTCTTCCAGCCTCTAGAACCTCCTCCAGCCTATAGAACCTCCTCCAGCCTCTAGAACCTCCTCCAGCCTCTAGAACCTCCTCCAGCCTCTAGAACCTCTTCCAGCCTCTAGAACCTCCTCCAGCAGCCTTTAGAACCTCCTCCAGCAGCCTTTAGAACCTCCTCCAGCAGCCTTTAGAACCTCCTCCAGCCTCTAGAACCTCTTCCAGCCTCTAGAACCTCTTCCAGCCTCTAGAACCTCCTCCAGCAGCCTTTAGAACCTCCTCCAGCAGCCTTTAGAACCTCCTCCAGCAGCCTTTAGAACCTCCTCCAGCCTCTAGAACCTCCTCCAGCCTCTAGAACCTCCTCCAACCTCTAGAACCTCTTCCAGCCTCTAGAACCTCTTCCAGCCTCTAGAACCTCCTCCAGCAGCCTTTAGAACCTCCTCCAGCAGCCTTTAGAACATCCTCCAGCAGGCTCTAGAACCTCCTCCAGCAGCCTTTAGAACCTCCTCCAGCCTCTAGAACCTCCTCCAGCAGCCTTTAGAACCTCCTCCAGCAGGCTCTAGAACCTCCTCCAGCAGGCTCTAGAACCTCCTCCAGCAGCCTTTAGAACCTCCTCCAGCAGCCTTTAGAACCTCCTCCAGCCTCTAGAACCTCCTCCAGCAGCCTCTAGAACCTCCTCCAGCAGCCTTTAGAACCTCTTCCAGCCTCTAGAACCTCCTCCAGCAGGCTCTAGAACCTCCTCCAGCCTCTAGAACCTCCTCCAGCAGGCTCTAGAACCTCCTCCAGCCTCTAGAACCTCCTCCAGCAGCCTCCAGAACCTCATCCAGAACAGTACATCTCAGCAGAACTTTTCTGTGTAACGTTATCAGCCAGTCCCAGGCTTTTCAGAATCAGAAATACTTTATTAATCCCTGAGGGGAAATTCAGCCTTTTCAGTACAACCTGTCCGAGCGAAACAAACAAAAAAAACAACACAACACAGAAACAGACAGGATACAAGCTAACTGTGGTAGCTGCCAGCACAAGCAGCGCTCCATGTATGCAGATGAAAAGGGGAACATCAGGTCAGTGTACACAAAGAGAACGAGGGGAGAAAAAAACAGAGATAAACACCCAAGATCTCTCCTCGAGGGGATAGGGCAGAGGTGCTTGACAAAAACACACCCCAGCCCATAGTAAGCACATGTTTCAGACAGTCACAAGAGAGACATATGGTAGGTGGGGATCCCCTGCAACAGCGAGGATGAAGACTGCAACTGATGGAAGGACGGTGTATCAGTAGTAGTGAACTCTCCCTCAGTCCCATGTAAGTTGTGTACGAGGGTGGGCCAGCACAGGGAGCCAAATTACAGATAGCAGTGATTGTTTTGGTTCAAGCAGGAGATCTGTGTTGTCTGCCTTAAAGTCTTTCTCGGCCTGTCTCCCAGGCCGAATCAGGGGGTCAGTTTCCACCAAGGATTGTGTGTTCCTGGTGTGACTCGGGCAGTTGTTGTGGCCATCCTGTACCTGTCACACAGGTGTGATATTCGGATGTACCGATCCTGTGCAGGTGTTGTTACACGTGGTCTTCCACTGCGAGGATGATCAGCTGTCCTTCCTGTCTCCCTGTAGCGCTGTCTTAGGCGTCTCACAGTGCGGACATTAGCCACATCAGCAGTCCTCATGCCCCCCCGCAGCATGCCTAATGCACGTTCACGTAGATGAGCAGGGACCCTGGGCATCTTTCTTTGGGTGTTTTTCACAGTCGGTAGACAAGTCTCTTTAGTGTCCTGCGTTTTTAAAACTGTGACCTTAAATGCCTACTTTCTGTAAGCTGTTAAGGTCTTAACGACCATTCCGCAGGTGCATGTTAATTAATTGATTATGGTTAATTGAACATGCATGGAACACATTGTTTAAACCCTTTACAATGAAGATCTGTAAAGTTATTTGGATTTTTACAACATTATTGTTGAAATACACAGTCCTGAAAAAGGGACGTTTCTTTTTTTGCTGAGTTTAGTATTTTTTACATGAGAGGGGTGCCGGATCGGCCAAAATAGGTCCCGGAATGCGGGTAGGTCAGAATCAACAGGTTGGGGATCCTGTTCTGGCAGGATCCGGCTCAAATTAAGCCTTGGGGGCGGGGTTTCACAGGTGAGGGTCGCTTACATGCAAATTACACTTATTGTGATGTCACAACAAGGCACTTTTTCTAACAGCAAGTTTTCTAACAGCAAAAATGTGCAAAAAATAAATGGATGGATGGTTTTTATTTGTGTTTTTATTGGAGTGTTTATAAGGACAGCCGCGGCCAAGACAATAGGATAAAAAAAATCAGCAACATACTGCCAAGTGAGAGGGTTTGTACTCACACTCTGCCGGGTGGGAGGTCCCTGCAGAGACAAAAACATACAGATTAGTCCCCAGATTAACTTTGAGATAAATACTGTACAGATTAAACATTGTTTTCATACTTGTCAAATGTTGTTTTCACTTTTAGCTGATAATCCACTTCAGGAAGTTTGACCAAAAGTCTGCCAGGAATCAGGAGGAAAAGAGATTAAACTTTTTAGCTCTGAATCAAACGAAGACACTAAGGAGTGGTGAGGAAGAGGTGAGATACCTGACTTTGGTAGTGAACTGTACTCCAGTCTTGATGATGAGGGGTTTCTGTGGATGTGTGGGCATGCAAGGCTGCTTCTCCACCATGAAGGAGCTGCAAACAAACCAGATGGTACAGAACTTGCAGGAAGAATATTTAAAATTACTGATTTATCTTTACGTTCATTTCACTGCAGACCATCTTTGATGGACCAAATATGATCAAATCACATAATTACTGAATATCCACACTTGCAATCAGACAGTATATCGGTGCATAAATGTGTTTGTGAGTATGAATGGGTGAATGTGGCTCTAGTGGAAAGCTCTTTGAGGGGTCAGCAGGACTAGAAAAGCGCTATATAAGCTCAGTCCATTCACCATTTAACCTGTAACTATCATTATTTCTACATTATGCTGCTTTAAAAAGCTTCTGGTGGAATCGGATGTGAACGTAGGCCATGTTTTGCCACTGGAGTACCTCTTGATGAGATGGTAGATGAGGTATTTAACTCGCTCCTCCATCTCAGGTTTTTGCAGCGGTATTGGGTCACTCTCGTAAGTGACCTTCACGACCAGTTCCCCCAGTTTGTCCAGCTGGCGTTTGATCTGGAAGAGGCTCTGCGCTGTCAGAGTGAACCTGAGGGAAAGGAGAAGGTTTACAGTCAGCCAGAAAACAGTTTGACCCAGATGGGAGTCTGATGCACCACGGCTGCAAAACCAGTGCTCAGGTGTATATAGGCGTGCATCCATGGCCTTAAATCACCCCCTAAAGATGGTAGCAGCAGTTGTTTTTGGAGCTCATTACCAATTCTGCAGCTGCTCCAGCCCAGTAAGCATGGGACCACCGATGGCGGCGATCTGCTGCCGGCGCTTCCAGTCCTGGAGCTCAGGTCTGAGCTGGGAGGTCATCAGGTCATCGATCTCTTTGATCACCACATCCATTTTTGACAATATCTCCTAAAAAGCAATAGAGGAATGGAGGTTTTTGTTTAAATTCACACAGAACACTGAGTCTATGACTGTAAATATATTGAATTTCCTGCGATTTGGTGTCCATGCTCTGCAAACGCTTACCTTCCTTTTGAAGTCAAGCCTGTTGAGCATTTCCTGTAGTCTTGTTATTCCCTGTTTTATCGTTTCGGAGGTTCTGTCTACTGATTCTGACAAAAAAAACGTCCATGACATAAATATGCAGCGTTTTCTATGAACCTGAAGTCTCGTTTCAGCTGCCGGTGCAGCTCAGAGAGGCGCTCACCCCGTGACTGCAATGTCTTGTAGCAGAAATCAAAATCGTCCTGCATGTCCTCAATGTTTTTCACAGCTTGGTCCATCAACTACAGACCAACATTTCATATTGTTTAATCAAATATGAAAAAGTTGTATTTCTGTATCTTATAAAATATGTTTTTTAGTTACCTGGACACTGTTTCTGATGATCCCCACTCTGTTGTCCATGTTTTTCTGTCTTTCAAAGGCCACAGAGTTCTGCAAAGACTGCTCCAGCGCACCCTGTTCAGAATGTTCAGTTATCTTCATTAATATTTGGTATTTCTCCATTTTTTTGGGTGCCAAACAATCTGTAAGTCTTGGTAAAAAACTAGTATAAATACATCAAAATCGGACCTTTTCTCTGTTTTTCAAAGCAGTAAAGTGTAAGGTCTGTCAAGGCCAAACAAACACTCTACTCTGACGAGATTACAATATAAAGACGAATAGCTTTAGGGACCAGAGTAAACCTGCATATCACAACAAATTGCCTGGACTGCAATAAATGCTTGCTAATTATTCCGGTTCCATTCAGGCGCCGTGATTTATTTATTTGGGGTTTTCTAGTAGCTGAATAGTTGTTGCAACTTTCACCAACATTATTGCATTTTTTCCTAATATTGTGCAGCCCTACAGCAGACCACATGGCCAAGATTTATAGATAAAACAGACCAATATGAGGGGAACATGTAGCCTGGATGTGTATTCTCTATTAACAACACAGCATAGGATGGAGGGAGAGATCGTACATACTCCAAATACCCTGCTATGCAGGACGAGGTTTTTTGTTTTTATGAGAGTATTGGTCTGCAGATGTCGATGGATCACTTTATTAAACTAAAGCAACAGCATTTAAAAAACTAAAAAACTTTCCTCCTGCTAAGATTTAACCATGATAATTTGTTGCAGCTGCATCTTGTTTTTTCCCCCACAGTGTCTGAGCCAAATAAAGGAGAGAGTGTTTGACTGAAGCTGTCGTCTGATTTCATATAAGTATATATATATATATATATATATATATATATATATATATATATTGTTTTTTTTGTTTTTACGTGTCCTGTTTGGCAGTGTGGAGCTCAGAATTGGTGTCTGAGTACCAAGTAGAAGCCCAACAGATTTACTTTCACAAGCGGAGCAGTACAGCTTTTGCTATAGTCCTCCACTTGATATATGTGAGAAAAATCTTTATTATGAATTGCTTATATAAGTATTTTTAACGTCTTCCGTCCACCAGCATTAGCTAGGCGGGACTTTTTATGGCACAACGGCGGGTTGTGAGAAAACAAACTGGAGACGGACTCATAGATCGATTAGTGGTTACACAGATGTGGTTCTTGGGATGATGTTTTATTAGCTACCTCACTGTAGAACAGCTAAACTATCATGAATTAAACACAGAATGATTATGTGTAGAAAAGTGAGATTTTCAAGCTACTTCTGTTCACTGTTGCTATATTTTACTCCACTGCATAGCTTACTGATAAAGTTTTCCACTTATGTAGTTGGTGAGTGAAAAGGGAATGAAGGGAGAAAATACATGGTCTACCTGATCGGTGCAAACGTTTTAGTTGTTTGAATGTCAGATTTTGTCCCAAGCCAGGCTAGGCTAACCACAGAGAGCTTTTAAAACTCTGGGTAAGGGGCCGGTTGATTAGGTCTCCAAGCTGGGACATTTCTCCTGACTTCCAAGTCCTCACTGTAGTGTTCAGACCCCTTTAAATTAGTCTCTCTTTGTTTCATTGCAGCCATTTGCTAAAATCAAAATAGTTAATTATATTTCTCATTAATGTACACTCAGCAGAAAAAAATAGAAATGTAGAAATTTTTGCAAATTTATTTAAAAAGAAAAACTAAAATATCACATGGTCAAAAGTATTCAGACCCTTTGCAGTGACACTCATATTTAACTCACATGCTGTCCATTTCTTCTGATCCTCCTTGAGATGGTTCTGCTCCTTCGTTGGAGTCCAGCTGTGTTTAATTAAACTGATTGGACTTGATTAGGAAAGACACACACCTGTCTATATAAGACCTTACAGCCCACAGTGCATGTCAGAGCAAACGAGAATCATGAGGTAGAAGGAACTGTCCAAGAAGCTCAGAGACAGAATTGTGGCAAGGCACAGATCTGGCCAACTCTGCAGCACTCAAGGGTCCTAAGAGCACAGTGGACTCCATAATCCTCAAATGGAAGAAGTTTGGGACGACCAGAACTCTTCCTAGACCTGGCCGTCCAGCCAAACTGAGCAATCGTGGGAGAGCAGCCTTGGTGAGAGAGGTAAAGAAAGAACCCAAAGATCACTGTGGCTGAGCTCCAGAGATGCAGTAAGGAGATGGGAGGAAGTACCACAAAGTCAACTATCACTGCAGCCCTCCACCAGTCGGGGCTTTATGGCAGAGTGGAAGCCTCTCCTCAATGCGAGACATATAAAAGCCCTCCTAGAGAACAGGGACTCCCGGACTATGAGAAATGAGCTTCTCTGGTCTGATGAGACCAAGATTGATTGATTATTATTTATTTTTTTGCCATAATTCTAAGCGGTATGTGTGAAGAAAACCAGGCACTGCTCTTCACCTGCCCAATACAATCCCTACAGTGAAACATGGTGGTGGAAGCATCATGTTGTGGGGGTTGTTCTTCAGCTGCAGGGACAGGACGACTGGTTGCAATTGAAGGCACGATGAATGCGGCCAAGTACAGAGATATCCTGGAAGAAAACCTCTTCCAGAGTGCTCAGGACCTCAGACTGGGCCGAAGGTTCACCTTTCAACAGGTCAATGACCCGACGCACACAGCTACAATAACAAAGGAGTGGCTTTGGAACAACTCTGTGATCGTTTCTCTGGAGAGACCTGAAAATGTCTGTCCACCAAGATTCACCATCCAAGCTTACAGATCTGGAGAGGATCTGCAAAGAAGAATGGCAGAGGATCCCCAAATCCATAGACTCATGGCTGTACTAGCTCAAAAGGTGCTTCTACTCAATACTGAGCAAAGGGTCTGAATACTTATGACCATGTGATATTTCAGTGTTTCCTTTTTAATAAATTTACAAAAATGTCTAAATTTCAGTTTTTTTGTCAATATGGGGTGCTGAGCGTACATTAATGAGAAATAAAATGAACTTTATTATTTTTAGCAAATGGCTGCAATGAAACAAAGATTGACAAATTTAAACACTTTCCGTACCCACTGTGGATCTTCACTTTAAGAGTTCCTATTCAAGAAGACTTGGAAGGGTTAGTAGTGAAGACGCTGAGTTTGGATCCCTTCGTACGGTGTAGTCGCTGTTGGGCAGCTTCCTGTGACGGGGCTCAGTATGTTGGCTTTTGGCTCCGTCTGAACAGATTTCAGATTCTGAAATGGAAATTATTTTACGCTCGTAGTGCACGACCCTGAAAACCATTTCAATGTTAAATGTTTCAAACCCAAAAGGCATTGGCTTTAAATCTTTTGTTCTGTGTTGTAGGACACCCTCGTATCACTACTTCAAGTATACTGACGAGACATCGGCTCCAGCCTTCAAGCACCGAGACGTCTAAAAGCAAGCTAAAAAAAAGCAAGCTAAAACCCTGAGTTGATGGTTCCATGATGAGGGATTTTTTATTTTATTTAATTGAGGTGTTCTCAGGTTAGCTGTCTGTTTGATGCTGGAAGAAAAAAAAAGCTTTCACATCTTTCTGCAACCATGTAGGGATGCCTAAAACCAAGCTGCTGGGTCACAAGAGAAAAGTCAGCAGGATTTGGTGCATTTCACACGCTTTCACGTGAGTAATTATACAGAGTAAGTTCCTAGAAAATGTCATTTCATTTTGAATACTATTTTTCAAAATGCAGAAATCTATCATCCAGTTTCTGTACTTGTATCTTAAGCGGTGAAAGTTCTCGGTTTCCGACATTGTCGGGAATGAAGGAAAAACGGTTGGGAGAGTACAAAACACTGCAGCGTCTTCCTTGCTGGTATAGTCGCCCTGATTTCCCAGCAGCAGCAGCAGCAGCAGCAGCTATGAATAAAGAAACAGAAGGGCTTTTCCTTCCAGGCAGATGCGACAAACCTGCTCCTGTGTGCAGGTGCTGGACAGGATCCGCCGCTCCTCCCTGAGGCAGGTGGAGATGACTCTGGCCATGGCCGTAGGGTTGCTCGTGTACTTCCGCTGGAGCCACATTCACACACAGAAACAGGATTTCCAGTTAGAACACGACATTCTGTATAAATTGTACAAAAAAACCAGCTGAGGAAGTAATTGAACCATTTGAAAATCTGCTGCGGTGGAGCAGGATGCAGGTTTCACCGCTGCTCCAGAAATGACAGACTTCACGACGATTAAGGAAATCGCTTCCCCAGAAAACTGTCACAATAGAGTTTCTTTTGTTTCACTATATGGATAAAGTTTACTCCGTCCTAAGCCTCCCAAAAAGATGACATAATACTTTCATGCATCCATTTGAACCAAAGTACTTGCCGAATTACATTTTTTTAGGGGTCATTTTTGGTCATTTTGGAATTTTATTCACTTTCAAACAATTTTACAGAATAAGATTTTACAGTAATTATCTTGGCGCCGTTGCATTGCAGCAAGAAGGTCCTGAGTTCAAATCCTGACCTGGGGCCTTTTTGCATGGAGACTGCACATCCTCCTCATGCATGCATGGTTCTCTCTGGGTACTCCAGCTTCCTCCCGCAGTCCAAAAAACATGAGTGTCAGGTTAACCGGTCTCTCTAACTTGCTCTTAGGTGTGAGAGTGTGTGGTTGTGTGCACCAGCTCCCCGTGACCCTGCAAAGGCGATGGATGGTGCGAAAGCTGCAGTGAAATCACTATTTTGTTCCTTTTTTTATATATTTTATGATTGCCTGACCATCTGAGGATGAAGGTTTAATGCCCGACACACTCTCTGAGCGCCCCCATGTGGTCAGATAATTATAGGCAGCAATAATCAAAAAGCAAGTCTGGCTGTCTTCTGTTGGAGCCACTTCAAGAATTCAGCATGCCAAGGTTAGTAAATCTTCCTCGGTGCAGACAGAGCATCAGCATGGTGCAGGCTGAAAATATTTAAGTCTAAAATCGGGTCATTTCTGAGACATTTGAGTTGTCCTTGTGTAAATGTGCCGTATATATATTCTGTCACTAAGTTGTGATGTTTATGCAGCAGATTTTGTTTCTGTGCCTAAATAAATCCTTGTCTGAAGATTAAAAGGGGCGCTGGTAAAGCCGGCTGCTACCGCGGTCTTCCAAATCCTGTTTGGATTGGTTGTACCGAAACTTAATTTCCCCACGGGGATTATTAAAGTATCTCTTATCTTATCTTATCTTAAATTATATTTGCTGCAGATTCAGATACACAGAGAGACAAAGTGTTACAGAGGAATAAATGTAGAGAAATTTCTGTCCATTTTTGCTCATTCTCAGATTTAAACTGTAAAACTATCCCTTGTCGTCATTACCCCCGCCCACCTTTCACTGAAAATCCCCTGGATTATCGTTCTCATTTTATGGCACCAGGAACCAGAGATCCAGCTGAAATGTGGACCCATCCGTCGTGCAGTTGGCTCCCACCAACTGTAACCCAGTCTCAGGTTGGATTTCAGGACGTAGTGGCTGGATGTCCAATGTCCTCTGGAGTCCTTGTGGACAGTAAAGGAGGGCCAGAACAGCGCCAATGCTGTTCTATCTGGGAAGGTGCTATATGAATAAAGTTTTACTTACTTACTTACATAAAATTTATCAGCTGGATGATAAATTATTAGTCAAATGTTGGCCAAAAATATTGTGGATCATACCAGACCACACCTGGATTTTATGATTTAGACTAACATGTTTCATTAATGCGCTTTGTTAACGAGCTCTCCACACTAACGTGGAAATGTTCCTCCCGTCACGAGTGTTTGGTGAAAAACCGTAGATCGTTAAAAACTCTCCTTGTGCGCAGATGTGTGTGGGGATATCCAGAGATCAGTAAAAAAGATGACTCAGAAGCAACGTCTGGCTTTTTGAGCTCAAAAAACACACAACAGCAGTGGAGTCATTTCTGTTTCCTCCCCATATCAGTCTCACGTTGTCCTGGATCTATTAACCTCTTGTCTGCCAGGTGTGTGATACAAAAGAAGCTCTGACAGATAGGAGGGGGTTAAGCCTTTAAGAAATTTAAAAGTAAACAACAGGACTTTAAACTGGATCCTGAAAGAGACAGGAAGCCAATGAAGCGACTTTAGCACTGGGGTGATATTTAGTCGTTCGTTTAGTCGCTGTCAACAGACGAGCAGCTGCGTTCTGAACCAGCTGAAGACGACCCAACATTGACGATTCCAGTCCAACGTACGGGACGTTGCAATGGTCCTACAGGTAACGAACAGATGGATGACCTCCTCGAAAGTACTGGCAGGAAGGTTTGGTTTCACTTTAGATGGAAAAAGCCTGATTGGACAACAGCGCTAACTTGCCTGGTTAGATTTAACGAGCCATCAATAAAAAAAAAGACGAGACTTTTTACAGTTGCTTTATTGAAAGTAGACAATGTGCCTAGAAGGGAGCTGAGGACAGCATTAGATGTGGGATTCCCGAAAAGGACAATCTCTGTTTTATCTTCATTAAGTGTGAGAAAGTTTAGCCTTAACCAGGATTTAACATCCTTTCGACATTTTAATAAAGATTTGACTGAATCTATTCCTGCTGTCAAAGGCAAGTAGATTTGAAGGTCATCCGCAAAACAGTGGAACGAAATATTATACTTGCGAAAAATACACCCAAGGGGTGATAGGTGTAGCGCAAACAGAACTGGACCTAGAATGCGTTATTATGCGTGTTATCAGTTACTGGTTAGGAGAAACTGAAGTTGGAACACAGCAGAAAGGTTTGGTTCTTTTTGCTCCGCCTAAAAAAAACAAACATGTTTTATATTTAAAAACTCTATGGATATCGCTTGAATGGCAGTGGTTACTCGATAAAATGTATATACAACATGTGGACATTATCTCTGCAAAATGTGATACTGATTATGTGAAGCAGGACAAAACTAGAGAGGTTTTAGTTCAGGCAAGTCGGGCACAAATAGTGCCATTTCTATCTTTGTCATGCAAAAGTAATATTTTTCATTTTAAACTTGAATGTCATGAAGGGGAGGAAATAGTAGAAGAAAATGTCCCAGCCTCGAGCTTTTTACTAATCACATATTTAATCAAAAGTCTTAAACTCTTACAAAGTTTTTGGTGTCTTGCACACTTGAAATTCTTTAATGACTAAATTTGCGTTGACTTTCTTAAAACCAGCTACGTTTTACAAAGTAGGTTTGAACATATTTAGCAGCCGCAAACTTTCCCATGCGGTTGCACTATACCAATGCTTCTGCTCGACATTCACGACCCAGAGCGTGGTGTTGGCTCTGTGCATCTGCCCCATCCAGAAAAGCACAGAAAATGTCTCTGAGGAGAGGGAAATTTTCACCCTCACCCACGGGAGTGACTAAGTTTTCATCGCCAACGTTAGCGGAAAGTCAAAAAAAGGGACCAGATGCACACCTACACTTTCAGCAGAGCGCCATGCTGCTGACTTCGCCACTTGATCAGCTCAAGTTTAGTTTGTTTCTGTGCTTCCAGCATCTACAAATTACAGGTTACGGGTTTACTTCCCTTTTCGGTTCTGGTGTTACGCCGTTTATGTAATAGATGCGACTCTTGGCAAAAGTGACAGAAATCATTTCAAACAAGACAGAATTAAACTAAAAGCAAAAGTTTGCTTCATGTTTCTGTCCTTCTTGTGTGTTGCATGGATCTACAGAGACACATAACAGCAGCAGCAAACCACAAGCACCACAGAGTACTGCTCAGGAGTTTCTGCTTCCTCTCTGACATGTTTACTTCGACACAAACGTTCAGATAACACAGGAAACAGCGATACGAGCCTCAAAAAAGCTTGTTCTTCAAAGGTGAATATCTGTTCAAGAACAAAACATATACACCCATTTTTTTTGTACGTGTGCTTTCCTAACCAAACGGCATCTTCAGCAAGACGTACCCAATGTATCTGCCTTCAGCTGGTTATTTAAAAGTCATTCTCTTTATTTGATAACTGGGCTTAAGTTGAAAGGAAACATTAGAGCTAGAAATCAGCCACACTTTAAAGCTTGTTTTAAGTGAACATGAACTAGATTTGACTTCCTTTTCACTTCTAGCAAGCTCGCACCAAACGCCATCCAAGCACTTCTGCTTACTGTCAGTCTTTTTAAAAGCAAGGGGTCGACAGGATCGGGCCTGTGTTCGTCTGCTCTGGAGCACGAGAACTTATTTTAGTCTTGATAGCAGAAACCGTGTCTGTTTCAATAGCATTAAACTGGTTTCCGTACAGGTGACTAAATGTTTCACAGTGATGCTTATGAAAGTAGCCGGAAACATTTTTCCTATAGACGATGACAGCTTACTGTAAATCCAGACAGAATTCGTTAAACATTGGAAAACTAAATGATAATTTGAAAAAATGGTAATTAAGAAATCTGTAAAAATCGTTCCATTGAACACTTTCAGCAGCTCCTACGTCTTTTGTTTGAAATTATCGATGAAGAGCAAAAAACTGAATCCTTTTCCCGAGCTTCTTTCCTTGTTCCTGTAGTCTACACGGTTACACTTCCTTTTACCTTCTGAATTGCCCTAAGTTTTCAATGGCAAATCAGAGACATCCCTGAGAGGTTCTGGTCTGTTTGAGGTGATATCGAGAGATTTGTCGCCTACCCATCCATGACTGGAATCCACCACATCCCAAAGCTATAGGAGACCTTTGTAAAAGAGATTTAATCTCAATAGGATCATTCCTAGTAAAATAAAAGTAAAATAAAATAAAATATGGAGCATTATCCTGCTGGAAGCAGCCATCAGAAGGTGGTCCACTGTGGTAATAAAGGGATGGACCTGGTCAGCACCAATACTCAGGTAGGCTGAGGGGTCTGTGTGATGCTAACTGGGTACCAAGGGGCCCAAAGTAAAATGTTCCCCATACTACGACACCCTCTCCTCCGGCCAGAACCGTTGGTAGAAGGCTTCATGTTGTTTCCAACCAAATTCTGACCCGACCATCTGAATGTTGCAGCTGAAATTGAGTCTCTCCAGGCAACGATTTTCCATTTAACTTCATCTATTGATTTGTAATGCGCTTTAAAACATCCACATAGAAAGACCAAAGCACCAAACAATGAAAACAAGCTGCTCTTAGACATAAAAACAGAATGTTACTAAGGATCGCCCAGCTTTGGTGAGTATTGGTGTTAATTGTGGTCGTCTGCTGCTGTAGCTCATCTGCTTAATGTTCCACGTAGCTACAACCTATCCGTGTTAGCAAGCAAACAAACAGGTGTACCTAATAAAGTGGTCGTGTGGTGTAGATCATAAATGGGATTTTTGACTAATAGCTTAACAGCAAAAATTATATCTTTAGCAGAATAGTTAACCTTGTGAAGCTAGCATGATAACTTGCTTGTACAGACATCTATAACTGGGAGTCACGAAAAAGATGGACCCCATAAGCTTTATGTCTGCCATGTTGGATTTAAAGATAACTGCCAAATAAAGTTTCTGATTTGTTTTACTCAGAACTCCTTTTGTGTAGCTCATAAAACGGGAGAGGGAAAATTAAGTTTACAATACTGGTGGTATTTACATATGGCAAACACATTAGGATCAACCTTTAAATTTAATTTCCCTGATTAAAGGTAGCATTTAAAGGTTATTACCACCAATTAGTCACATCTATAGACCTGAAATTATCTGGTTTAAATAAAGGTTTTAAAATTATATCCTTAACACAAATTGGTTATGTAGGCTATCTGTGTATTCTGATGTTGCATTTAATTTAAGTTTTATTCACATTCTCATTACCTTGCTGCAAACCTCTGAGAATACTTTTTACTAATGTGGAAATATGACCTTTTGTTCTTCATCTGAAAACATTTCCATTAATAGTTTGCTGATTAAAATCAGACATAAAATAAATTATAACTAAAACATTCCCTATAATGAAGCACTCTAAACTTTGGTAAATTTAATGCTTCATAGGTTGATGATGAGGCAGCTAAACGTTTCTGATTATGGATCAATTTTAAGCTTAAAACACCTTTAATTATTTTGCTTCTTCGCCACAGTTAAGACGTCGTGAGAATAAATGTTCTTTGGCCGTTTTAACAGGTTTGAAATTCACAATAATCAGTTGTAAAAATTAGCATTAGCAAGCTAACGTTGTAATTAGCATGATGACATTAGCGTTAGCATCGTAAAGCTAATACAGGTAATACAGGCTCAATGCTAACACTGAATCCAACGCCTAGTTGTTAGCATGTTCCAATGAAACTAATGTTAGCATGGGCATGGTAACATACTTGTCCAGATTAGTTGTTATATCTTAGTATAAATATGAATATTTTAGGCTACAGTTATTAGCATGGTAAAGCTAGTGCTAATATTAGCATCAGGGTAGGCCACAGTGTAACAGTTTTAGACAACTTTTACTGTAGAACATGAGAAGTCCACACACACACACAGATAAAATAATCAGCAAACACTAGTAGAAAAGAGCTGACTCACTCTATAGTGAACAAAAAGATGAATTAACAGCTAAATTTAAGCTAATTAAAGGCCACGCGTTGAACTGATACAGGAGCTAAATGTCTCTATGTCAAGAAATTCCCACTTAGAGAAGGGGTTTAACAATATTTTATATGCATCCTCAGTCTATTTTCACTAGCACAAACACTGATCTTACTAACATGGTTAATAAACCATTATATTACAAAACAGCTTTGAATGTTAGAGTGTAATTGTTTTTAGTCATCATAAAAATTCTCATTTTTATTTATTCATTTTAAGTTGGTCTTTTATATAAAAATATATCCAAAAAACTGGATATATAAATTTGGGCAAGGTCCGCTTCTAGCTCTCGCGTTGAATTTGAGTTTTGTTTCTCTTTACAAAAACAAGCATGTCTTTATAAAAATCCAATCCAGTTGGCTAGAAGGATGAGATGATCATTTTTTATCTGCATGAGGTAGTTGCTGTGAAGTGTAGTCATGGATAACAGAACACTGTTGTTGTAATAAATAATCTAATTTCTGGAGCATAAAAGGTGATCAGAAGAAGAAGAAGAAGAAGAAGAAGAAGAAGAAGAAGAAGAAGAAGAAGAAGAAGAAGAAGAAGAAGAAGAAGAAGAAGAAGAAGAAGAAGAAGAAGAAGAAGAAGAAGAAGAAGAAGAAGAAGAAGAAGAAGAAGAAGAAGAAGAAGAAGAAGAAGAAGAAGAAGAAGAAGAAGAAGAAGAAGAAGAAGAAGAAGAAGAAGAAGAAGAAGAAGAAGAAGAAGAAGAAGAAGAAGAAGAAGAAGAAGAAATGCAAAGGAGTCAAAAGTGTGATGTTCCTGGAAAACAACAGATGAAAACAACAGATAACATCTGAGGTTTGTGGAGATAGATCAGCTCTTAAATATACCTGGAGCTGCTGCTGAATAATTTTCATATTGTGTCTTTGCAGGAAATTCTGCTCCTGCAGGCGGACCTTCTCCAGCTGGGTCTGCAGGTTGGCGAACATAACCGAGGCCATCGACTCGTCGTTGACGGCAGACTCCCTGAAAACAAACAGCGTGCCTTATTTCAGAGAATAACCAGAAGAGGAACAAGATTACCACAATGCTTCACAGAAACTTTATACGATAAAGAGATTTTGTGCGATGACTTAAATCTGTTGCTGTTATGATCTATTAGGATTTGTACTTTTAGTTGCCTCCAGCAAGGAGGTTATGTTTTCTGCCAGGGTTTGTTTGTTAGTTAGCATTATAGCTCAAAAAGTTATCGCCGGATTTTGATTACATTTTCAGGGAATCTCTGCAATGGGACCAGGAACGAGTGGTCGGAATTTCGGGGTGATCGGAAAACCGCCATTACCGAATAACTACTGAGCTAATAATGATATCAGTGTGAATCCAGCTGCTAAACGTATGTTTTCATTTGTTGAGGATTCTAAAAAAGTTAGAATTAGACTACAACATTAGGGAGAGACTGATCTTCCTTGGTGAGTGATTTTCTAGTTTTGTTTGTGTTTGGGTTTTAATCATTTATTTATTTATTTAGATCTCAACACTTCCAGTTCATTCCTCTGTGTTAGTTGTGTTGTGTTTATAGTTTCCTTCTTTGTACTTTCAGTTTCTCCTGTGCTTCGGTTATTTCTTGTTTATTTACTTAGATCTTATCATTTTCAGTTACTCTTCTGCGTTAGTTTTCTACTTCATTGTCTTTATACATTTAGGGTTAGTCTTTGATTAGACCTTCTTCTGTTTTATGATTTAACCTTCTGTTTTCCTTTCCTCCTGACTTTATTTCCTCCCTGCCATTCTGCTTCCCTTCCCAGCTGTGAGTCACCACCCTCTGGTCTTCCTCTCGCGCTCACCTGCATCTGGTTACCTCTAGTTACTCACACCGGTTCCTTTTGTCATTTCCCCTCTCTCCTCAGTATACAAGCTACTCACTTTCATTCGCACCTCACTGGATCCTCGTCTACCTTCCCCACGTTGTTTCACACAGTTAGTTTTGCGTACACCCGACCTGCCAATCTCTGCTGTTTGTACGTTTTTTGTTTTTTTAAATTAAACATGCACTCCATAAGACTCCCGCTGTCTTGCCTGCATTTTGGTCCCGCCACCACAACCAACCTGACGGTTGCACATTGGACGTCTGGGGGGGAAAGTCTGTAACCGGACATCAGAGCTGCAAAAAATCCGACTTCTACCTGAGCCATACCTACTATTTCAATGTCAGTGTTAGAGAAATGGTTTAAGTCCAGAGAAGGTGAGATAGTTGGGTGTGGTGCAGTATGTGTACAACAACAGTGAAACAGTGGTGAGGTATGGGGGAGTAGGACCGACCAATAGGGTTCAAGATGGGAGTGGGAACACATGTAGGGTCAACTCCGACCTTTTCCTGTTGTCCCCTTGCGTCACGTTACTGTGTTTGCAGACGACATTGTTCTGATTCCAACTCTTTTTCTAAAAGCTTTTTTCACATGTTTTGTGAAAGACTAAAAAAAAACAGATAAATATGAAGCGGTTCAATAACCTGGTTGCATAACAGAGCACATTTTTAAGGTAATACTTTGTTAATGCTGCTTTAACAGTTGTTTACAACAGCCACACGCCTGAAAATCTGGGTCATTTTTCAGTTTTGTTTCAGCAGACTTAAAATTAATAATTCAGCTTCCCAATTACCATTTTATGTTGGATTTTTGGTTTTCACCTGGTTACAGATGAATGTAATCCCTGTTTATTCAGATTTTAACAAAATGAAAGTGCTCGCTGTGTCATGATGAAAAGCTGATGTCATGATTTTCTTTCTGTTTTAGTCACACCTGCTCGAGGAGGAGGCAGAGGGGGGAGCAGACTTACCTGCTGGAAGTCAGACCTCGCTGGGGGGAGTGGCCTTTAGTTTCCCTGCCCTTGGTTAGTGTCGTTTTCCCCTGGTAAAGTTGGTTTTCACTAGATTGTCCTGCTGAATATTTCTACCGCCTCCTCTCAGCGTATGAATACGACCCACGTTACAACATTCCCCAGCAGGCGTTGAGAGATATCTAGTCCTGGATGTTTTCTTTGAAGCAAAACTCATGTCTATTTATTTAGAGCAAGTGTTCCTCTGCCACGTGGGGTCCCACAGGGCTTATTCCTAGGGCCACTGCTTTTTCCCCCTGTACTTATTGCCTCTATATTCCATACTAGGACGTTTTTGGACTTGCATTCCACTTCTGTGCTGACGATTATCAGGTCTATCTGGAGAAGGACGGTTCTTCAATCAAAGCCCTCTTGGATTGGTTGGAGGATGTTAAAGCTCGTCTGGCACTGAGTTTCTTAAATTCAACAGTGGTGAGAGAGATTGAACCAACTGTTACCAAACTGGGTGTTAAGTTATAACTGGACAGCCAAATTAGAGCAGTTGTAAAGTCCTGCTTTTATCGTTTAAGGCGGTTGGCATAAGTGAGATTTTTTTTTAACAGTGATTCACGCTTTCATTTCCTCCCAGTTGGATTACTGCGATAGACTTTGTGTTGGAGTGAGTCAGTCCATACTCTCTGTTAACTGCTGCTCATAAAGCTGAACACATCACCCTTTTCTGGCCTCAGTTTGACCTTATTTTGTTTTAGGCAGCCTCCTCCTTGAACTCTTTTTTTCATCAACTTTGAAGAAAGGCCCGCTTTCTGTAATGTCTCTGCTGTTCCATATTGTCTCCAGTTAGTGGGGACATCCTTCACTGTGCCATAATGCAGAAAGCCATATTAAACTCATTAGAATATGCCTTCCATCGTTTGTAGGATTAAACCTTTTTAAAAATGACAACCTTTAAGCAGGTATTAAACATAGTTTTCATTAACCACACATTTCTCCATTAAGGATGTTTTTTATTATTGGTCTGAAATATTTTATTCTTAAATGTTGGGTTTTCATTAACTATAAGCAGAAAATCATCATAATTACCAGAAATAAAGGCTTTAAAACACCACTCTGTGTGGACTTAATCTATGTAAGGTGTTTCACTTACTCACTGGAATTAATAAACTTTTCAATGACGTTAACATTTTTACCCTTCTCCTGACTGATACCTCTTCACAAAGAGATCATTTCGATACTCTGTAAACTCTGCAAACTATGGCTTTAGCTGAAAAAAGGAAAATAAAAAAACATCAGGCAAATCCAACTAGCAGAGTAGGAATTTTTACATTAAACAGATTCACAAAGTATTAGTTAAGGGAGCGTGTGGTTTTGGTTTTTTCACTCCACAGAATAAACATCAAGCTATATATGGACAATGTCTTGAAATCATTCATCATTCTCATGTTTACATCACAGAAACCTTTGTGTGCACCTAAAATAACATCTTGAGTTAATTTTTTACAGCAGCCACTGGAGCACGTTAGCCGTGGACTGTGGTGAACAGTCAGGAAATGATGTAGACGAGGTTGTAAACAGAGGCTTCAGGAAGTAATCTAACTACTATGCCAACAAACCAAATAATTATCATGTCTTTGCAGGGGGTTAGGGTTAGATAATCAGTTCCTAAAAAACCCCAACAGGAATAGAAGAAGAAACATGAGGCTTCTGCAGACAGACTTTATACCATAACTCAGATCTGCTCTGTAGAAACATTCATGAAAAGCTGGGATGTTTTACTACACTGTGGTCACATCTAAAAACAACTATATTTTATTTAATTATCAAAAACCTTGAATTAGTTTCTTATCTTATGAAATGTCTTCATCTTGGTTTCTATTTAAAATGCACACAAAATAATACACCTTATTAGCAGTAATTTTTCACCACATACTGTAACTGCATTTGTTAAAGTAAAATAAGATTAAATCAAAATTAAACAGAGCTCAAACCTCATCCCGTTTTTTTTTTATTTCTGCTATTTTCATTCTGTCATCTGTGATTTTGTTCTGTTGTATCTGATCCTTCTCTGACTGCATTAGAACAATCTCAGCGTGTAATGTTGTTAAATCAGTCTGAGGAAGAAATGGCAGGCTTAAAAAAGTCATCTTCAGATGAACCGTGTTTAAAAAGTCATGATTTTAAGAAAAAGGAGCACATTGACACGACACCTGAGAGAAGCATCACCCTTCAGTCAAAATCTCATTTTCTGTTCGTCACGTTCTTTCTTAGGACTGAACAAAAAAAAAGGACACATCTGACGATGTGCATGTAATGATGTATCTATTTAACATTGCATCATTTTAACATCGTATCTATTTAACAGTCTATCTTTTAAACAACGTATCATTTTAATCTTATCTTTCGAACATTGTGTCATTTTAAAGGTGTGTCTTCTTAACAATATTTTCAACAATTTAAACGTAAAAAATGTTTGGAACAATGCAGCTTGTTGCTGTGTTCAAAGCTAACATGTTAAACATTGTTGAAATGTGTTGTACAATGTAGGTTTTTACATTGTTATGATCAGACACTGCTGCTGGGTAATGTAAGGGAAATATGGGAGAATATTCTGAAGAGAGAATATTATTCCTAGGGATGTGTTTTTGGCAAGAATCGGGCGATACGATATGTATCACAATACAGGGGTGGGTACAATATATCGCGATACTATTAGTGCGACTATATAGTGTTATTTTTAAAACTGAATTTAACTGTAGAAAAACTGTCCCATCATTCTAACCACTCCAACATGTTTCATCCTTTAACACATCCAGTTTTATTACCAGATCTAGTTGATCCACTGGAACCAAGAAGGTGAAAACAGCCACAAAAATACCAGTTATCTTTTATATTTACTCAAAAAATGACTGTCATCATTAATAGTTTCATTCAAATACTAAAAAATAAACAAATAAAAAATAGGGATGTGTATTGGCAAAAATCTGGCGATACGATATGTATCGCGATATATCGTGATACGATATGTATCGCGATATATCGCGATACTATGAGTAAGACTATATGTTGTGATTTTTAAAACTGAATTTAACTGTAGGAAAACTGTCACAGCGTTCTAAACACTCCAACCTGTTTCATACTTTAACACATCCAGATTTATTACTACAGGGGTTCTCAACCTTTTGCAAGCTGGGCCCCCCCAAAGCTGGTTCATTGCAGTTGGGGCCCCAGTGCCCCCCCTCCCCGGATAACGCCCCCCCCCCCCACTCCACATCACATAGATAGATAGATAGATAGATAGCCCGCCCTAGGCTATTATTTTCAGGCCCACATTATTATTATTATTATTATTATTATTATTATTATTATTATTATTATTATTATTATTATTATTATTATTATTATTATTATTATTATTATTATTATTATTATTATTATTATTATTATCATCATCATCATCTTCATCAGTAGGCCTATTATCATTACTAGGCTATTTGTATAATTGGGAATTGGCACCAGACCAATCAGTAGTTTAATAATAATAAAAAAGAATTGCAAATTTTTCTTTTTCTGTTTTTTTTCCTCCCATCCTGTAGCCTGGCGCCCCCCAGGAGCGTGTCGGTTGAGAATCACTGTATTACTAGATCTAGTCGATCCACTGGAACAAAGAAGGTGAAAACAGCCACAAAACTACCAGTTATACTTTTAATTTTAGTAAAACAATTATTATCATTATTGGTTTCATTCAAATCCTTAAAAAACCCTGAGATTTTAGTTTTCAATATCGATACAATATCGGGAAATAAAATATCGCAATATATCGGTGTATCGATATTTTCCTACATCCCTACTAAAAAATCTATACTTTGCTTTTGAATATCGATACAATGTTGTAACATTGCGATATATCTGCGTATCGATATTTTCTTACATCCTTTTTGCAATGAATTTCATGAATTGCTTGTTGGAATCTCACTCTGTGGGAAATATATCAAAGAAGGGATTCTCAGAATCAGAATGTGATTTGATATATATATATATATATATATATATATATATATACAAGATGCATGTAAAATATGCATGTAAAATATTCAAGCTTGTTTAAATCTGAAGTGTATTAATACCAATCTATGGATAATGAGTGTTTTTCTGTTTGACAGAAGCTAGCTATGTGACGTGGCTCTGTGTTTATGTGCAGGTAGAGCCCATTTTTAAGCCCTTAACCACAGTTTTTACCCTCCAGGCCTGAACAGACGTGCTTAAAGCTGTCCACTTAATCTGAATCTAGTGATGACCAGTCTGAACAGGGCCAAAGGATCCGATTTAAAGACGGTTCTTTGCAAAGTTGTCTGCAATGTGTTCGATAGGTTGGGTCCATGATTGATGGCTCAATGTTTAATTGTTCAGCAAATAAGAAAAAGGAGGGTTTAAATGATTGAAAAGCTGGAGGCGTCTCAAAACTTGTTTAGGGTAAAATATCTGTAAGCGAGTCTGGAGAACCGGTATCTTTCAACAACCAGCAGCAACAGGAGTTTAAGCTTGGCTTACTTCCAGGTGATTACACGAACACATCAGCCAGGAGTCTCTGAGAATCACGTGACTGCAGGCAGTCCAAGATTACAAGAATCTCAGCCCTTTGGAGGCTATTTGTGGCACACGAATTCAGGTTTGTCTCAAGCCTTTTCCGCAGTGCTCTAACATTTAGACATCCTCAAAACTTTTTCTTTCATCTCGGATCCGTTCAAGTTTCTTTGTTTTCTCAAGCAAACAGCGCAATATGGTTAGAAATCTTAACCTAGGTTTTATCAAACTGCCAACTTGAGTTAAATGTCCAGCCTATAATAATACGATAATAATAATAATAATAACTAGAAAAAGCTGTTATTTGCATAACAGCTGTGTGAATGCTGTAATGCTAAATTTATTGACCTGAAATGCTCTTAAAATTGTAGAAAATAATTTGAAATAGCTGAAAATCTCCTTTTTGAAGCTTCAGCTGAAGGAAATATGTATAAAGTTGGACTGTAAAGTGCTTAAGAAAGTTAAAATGGCGGCTTGGTCACATCGGCTTAAAGCTGACAATATTTCCCACCATATTCTGTTTACTTTGTTGTAAAATAATAAAAACTGAACGAGTGACAAGAATTAGTTTGAAGTCAGAAGAACTTCTGAAAACCAGAGTGCACCCTCTGAGCCGTTGCCGGGGCAACCCATTATAAAAAGCCTGAGGGCTGAAAAATTTGAATGTTTTTTAATCGATCAAATCTCAAAAATGGTAAAAGATATACAAATTCTGAATAATACTGTAATAGCCCAATCTGTTGTGACTAAGTGTAAGTTTTGATCATGTTTCTAGCTGAAAGTATGAAGGAGCTATTAAAGCTGAAAGAGGCGGACGTTTTTGTAGAATTTTCTGGAATTTCCATTCATTCAAATGGGACCAAAAAATCAATAAAAGTGATCAGTTACTTGAAAATGGTAGAAGATATCGACAAGAAGAATCATAGCAGGAATGTCCTGAATGAGCTGAACGTTATGATACCAGAAGGGCTGAAATAGCTGACAGTATGCTGAAGTTATGAAACAGCTAAATCTGGCAGAATCAAGTGGAATAAATAGATGATAATAATAATAAAGAGAAACAGAACCAACTTATTAACCAATATTAACCTAAAAGTTGGTTCCAATGGCAAAAACAAGCTGTGTGTTTCTGGTTCAGAGGAACCAGCAGAGAGAACCGTGAAGGACGCCCACCGAGCCGGACTCACCAGTCCTGGGACTCGATCCAGCCAGCCAGACCCTGTCGGATGTCCATGGGGAAGTTATCATCGTACAGGTAGTCCACCTGTTCCAGGAGCCTCATCTCCAGCTGCTGAATCTGCTTCCACTGGCTCATTCTGCTTGTGCGTTTCTAGGATGAAAGGTCCAGATCCTGGGAGAGAGGAGAGGAGGGGGGGTTCCTTCAGAAAGCTGGAGGTGCTTCTCTTCAGAGCGCTGCTTTTCTCCTCAGTCCCTGTCACCATGTGCGCCTGTTTCTGTCTCTGACTTTCAGTTTTACAACGTGCTGGGTTGAGGAAGAGAGCTTGTTTACTGGCTGCATCAGATAACCAGGAAACCAGCCCATCCCCCCCACCGCCACCCCCACCAGACACCAACTACACCTTCAGCTCAACGGAGGTGGAGGTTTTTACCCTGACCTGGTTCCCTTTGATAGAATAACAACATAACAGCTTATTATTATTAACACTTTTAGAAGCTCAGATAGTCATTGTTGTATGGAGCCCCCTAAGTGCCATTATTTATTATTATTATTATTATTAAGACTAGCTCATCCCAGAGGTAGGATGTAACTACTTACATTTATTTAAGTAACTTTTTTAACTAAATGTACTTCTAGTAGTTTTTCCTGCACTGTACTTTTTTACTTTATTATGAAGTACCGCTACCCAAGGGCCGTCGGTTTATTTTTTAATTTGCTGGCGACGATAACCATAAACTTGAATGTTGCTTAAAGATTGCTGGGGAGAATTATTATTACTTATTCATAAGTATTGTTTCGTTTCACGTTTCATTACAATACGCACAGCAGTTTATGCCCAGGTTTTGAAAATCGTCTCTTTATTCAATAAATAAAAGTTGAAATCCACAGGGTACGTGCTTTGTCTTGTTTTTCAAACATCATTAAGCTGCTGGCTTGGAAGAATCATTCAAATCAACATTGTACCACAAAGAACAACGTTGGCTATATGTACTAGCAACATGTGCAACAATAAAACATGTTCCCTCTGCAACACTTCCTGTTCTGTGTGGAGAAACTTCAGCTTCAACTTACAGTTCAGCGTCCTGCAGCGGGGCGGGTACCCGGTGCTGACCCGCATCAAGTTGTTTCACCCGTTTCTGTAATGTGGGCGGGTTGCGAGTGGAAAAATATAATTGTTTTGTTTAAGACTTCCAAAGAGGGTCGTGTTGATATATTATGTTGATGGGAAAGAGCATGAGGGAATATTCTGGCATCTGTCCACAAACACAATATATCAACATGATTCTCTTTGGGAGTTTTAAACAAACAAAGATTTTACGTAA
This sequence comes from Valencia hispanica, assembly GCA_963556495.2. NCBI lineage: Eukaryota > Metazoa > Chordata > Actinopteri > Cyprinodontiformes > Valenciidae > Valencia > Valencia hispanica. The sequence continues at coordinate 1,988,164 of OY747707.1, forward strand.
GTATTTTTTCACTCTGCAGTAAAGAAACTCCTGTCAGAGCCATGAATTGAATTGATCCATTTTTCTATGGATACCCGCGACACTGAAGGGACTCTGAGTCCTGAAGGACAAGAAGTCTTTTAAAACCTCGACATTTCCACTGCAAAGAATCTGCTGCAGCATCTGCACAGAAAGGCAAGGCAGTTTTATCTGCATAGCAACACTTTCAACAACAGCGGGGTTCAAGGCGCTTTACATGATTAAGTGGTAAAATAAAAATAGCATAAATAGAGCATATGACGCATAAAGTACATAATAAAACACACACAAAACATATGATAAATGAAATCATTCCTCAAAGGCAGCTCTAAAAAGATACGTTTATAGATGTGATTTAAAAGAACTCCGTGTTTCAGCAGCTTTGCAGTTGTCAGGAAGTTTGTTCCAGATTAGAGGAGCATAGAAACTGAAAGCTGCTTCTCCATGTTTGGTTCTGATTCTAGGGATGCTGAGTCGACTGGAATTAGAGGACCTGATTGGTCTGGAGGGGAGGGTTGCTATAGTAACAGTAGATCTTCAACATACTTTGGTTTTAAGCCTTTAACTGATTTATAAACCAGTAAAAGTATTTAGAAATCTATTCTCTGAGCTACAGGGAGCCAGTGTAAGGACTTTAGAACTGGGGTGATGTGCTCTACTTTCCTGGTTCTAGTGAGGAACACGAGCGGCAGAAAGAAAACATGACTGTATAAGAAAGTGGAATAAATAGTTCGTTCAGATACTGATTATGTGGAAATTGTGCTGGGAAACAAAACCGTCAATCATAATTATTGCCAGGGACACGTCCCCGGCGTCCCCCGGCTAAAATGACGTCTATGCCACTACCCTTACTTGAGTACAATTTCTGGGTACTCTTACTCTGGGTAAATCTTTTATTGTCAGTGAACTTCAGCTTAAATCGTAGGTTTTTCCAGCGTCATCAACAGCCACTTTAACGCTCTTGACAACCAAAGACGAGCTGCGACCAACATAAGGCAGGTGTTCCCTGGAGGAATCATGCTGCGGGACTCCTGCTGCCTCGTTTTGCTCCCCCCATTCTCCTCTGTTTAAGACCAACATCAGCCCGTGGCGCGTACAAGTCAAAGTATGAGTTGATCCCAGGTATTGGTATCAACTTGATCATATATGAGTTATAATGTCGTTCACACTCTCTCTCTCTCTCTGACATCAGTCTGAGGAACGCTTGTTCAGCCAGTTTCAAGACACACAACATGTTCTCTGGGCCATTGTCGTGTTGCAGGGTCCAGTTCTCCTTCAGCTTTAACTTTTTTTTGTTTTAGAAGACGGTCTGACGTTTTTCCACTGATACACAGTAGAGTTCCTGGGGGATTCTGTGATGGTGAGCTGGCCAGGTCCTGTTGCAGCAAAGCTTCCCTGAACCATGACACTTCCACCGCCATGCTTCACAGTTGGGTATGAGGTTCTTTTTCCTGGACATGTCCTCTGTTCTCATGTCCCAATAATTCAGTTTTAGACTCATCTGTCCAAGGAACATTGTTCCAGGACTTTGGATCTTTTTCTACGTTTTATCTGGCAGACTTCAGTCTGGCCTCCGTGCTTCTTACAGAACAAAACTTTCTTTGTTTCTTTATTCATCAGCCTGTTTGTGATGTAATAGACATCAGCAGTAGCATGAACCTTTTGGGGAGCATCTTTTGCTTTCAGGGAGAACCTGCCTGGACAGCCAGACCTGGGAATGTTGGCCATTGTTCTGAAAGTCCTCTACTTGTGGACTAACAGAGTGGAAAGGCTGATTTCGAATTCTTCAATATCCTCCTTAATCTCCAGCTAGACTCAGATGCCGAAACAGTCTTCTCTCTGAAGGCCTCAGAAAGATCTTTGCATCTCACTCACAATGCAACAGTCAGAACAAGCAAAATATCTCCTGTTTAAACGGGAAAAAGACTTTCCCCAAAGCCGCCGTGTGGTATTTCTGCCATTTTAAGTGGGGCACATTTGTCCTAATTTACTTTTACTTTTAAATTACGTTTCAAACGTTTTAAAAGGAAAACAGTGGATTTAAGCTGATCAGTCGCTTTAGATGTTGTTTGTTGTAATGATCCCGTCTGTCACTGATTTAAACTGTGTTCTGTTGACACCCAGTGGAGAAAAAGGCTCGTTGTCTCACAGAAACATTAGGGACTGTCGTTTGGTCTATTTCATCACGTAAAACATTTAATTCTCAAGTATACGTCTTCGTACTAAATCAGAACATTTTCAAGTTTATTGAATTATAATAAATTCAATAAATTAAAATGTGAACTACAAGTACTTACCTAGTATAGTACCTAAAATGTACTTTCAGTTTACATTTTAGTTTATTGAAGTATACTTAAAGTTTCCATAAAGTGTATTTCAATAAACCTGAAAACTTTCCAATTTAGTTTGAAGAAGTATACTTGTTAAAATAAACTTCAAGTATACTACTTTTTGCTAAGGGATAAATAGGTCAAACATGGGAAGATGTGCTCATGGGCTGCTAAGAATGCTTCTCTATCTTTGATTGTCTCCGGGGTTTTGAGGAGTTTAACGAGTCAGTTGGTGAATGAAAGGAGGACAGATGTTGACAGATGTTTCCCTGTGGAGTCCATGTCCTCACCACGTGATCATCACGCCGCTGCAGACCGTCATTAACCTTTTAATGCAGGAATAAGGCCGGTGTTCTGTCGAAGAGTGCAAGGTCGTCGAAAAAAAGCAAGCTCCAATATCTGTCGCCGGTGTCATCAAAAATAATTAAAGTTTATGTGTCTGCATACTTACTTCTACTTTGGAATCACCATTAGGTAAACGTAGCCTTCAAAAGGTTGATGCATTTAAAAGTTGAAAATGTATTCAGTATGAATATATTAATAGGCCTTTAGTTGTCAGTGATGCAAGTATTTGAAATGAACATCATTTGTTAAATTCTTGTAGCCTAACATGTCAGGACCATTTAATGATAACATAAAATAACATATTTCTTACAAATGGCTCTTTTAATAAAAATTTAAAAAATCTGCTGCATTGCAAGGGTCTGAAGTTGCTTGCATTCCTCGATGGGGTCAACAAAGGATTTTGTAGTCGCACGCGCCCGAAGAGGTATGACGTGGTGTGCGCATGCTCAGTAGCATCGCCTTGCCTTTTTCGACACCTTGCTCTATTCGACGGAACACCTGTTAGACCGTCCCAATATGGCGACGTCAATGACGGCCGAAACATTTCATCCGCAGTACCAGTTTTCATCACCAGGTGGCGGTAAGGTTCAAACCAACAGTTTTCTCCAAGAGCACCGGGCGGAAATGACGTTAGCCGGTATGAAAACATGGTTGAAGAGGCTGAAATCCGCGTGGTTCACCAAGGAGGCAGTAAAATAATATTCAGGGAGCCGGTTATAAGCTCCGACTCCAGGTTGGTGACCCTTTTTAGTCCGGTTTATAAAGTTAAAGTCACGGACTCGGATGTTATTACCATGGGAGCGGATATTCGAGCGTTAGCGGCTAATGCTACATGATGCACGTCTGCTTCAGGGATAATGTTCACCCGTAAAACCTGCCTGAATGCTGCATTTATGTTAAATTATATATATAAAACCTGTCTGAATGCTGCATTTATGTTAAATTATATATATAAAACCCGTCTGAATGCTGCATTTATGTTAAATTATATATATAAAACCTGCCTGAATGCTGCATTTATGTTAAATTATATATATAAAACCTGTCTGAATGCTGCATTTATGTTAAATTATATATATAAAACCTGCCTGAATGCTGCATTTATGTTAAATTATATATATAAAACCCGTCTGAATGCTGCATTTATGTTAAATTATTATAAAACCTGTCTGAATGCTGCATTTATGTTAAATTATTCTTATAAAACCCGTCTGAATGCTGCATTTATGTTAAATTATATATATAAAACCTGTCTGAATGCTGCATTTCTGTTAAATTATATATATAAAACCTGCCTGAATGCTGCATTTCTGTTAAATTATATATATAAAACCTGCCTGAGTGCTGCATTTATGTTAAATTATATATATAAAACCTGCCTGAGTGCTGCATTTATGTTAAATTATATATATAAAACCTGCCTGAATGCTGCATTTATGTTAAATTATATATATAAAACCTGCCTGAGTGCTGCATTTATGTTAAATTATATATATAAAACCTGCCTGAATGCTGCATTTATGTTAAATTATATATATAAAACCTGCCTGAGTGCTGCATTTATGTTAAATTATATATATAAAACCTGCCTGAGTGCTGCATTTATGTTAAATTATTATAAAACCTGTCTGAATGCTGCATTTATGTTAAATTATTCTTATAAAACCCGTCTGAATGCTGCATTTCTGTTAAATTATTCTTATAAAACCTGCCTGAGTGCTGCATTTATGTTAAATTATTATAAAACCTGCCTGAATGCTGCATTTATGTTAAATTATTCTTATAAAACCTGCCTGAATGCTGCATTTATGTTAAATTATATATATAAAACCTGTCTGAATGCTGCATTTCTGTTAAATTATATATATAAAACCTGCCTGAATGCTGCATTTCTGTTAAATTATATATATAAAACCTGTCTGAATGCTGCATTTCTGTTAAATTATATATATAAAACCTGCCTGAATGCTGCATTTATGTTAAATTATATATATAAAACCTGCCTGAATGCTGCATTTCTGTTAAATTATATATATAAAACCTGCCTGAATGCTGCATTTATGTTAAATTATATATATAAAACCTGTCTGAATGCTGCATTTATGTTAAATTATATATATAAAACCTGCCTGAATGCTGCATTTATGTTAAATTATATATATAAAACCTGCCTGAATGCTGCATTTATGTTAAATTATATATATAAAACCTGTCTGAATGCTGCATTTATGTTAAATTATATATATAAAACCTGCCTGAATGCTGCATTTATGTTAAATTATATATATAAAACCTGTCTGAATGCTGCATTTATGTTAAATTATATATATAAAACCTGCCTGAATGCTGCATTTATGTTAAATTATATATATAAAACCTGCCTGAATGCTGCATTTATGTTAAATTATTCTTATAAAACCTGCCTGTTTGTCACATTGAAGCTGAAAGACGTTGCTTTGCGTCTGCAGGTTCCTTCTCTGCGCCTCTGGACACAATGTGAAGGTGTTCAGTACCCTCACCGAGGAGTGCGTCCAGGAGCTGCGGGGACACACTGACCTAGTGACCGGTGTCCTGCTTAGACCTGCCAACCATCTGCAGGTAAACACCCAGACCCAGTTCTTCTGGTAGCCATGATGAACTACAAAGACGAGCTGCTGCCCTCCTCGCTTCATCTAAATGACTGATATCACAGGAAAGAGTAATATACCTGTAGGTAAAGTCCTGCTAACCAGCCGAGGCAGAAAATGTTCACACCATCAGAATTCAGTGAAACCTTGCAGATATCGAAGATTTATGGGTTACAGGATGAATTAACTGCATGTTCAGACTTTACCTTCACTGACCTTCAGGTATAGGTAGTTATTACTACACCATCACTGAATATATGATTTTAAAACACAGCAGGGCGTAGTTTTAGGGTTGAGAAGATTTGCGGTCAAGATTTCAGTGTACAGTCAAAAAGAAAACAGTTTAAATATCATGTGTATCATATACATTCCTCACTGTTGTTAAAACCAGAGGAGGTTCGTTTTTGAAGTAGAGTCTAAATAAGAAAACCCAAAATCTCAGATTATTATGGTAAAATGTATCCTGATGAGTGATTCTTTGTATAACAATAATTATCTATTCATTTCAAAATATACAAATGAAACTATGATGTTTTTGTAAACATTTGAATTTGTTTTCAAGCCCTTAACCTGAAGTGCAGAAGTCTCCGATCATGTGAAAGTCCAGATGCATCTCAATAAATTAGAATCTCATGAAAAATACATACATTTCTGTAATTCAGTCCAAAAACAGAATAACTGGATTTGAGGTTTTTATTAGCGGCAAGACAGAATCATCCAAGTAATCAATAAAATAAACACTTGCAATTTATATAAAGTTTCACTTTCTAAATATAAGGACTGTCAAGTTCTGCCTTAAATTGTGTAGAATCCCCACTTGAAAGGGATGGAAGGATCTATGCAGCGTACAACTTCTGGGCTTTTTACTCAAGGACCAAACAGTTTTCTCCTCTTGTCTTCGATTTATTTCACTGTTTTTTTTAGACGGACTTTAGGATACTTTTTCTCGAGGCAGGTAAAAACCTTGAAAATAATTCAAACAAAGAATGTAAATACAAAATATACATAACAGTCTTAGCATAATAAATGGGCTCATATTCTAATAAATACTTAAATACTAAATAAAAATCACTCTTACTCAGTTAAACAAATAAATAATGTATTTCAAATCACAAAAATACTTAACTGAGATCCAATGAAAAAGTGCATTTTACATTCAAGGTGAAAGAAATATTTTTTTTAATTTATACAAATTTTAATACATTGTAATACTTCTCTCATTTATGAAATGCAAATAACTTAAACTTAGCTTCCTTAATTAATTTATCAATGCTTTATTTTAATCTTCCACTTCCTCAATCCATTTAAAATCCAACAAAAGCAGAAATTATGACAAAGACCATCAAATGCTACTAACATTAAGCTTAGAAACAATCCTTCAAACAAATATGGCCGCGCCACATCACCATGCTTCTACCGGCTGCCCTCCTGCTGCTTCCTTTGAGACTCTTCCAGCTCCACACAGGCTTATCACATAAGCAGAACAATACTTCACTTTGGAAAAAAAAAAGTTTGTTACCTGTGATTCACCTGGACTACTAGAACCGGTGTATCGCTTTTTATAGTCCTGGTTAACAACAACTCCAAGAACCTAGTTCCGCCATACTTGCTTCTAACTTATTTCTATTTTAGCAAATCTAAACTTTTCTTTCCATTTACTTTTGTTTTTATTTCAATTATTAAGTTAATACATAATTTCTTTCTTTGATTATTATTATTTTTTTTTTTACAAAAAAATGAATGAATGAATGTTATTTTCTGTGTGTTTACTTGATGCAGCTGCTGATGCTTTATTATAAATGAATTGAGTAAATTCTTCTGAAGACGGTTCAGTTAATGCAACAAGCTGCAGAATAAATCAGGTGGTAAATCTGTGTTGCAGTCCTACTCCTGCTCAGCAGATGGCACCGTCAGACTGTGGGACTTCACGGATGGGATCCTCATAAAGGTAAAAAGAACAATTTCACCAGAACCGGTTTGTGTTTGTAACAGAGCTGTTCAACGGTTCTGCTGCCTGTTTCAGACTTATGTCATCGGGCATCCCATCTGCTCCATATACGCGTCTGCAAGCCACGATGGGGTCGTCTTCCTCGTCATGCCAAAGCAGGGAGACAAAAGATCTGGTAGGTTGGACTTCCTTCCAGGTGGAGTCGATGCTTGATATTCACCATCCAGCTCATATTAGAAAATAATAGAATAGAATGATCCTTTATTGTCCCAAAAAGGGGGACATTCGGCTGTGACAGCAGCAAAGTGACCGATAACAGAAGCATTTAGATTCACACAAGAAAGGTAGAAAAAGTATGAAAACAGAATTGTCTGTGTTGGGGCTGGGCGATACTGCCTCAAGTCGTTATTGCGATATATTCTAAAGCGTATGCGATAACAACATCTATTGCGATATATTCTTTTCTTTATATATGTCAAAATGGCAGCGTGTGAACATTCATACTTTCTAGATACATTGTAGCAGAACAACAACTTCAAAGAAGTTTAGAAAGTCATTTAAAGAGCAACTCGGCCCCAAATCAACTTTTTTTTGCTGATAAACTGTATAAATGATTGTCTAATAGTGCTATCTACATGTCTGGTCATTATCTTTATTATTTTGGTATATTTTAGTAAAAATATATATTTTTTTTAATAACCAAAAACCGTTAGTGGAGCGCCCTCTTCAGGTTAAAACTTTACACTGCGCTTGAATCGGACATCGCTACTGGCTCCGCTGGTTTTACTGACGTCAGCCTTCCTGCCGCTGTGGAGTATAAAACAAGCCCAGTCTAGGCCACGCCTCCGTAGCGAGTTGGGGGTGGAATAGCGAAGAAGTGTTGACGCCACCCTCAACCGTCCCTCGGTCCGCCAGGCAACGCCTCCTTTTTGCTGCATTTTTCAAACCGGAAATGTGGGTGGAGTTAGACTCTGGTAGGGGGGCGAGCTGCTCTTTAAAGATCATTCATTGTGCAAAATGCTTTTTAAAAAAATACACTTTTTCCCCCCTTTTAAAAAAAAATGCAACACAAACATTCTCATGACATAAAAACATAAGATATTTGAAAAAATATTAAAAGCTAAATGTTATGAAAACACAATTGTCCGCTTTCCTGGTTATTTGTTGTTTTATAAATTTAATGAAAAACCTGCACACATTTAAATTAAAAAAAGCTTCCAGTTCAACAGGTTTCTTTTAAAACGGGTTAAATGGAAAACAGCAAACCGCGGTGGGCCGATAAGGTCAGAAACTCCACCTTTGGCTAAATTTGTACCATTTCTACCTCATATCTTTTATATCGCCCACCACTAGTACATTAAGGACACAATTACAAAAAAACAAAGTATTGTGCATTTATTAAAAATAAAGTGGCATACTCAGATTAGAATGTGCAACTGAAAAGGATAATTTAAAAAACAGGGAATTTTTACAGAAGGTACATGAGGAGCTGTGCAGTAATATTTCCTTCCTGTTGCCGTTTTGATCAATAGTTCTTCTATCTAGACTTTAGCAGCTGTGTCTCTCTTTCACCTGATCATTTTTCATCTTTTTTTTGTTGTTGGTTTATTTAGAGCTGGAGCTACTTTTGTCCTAAAACATCACGTTTCCTGCCAGTCTGGGGGGAGGTCATGCACACATCATGCACTGCACTGGATGATCTTCATTGGGTCAGAGTTGAACAGAGTCAGGCTGGGCTTTGAAAAATGGGTCACACTGTTGGAACTGCTATGATTTTCTTTTAACATATTTGGTGAAAAAATCAGGAAACATTTAGACTAAAAGTCACATAACAACAGGGTGTTAACACAGACGCATACAGGGCTCCTGCAGAGTCTGGAAAATATGGACTCTATGCGTTTTATAGGTGAGGATTACAAATGGAGCACTTAAAACAATTAGATTTCCAGACTTTATTCCCTAATGCATTGTCTTTAAGTTATGTCCCTTCGTCCTTCAGACCTCTTGGAATCATCGTCTTCTGACTCTGAAGGAACAAGTTGGTAAAAGCAGAAAATATTCAACAACCAAAAATGATCAAATTAACGCGACCAATCTAACCTTTATTATTTTTAAAATTAACCCTAAGGAGACCCTTTAAACCCCTAAAAGGTTGGTACCCAAGGACACAAATGTCCACTGCTGAAAATACATCTGTATTAATATTTTCAAGCATCTTAGAACCTGAATGATTCATGTCAAACATAATCACAGAGGGATTATTTGCTTATGAACACAGCAGATGGGCTGCAGAAAGAGACGCCGGCCCTTTAAATTAGCTCTGGTTCCCATTGCTATTATTTCCGGTTCTCTTGCAGTTGCAGTGTTTGCTAGCTATGTCAGCTTGTTTGTTGGCCAAGGTTTACCTGATACGAGGTGATCGCTGCAGATTGTTGCATTTTAATCATCTGCTTGCTCCAGACGCTTGCAGCCAAAGACGCCGATGGCGTTTTATAGATCTTGTTCTGTTGTGGTTTTTTATCAAAGCGATTTGTGCGACCGACACGCGCAGCAGAGCAGGGAGTGACCCAGGCCGATAATAATCCCTCTCTATTGTCGAGATTTTGACCCTTTAAGGGACGTGACGTTTACGTAACTCCACCTTTTTTTTTCATAGGAACAAAAACAACCAAATAATTTCATTCACAGTTATCAGAAATCAGCCGTGCCGTTCACACATATCTCAGGAACCAGCCTCTGTTGCAGAAAACAAATTGTGAAATGTTGCGTTTTAGGTCCATTTAAATGTAAATCTTTATTCTCTGATGACTATGAGCTGAATTCACGCCACAGTTTCATTCAAATGGGGCCGACCCAGATGTCCTCCTAACGCTTCGTCTTCCTATTGGAAACGATTTGCTGTGGTTTAATCTCTCTGCTCTGATTGGACGAAAGCTTTGATGCGCTGATGTCGTGCTCTCTGTTCAGACCTTTTCCAGCTGGTCGCCGTCCGTCTCCCGCAGAGCGTCGATCAGCTGGTGGAGACCACGGAGCTCTCTGCGGTGCTCGGCGACGTCAGCTCCAACCCGGCGGCCGTCGCCTTCGGCAGAGCGGTACGCCGCCGCTTTGTGTTTCTCTTCCTCAGCCTTCGTACATGCTCTGACCAGCTCTCGTCTCCTCACAGGGAGAATATCTGGCCTCGGCTAAAGGTTTGCACCTGGAGATCTTCTTCTTCAAGAAGCAGAAGTCCTACAGGTTCCCATGTTTCCTTCTTTTTTGTAAAGAAATGAAGCAGTTGATTGTGTCTGAGCTCCAGGAAGCCTTTGGGTTGATGGCATTCGCTAACGGCGGCAGTTTTTGTAACTGGACAGGTTCTCTCTGAAGGAGGACAACAAGAACGGAGGCAGGAACACGTTCACGTGCGTCGCCTGTCACCCGAAGGACGACTGCGTCGCCACGGGACACGAAGACGGTAAAATCCGCCTCTGGTGAGTCCCGTTGGACACGTTCCCCCCGCCCGTTCTCTGATGGACCGTACCCCCCCTGAACGTTCCTCTCCATCCTGTCAGGAGAGACTTCAACCATAAGAGGGAGTACACCTACTCCACCCTGCACTGGCACCACAGCGCCGTGAGCGCGCTCCGCTTCACCGCTGAAGGTATCGCCGCGCCGCTTCACTGCCGCCTCGTATTTCCTGCAGCTGCGTGTTGCTTTTATCCCCCTTTCCTGTTGCTTCTGTTTTTAATCAGGCACAGACCTGCTGAGCGGAGGCGTGGAGTCGGTTCTGGTCCAGTGGAGGTACAAGCAGGAGAGCCAGCGGGACTTCCTGCCCCGCCTCGGAGCCGCCATCACGCACGTCGCCGTCTCACCAGATGGGGCGCTGTTCTGTACGTCCCACAGCGACAACAGTAAGCAGCTGGAACCTCAGGCTCATTCGTGTTGTACAGAATAACTACAGTCATAATAGAAAAGAAAGTACACCCTCTTTGAATGTGGGTTTTACTGATCAGAACTTAAGCTGATGCGTTTAGACCGAAGCTCAGCTCCACAGAAACACAACAGATCCAACACCAGATCAGGCAGTGAGCAGAAAAACCAAGTACCGTATTTTTCGGACTATAAGCTACTACTTTTTTTCACACGCTTTGGATCCTGTGTCCGATACAACGATGCGGCTGATTTATAGGTTTTTACTGTAGCAGGAAGTGACGTGGGGAAAGATTATGCGCAGAAGAAGAAGACTAGCTTTGATTTTGAACTGTTATGTTGCGCATCATGCACAGACCGTCATCAAGAAAAACACACGAATAAATGCGTAGGATGTAGGGGTGCAACGGATCAAAAAAACACACGGATCGGACCATTTTTGAAAAAAAAAAAAAAGACAAGACAAATAAACATCACTGTTGTCTTTTCATTTATTAACACTTTTAAATTATTTTAAATGTATAAAACCAACTTAAAATGCGCAAGGCATAATATCTTCTTTTTAACACAATTTATGAAAAACAACTTAAAGTGCAACATAAAAAGGCACATCTCCCTCCTTTAAAGTGCCCCTGGCATGAAATGTGCATTTTTTGAGTTTTTTGGTCATATTTGTTAGTTTCCCCAGCCTGCCTATGTCCCCTAAGGGGTTAAAACGACTGATTAGTGTTTCCTTTGTCCCCGGGTATGTCTGCCTACATAGTGAAATTAGCACTCAGAAACGGGCTGTTTGGCAGTTCGGCATATGACCTCACGTTTCGGCATATGTCGTCACTGAGTTCCAGCCAATTACCCCCATCTCTGAACCACACTCTCCAAGTCCCTCCCCCCGCGGCGCGTATTACAACCTAAACGAGAGCTACGGTAAAAGGCAAACAACTAACCGACAACATGGAGTCCATACCGCATCGACTCTGTCCTCCCCACTGAAAAGCTTGTGGATGGACTTTATTTATGCAGGGAATGAACCCGACCGACTCCTGAAGCGCCTGGTGGTTTGTGGCAAACATTTCTCTGATGAATGTTTTATTAACTTGGGACAATACAGCAGTGGATTCGCAGATCGTCTAAAACTTTTAACAGGATCAATACCAACCCTCCATGAACCAGCAAATATCCCTATACAAGTAAGTAGCCTATATTTCCGCAATAATGTCCTTCAGATGTATTATACCAGTGTTTCCCACACAGACGAATCTGTGGCGCTAAAAAGGGCCCAAGCGTCGCGGGGAATTTCATGCCAGGGGCACTTTAAACTTGGAGAGTGACGTAAAGCCTGTGTTCACATCATCGAAGAAGAATAAAAGAAAGAAAGCAAAGCATACTTGAGCTTATACTTTCAAATTGTTTTTAAATAAAGACATTAAGGATGCGCCATTGTCTGGGGAGAGTGTGGACAAATGCAAACGTCCCCATGCAGTCAGGGGATTTAAATGGCGCAGGGCGTTCATGCTCCTCCGTTCCTCCGCTCGCCGTGACCACGCTGTGTGCAGACTGAACATGCGCACAACTTTTTATTTCCATAAATCAATCCGCAGATAATGTGTGTGGCGAACCGAAGATATTGATCCGGATGGATCAACGATGATTCGTTGCATCACTAGTATGAAGCAGCTTTTAAGTTAAAGGCGATGGAGCCGGCCGTCAAATGAGGAAATGGACTAAATGCTGCAGGTTAGCTTGGCATCGACGAATCAAAGGTGAGACGTCTGCTTTAGTCCCCAAGAGGAAGATAAAGATGGCGACTAATTAATTTTATGGTAAGCTACAGTGTGTTTTATTTTCTAACCAGGCGTGTTGATGTCGATTTTCAGGCAGTGTTTGAAAAAAAAAAACCCCAAAATTGCATCTTTCTGTGTAAATATCTCATGTTACAACATGAAAACCTGCGGGAAACCATATATATATGTGTGTGTGTGTGTGTACATGTATAGCTATACTTGTGAGGACCAACCTTTGACAGCCCACCACCCTTGTGTGGACATTTGTAGTTGTGAGGACATTTTGCCTGGTCCCCACAATGTTTAAACCTAACTAGTAGAGTTTAATAGGTAGTTAGAGGTATGGTGTGAATTAGGTTTAGGTTAAGGTTAGGGTTAGGCATGTATCAGTAATGGTTAGGTTTAGGGAAAGTGTCTGGGTTAGGCATAGTAAAATCAATGGAAGTCAATACAATGTCAACACAAGTATAGCAAGACGCGTGTGTGACATTTATTTTCTTAAAAAACGTAGCTGGTTTGCTCAATAGTCCCAACATTGCGGTACACCCCGTGGTCAAACAGGCTAGTGTCCGATGAACTCGCTCCAGATTACGCTAGTCCACAGAGATCATGGTCCACTAAGTGACTACAAGGTGTCCAGGTCCTGAGCCCAGATAATCATCCCTCCACCACCGTGCCTGACAGTTAATGAGGTATTTGGTTTTCTCCATCATGGTCCAACAGCTTCACGAGGATCATACATAAAACCCAGAGTGTACTTTCTTTAACAATAAGCGTTACGAAACGTTACGGATTCTGTGTTTTGGGGATTTTGGTGAACTATCAGTCGACATAATTTCACACTGAAGGATGTTGTTGTTTTTTTCGTCAGCTGAAGTTTTTTTGTTTTTTTTCTGTTTCTCTTGTTTAGAAATCACAATCATCCAGAGTTGTGTGAAAGTGTCATCCATCATTCAGGGTCTGGTGAAAGGTAAGTTCAGACTGTTTTTCATAAACATGATTCACGCCTTCATAAAACCTTAAATGTTCTTTATATGTCGTGGAAAACCTTTATTCTTCATGGAATTATCCTGCTTCCCGTCAACTTCCCAGGTGAGAATTCAAAGAAAAATAGTCAACCATCCATTCCCATTGATCCCAGTTATCAATCAATCTGTCCGGTTCAGTTTATTATTCTGATTGGATAAAAGTTTCTATCTCAGGAAACCCTGCAGGTTGCATCGAGTCACTGTCTTGCAACATTCACTCCTGGACGAACATGTAACGACAATAGAAACTCCTTTAGTAGAAAGAAACCTCCAGCAGGAGGAGAACTTGGCTCGGTGCGAGCATCTGCTGTTTCTATGTTAAAGAAAAGCTAAAAGTTAATGTCGGTAGCAGCTTCTTCAGTGGCTTCATCTAGGAGAGAAACACAGCTTAACAGATCAGCTCTTAACTGGTTTTAATGTAACTGGATAAAAGAGAACACATGCAGTTAGTCACAGTAAGAGCTTAGCAAAAAGCTTTATCTAGAGAGGCGGGGTTAGACTGGGAGAGAGGCGGGGTTAGACTGGGAGAGAGAGGCAGGGTTAGACTGGGAGAGAGGCGGGGTTAGACTGGGAGAGAGAGGCGGGGTTAGACTGGGAGAGAGAGGCGGGGTTAGACTGGGAGAGAGGCGGGGTTAGACTGGGAGAGAGGCGGGGTTAGACTGGGGGAGAGAGGCGGGGTTAGACTGGGGGAGAGAGGCGGGGTTAGACTGGGGGAGAGAGGCGGGGTTAGACTGAGAGAGAGAGGCGGGGCATAGACGCGGAGAAAGAGAGAGAGGCGGGGCCTAGACGCGGAGAAAGAGAGAGAGGCGGGGCCTAGACGCGGAGAAAGAGAGAGAGGCGTGGCCTAGACGCGGAGAAAGAGAGAGAGGCGGGGCATAGACGCGGAGAAAGAGAGAGAGGCGGGGCATAGACGCGGAGAAAGAGAGAGAGGCGGGGCATAGACGCGGAGAAAGAGAGAGAGGCGGGGCATAGACGCGGAGAAAGAGAGAGAGGCGGGGTAAGAGCTTAGCAAAAAGCTTTATCTAGAGAGGCGGGGTTAGACTGGGAGAGAGGCGGGGTTAGACTGGGAGAGAGAGGCGGGGTTAGACTGGGAGAGAGAGGCGGGGTTAGACTGGGAGAGAGAGGCGGGGTTAGACTGGGAGAGAGGCGGGGTTAGACCCGGGGAGAGAGAGAGAGGGGCGGGGTTAGACTCTGAGAGAGGGGCGGGGTTAGAGAGAGAGGGCGGGGTTAGACTCTGAGAGAGGGGCGGGGTTAGACTCTGAGAGAGGGGCGGGGTTAGAGAGAGAGGGCGGGGTTAGACTCTGAGAGAGGGGCGGGGCTAGACGTTGGGAGAGAGGCTGGGTTAGGCTGGGAGACAGACAGGTTAGACTGAGACAGGCGGGGCTAGACTCTGAAAGAGAGAGAGGCGGGGCATAGACTCTTAGAGGGAGAGAGGCGGGGCTAGACGTCGGGAGAGAGGCGGGGTTAGACGTTGAGAGAGAGGCTGGGGGAGAGGCGGGGTAAGACTGGGAGAGAGGCCGGGTTAGATGTGGGGAGAGAGAGAGAGAGAGAGAGAGGCGGGGCATAGACGCGGAGAAAGAGAGAGGCGGGGCATAGACGCGGAGAAAGAGAGAGGCGGGGCATAGACGCGGAGAAAGAGAGAGGCGGGGCATAGACGCGGAGAAAGAGAGAGAGGCGGGGCTAGACGTTGGGAGAGAGGCGGGGTTAGACCCTGAGAGAGGTAAAGTAGATAATCTATAGGAGTAGAATAAGTCGTTTGAACCAGTAGCTTTGCACAGCTAAACAAAATGCCAGGTGTATCTTCTGTAAAGAGAATATAAAAAGAGCAAATAATGCGAAACTGGAAGCTGGTTCCACAGGAGAGGAGCCTGATGAGTAAAAGATCTGCCTCCAGCTTTACTTCTAGAACCTCTAGGAACCACCAGGAAACCTGCAGTCTGAAATTGAAATGATAGTTCTTGGTTAAAGATGCTGATTGGTTCCCTTCACCACAGTATAAACAAACATTTGGAGCGCTATGTAAGACCGGAGCCATCTTTGATTCTTTGAACAGGTACTGGGAGAAAATTGGGTTTAAAAAGCCGAGAAAAACTCTCGACAGAACCTGAGGAAGCTCAGCTGTTTGATATGAATGTAGAGAGATCAGGCCCTGTTAGCTACTCTGCTGTCTTCATCTGTCCCTCTGTAGGTGAAGATGTCCGAACGGACCTGATGGTGGACCCACGCAGCAAAGCTTTGGTGCTGAACGGAAAACCGGGACACCTCCAGTTTTATTCCCTGCAAAGAGACAAACTTCTGTTCAACGTGAGACTCTGAAGCCAGACTCCTTCCTTTAACCTGAGCTGAAGGCCTGAAGTTTCCTCCTGTTTGTCCTGCAGCTGGACATCGTGCAGCAGGAGTACATCCACGAGTCGGGCCTGGAGCAGTTCGACGTGGTCAGAGCGGCGTTCGACGCTTCTGGCGGCTGGCTGGCGACGGTGGAAGAAAGAAAACAGAAAGCCGCGGAGGTGGAGGTTAACCTCAAGCTGTGGGCGTTTGATGAGCAGACGCAGAGGTACTGGTTTCTTCTTCATGCCAAACCAAAGAATGTTGGTCCTGATTTACCAGAACCTCTGTGGTAACGTTCCCGTTGTTCTTGATCTCCATCCACTCCTCGTCGACGGGCAGTTTCGTGCTGAACACAACCATCTCGGCCCCCCACGAGGCCCGGATTACGGCCATGTGCTTCGACCAGGCGGCCGGCGGCCGGACCACCTTGCTGGTTTCCTGCGGCGGAGACGGACACTTCAAAGCCTGGCAGCTGGCGCCGCCGGCCCACACAGACGGTGAGAAACAAGCCGGGTCGGGGTTTCTGCACGGTCCTGGATCCGTTCCCGGTCGTTTCCAGACTGAAACACAGACTTTCATGAAGTTGTTCTAATTATAGTGCATAAACGTGCAGCTCTATAAGCTCGAAGCTTGGATTTCTGCAGCTCGTGTTTAATTTCTGCAGATTTACCCACCTGACCAGGATGCTCTCCTGATGTAGTTTAAATCTGATGCATGTCGAGTTGCTCATCTGGAAGCGATCCGTGCCGTCGGCGCCGAGACTCTGGCTTTTAGCTTTTCACATCCGATAATCCGACTCTCCTGTTGCCCTCCTGATTGTGCCGGCAGACGAAGGTCCTTCCTGGTCATGTGACTTCGTCGGCACCTATCACGGCCTGGCGCCGGAACGCTGCTGCTTCTCAGCCGACGGCTCGCTGCTGGCCGTCAGCTTCCAGGAGGTGGTGACCGTCTGGAGGCCCGGGTCCTGGGAGCTTCTGGTGACTCTGTCGCAGCCGCCGGGAGACGTCAGGTAGATTACATCACACACACACAAGTCTGTATGTCGACACAAATGCATTGACTTCCATTAATTTTAGTGACTGCATTCATACCTCACTGTGACACTTTACCATTACTAGTATATTCATAACCTCAAGCTAAACTTAATGCTTGCTCCCCTTTCTCCAATGTTGTCGTCAAGTCACCATCTCTCGAGTCCAAGTGAAGTGGTTAGGTCCTGCTGCCCGAGTCCGAGTCCCGAAAAGAATCTTTCAGTCTAGGTCAAGTCAAAAATATGTGGAAGAGGATTAGGGCCACTGAAGAAAAAAATAAATATTTCTGACTTTAATCTCAGAATTCTGATTAAATGTTTCCTAATGAACACCAGCTTGGGAGCAAGCAGCTTCAGTGATGGAGTAGAGATGTGTGGGGGGGGGGGGACTGACTGTCTGGAGGAACATGTCCGATTGAAGTGACTTTTTACGTGGCCGATGGATCCCATTGATCCATTGATAAATGGTATGTTCGGGGACCCCTCGGCCACGTAAAAAGTCACTCAGGTCCGACATGTTCCTCTAGAAAGTTAGTTGTCCTCCAGCAAACTCACATCTCCGTCATTGCTGGTTGCTCCTTCAGGTGCCCATCTGCATTAAAGTCAGATCTGAGATTAAAGTCAGTAGCCCTAATCCTCTTCCGTAAAAATAAGAAAGTAGACCGTAACGGTGCGTTCAAACCGAACGCGTTTGAATCGTCGACTGCATCAGGTTTACATGTAAAGTCAATGCAGACGCGCATCAGGATTTCTACGTCGCCAAAACGCATTTCAGAAAATATGCGTGTCATTTTATGTGGTGCATTATTTTTAGCATTCCAGCCAGAAATCATTCAGACGACGCACTCAATGATCACAACTGATGGACTATGCTGGGGTATTCCCAGCCCATTTATTCACAGTTAACCATAGACGCACTGTAAGAGCTGAAATCATAACGTAAAACATAAAATCATTCACTCTAAATGAACACGTTTCACCCTTTGCTAATTGCACCATAGGAAGGGGATAGTAAGCATTAGCGTCAGCATGCTAACTAACTCCAAAACTTGTAACATACAAGAAATACATTTACAAATTATCCGAAATTTAAATAACATATACAATCAACTTTCTTGTGGTGAACAGTAGCATTTCAACCTTCCCCCTCGTCTCAGCTTTCATTGCGCAGGAACAGGAAACGACATAATTGTCTGTTTATTAGCCACCTGGCTAACTCGCTCCTGCTATCGGGCAAAAAGTGCCATTTTCCTGTTGAATTATGATTTGATGTTTAGTGCTTGGTGTGGGAACAGTATAGACAGTATTTAGGTTGTCTACTAAAGCAGCATGAGTTGTTTATTTACCATTTATAGGTCTATATTTGACGCTATTTTGAAACCGGAAGTAACCCGTTCCGATTTTCACAATAAGTCATGGTCATGTTAACATTATGAAGCATAATTCGCTCTAGGACATTAGTATCTAAAGAATATCGAATAAAAACAAATAATCTGGGTCCTTTACATTTTGTGCGTTCGTGCGTGATGAACGTTTTTGCGTCTGCCGCTGAAGTAAAAAAAATATACGGCAACCTGGTAAGTTCATTCTCTTTTGAAAGTTTTCATGTCACTGACTCTGCGAACCTGCGCAGGATACTCTCCACAGTAAATAGAGAATGGAGACTCTCTCTTCCAAAGCTAAATCGACAGCTGCCATCTTGCAAAAACACCGTCTGGCACTAGCTCCTCCCACAAGTTGGACAGACGTACGTGGTTTACTTTATTAAATAAAATAAAAAGCTGTACTCCGTGTTCCCCCGCTAGCACCAAGCTAACACAGTAGCATGTACAAAATAGTAATAAAAGTTGCTTAAAATACATTTAAAAACAATAAATAATCAACATGTCACTCATACGCTTAAAAGGGCTTTGGGAAGTTATTACATTTGTCCTGCAATCTGACCTAATATAACAAGCTAACATTAGCGTTGGCTACATGCTAATTCCAACAGTAGCGATTTTACATGTCGGAGCCCGACCTCTCAAGTCAAGTCACAAGTCATTTGCATCTGGACAAAAAGTCGGATTTGATTAGCTTTTGCCTGCCTTGTGAACGTAGCCATACTGTTGCATGTCGGCCTGAGAAGCTGAAGGCCACAGAGTGTTGGAAGCGTTGTAACAGATGAGAGAGACGGGGATAAGTGGTGAAAATGTACATGTATCGCAGCTGGTATCATCGTCAAAGTATTCATCAATATTCTGCTAGATATTGTACATTGATAGCACCCGCTGCAGCCTGAAAAACAATTTTGGTCTCCCAGCGACCAGCGCAGCCGAGTCTGGGTGTAATTTGGGGGTGCAAAGAGTTTCTGATGTGCAAAGGGTGTAAAAGTTTGGCTTTCCTTCGTGGATCTCCTTCAGAAAGAATCGCTGCAGCGACGTTTCTGTGGATTAACAAACATGTCTCTGCTAGCATGATGATGAAATGACCGCCTTGTAGGGCTGGGCGATATAAAACATGTGCAGTAACGATGTCTATTGCGATATATTCTTTTCCTTTATACATGTCAAAATGACAGTTTATGAACATTTTCACTTTCCAGATACATTGCAGCAGAACAACAACTTCAAAATAGTTCAGAATGTGATTTAAAGAACATTCAATTGTGCAAAATGCATTTAAAAAAATTCTAATTTTTTTTTTTCATAAATGGAACAGAAAAATTCTCAAAACATAAAGATACTTTAAATTAAAACCTAAATGTTATTAAAAGAAACAACATAAAGATATTTTAAATAAATTAAAAGCTAAATCTTATTAAAAGAAACAACATAAAGATACTTTAAATTAAAAGCTAAATGTTATTAAAAGAAACAACATAAAGATATTTTAAATAAATTAAAAGCTACATTTTAAAGAAACAACATAAAGATATTTAAATAAATTAAAAGCTAAATGTTATTAAAAGAAACAACATAAATATATTTTAAATAAATTAAAAGCTAAATGTTAATAAAAGAAACAACATAAAGATATTTTAAATAAATTAAAAGCTACATTTTAAAGAAACAACATAAAGATATTTTAAATAAATTAAAAGCTAAATGTTATTAAAAGAAACAACATAAAGATATTTTAAATAAATTAAAAGCTAAATCTTATTAAAAGAAACAACATAAAGATACTTTAAATTAAAAGCTAAATGTTATTAAAAGAAACAACATAAAGATATTTTAAATAAATTAAAAGCTACATTTTAAAGAAACAACATAAAGATATTTAAATAAATTAAAAGCTAAATGTTATTAAAAGAAACAACATAAATATATTTTAAATAAATTAAAAGCTAAATGTTAATAAAAGAAACAACATAAAGATATTTTAAATAAATTAAAAGCTACATTTTAAAGAAACAACATAAAGATATTTTAAATAAATTAAAAGCTAAATGTTATTAAAAGAAACAACATAAAGATATTTTAAATAAATTAAAAACTAAATGTTAATAAAAGAAACAACATAAAGATATTTTAAATAATTTAAAAGCTAAATGTTATTAAAAGAAACAACATAAAGATATTTTAAATAAATTAAAAGCTAAATGTTAAAAGAAACAACATAAAGATATTTTAAATAAATTAAAAACTAAATGTTATTAAAAGAAACAACATAAAGATATTTTAAATAAATTAAAAGCTAAATGTTATTAAAAGAAGCAACATAAAGATATTTTAATAAATTAAAAGCTAAATGTTATTAAAAGAAACAACATAAAGATATTTTAAATAAATTAAAAACTAAATGTTATTAAAAGAAACAACATAAAGATATTTTAAATAAATTAAAAGCTAAATGTTATTAAAAGAAACAACATAAGTATATTTTAAATAAAAGCTAAATGTTATTAAAAGAAACATAAAAATATTTAAATAAATTAAAAGTTAAATGTTATTAAAAGAAACAACATAAAGATATTTTAAATAAATTAAAAGCTAAATGTTATTAAAAGAAACAACATAAAGATATTTTAAATAAATTAAAAGCTAAATGTTATTAAAAGAAGCAACATAAAGATATTTTAATAAATTAAAAGCTAAATGTTATTAAAAGAAACAACATAAAGATATTTTAAATAAATTAAAAGCTAAATGTTATTAAAAGAAACAACATAAAGATATTTTAAATAAATTAAAAGCTAAATGTTATTAAAAGAAACAACATAAAGATGTTTTAAATAAATTAAAAGCTAAATGTTATTAAAAGAAACAACATAAAGATATTTTAAATAAATTAAAAGCTAAATGTTATTAAAAGAAACAACATAAAGATGTTTTAAATAAATTAAAAGCTAAATGTTATTAAAAGAAACAACATAAAGATGTTTTAAATAAATTAAAAGTTAAATGTTATTAAAAGAAACAACATAAATATATTTTAAATAAATTAAAAGCTAAATGTTATTAAAAGAAACAACATAAAGATATTTTAAATAAATTAAAAGCTAAATGTTATTAAAAGAAACAACATAAAGATATTTTAAATAAATTAAAAGCTAAATGTTATTAAAAGAAACAACATAAAGATATTTTAAATAAATTAAAAGCTAAATGTTATTAAAAGAAGCAACATAAAGATATTTTAATAAATTAAAAGCTAAATGTTATTAAAAGAAACAACATAAAGATATTTTAAATAAATTAAAAGCTAAATGTTATTAAAAGAAACAACATAAATATATTTAAATAAATTAAAAGCTAAATGTTATTAAAAGAAACAACATAAGTATATTTTAAATAAATTAAAAGCTAAATGTTATTAAAAGAAACAACAAAGATATTTTAAATAAATTAAAAGCTAAATTTTATTAAAAGAAACAACATAAAGATATTTTAAATAAATTAAAAGCTAAATGTTATTAAAAGAAACAACATAAAGATATTTTAAATAAATTAAAAGCTACATTTTATAAAAAAAACAACATAAAGATATTTAAATAAATTAAAAGCTAAATGTTATTAAAAGAAACAACAAAGATATTTGAAATAAATTAAAAGCTAAATTTTAAAGAAACAACATAAAAATATTTTAAATAAATTACAAGCTAAATGTTATTAAAAGAAACACAATGTTCAAAATTGTCCGCTTTCCTGGTTACTTAACGTAAATCTGCACATATTTGAATTAAAAACTCAAAGTTCATCAGGTTTTTTTTCCGTTAAATGGAAAACAACAAACTTTAAACTTGCAATATGTAGCGTAAAGACGAACGCTGAACACATTAGTATTTATCCACCTTGATGACATCATCAAAATGCACAATTGCGGTAGGCTGGTATGGTCAGAGTCTCTACCGTTGGCAAATTTTATATCATTTCTATCTTTATATAGCCCAACAGTACCGCCATGACAGTCGGATTAAAATCCCGAATGTTTCCTGAGCTGTTATCCCATTAGGATGGATCCTCTTTATAAATCTCTGCAGTAATCATTAAATAACTGTGAGGTTTAGGAATTTCTGCCCAATGAAAGGTTGATAGTTTAGAGTGACGGATTATGAAGCTTTTTTTTCTTGTTTGGTTTTCATGAACATTCTGAGTTGTGAACTTTCCACTCTCATGCACAGACCTAAAATATATAAATCTCCACATTCTTTATGTAAAATCGTTTAAAATCTCAAAGTTCTGGTAGTTTTCATGTCCAAAGCTCTTCCTGTTTCTCCAGCAGAACAGGTCCTCATTGTGAGCTAACCCGAGAAAAAAAAGAAAAGAAAAAGAAACAGTTTTTTTTTCTTCTTCTTCTCCTGAAACGTTGGCAGCTCTTCCTCGGCTCACACGGAGCCCCCGGGTTCAGTGAGGACACCAGAACCACAGCGGCCGGGTTCTGCTCAGCTTATTCTGAAATAATCCGGATTCAGCTTCTTTTTTTTCTTCTTCTTTTTTTTAGCAACTTAACAGAAAAAACACAGAACGAATCTTTTTTCTTTTTCTCCAAGCGTGGCCCATGATCTCTACTCAGATGTTTGGAGCCATTCATGAAGAAGGAAGTTTATAAGAGGAAATGTTTTAGTGGCCGGTCGTCTCAGACACTCTGAGCTCGTTTCAAGGATCCTGAACAGGAAGAAGTTGATTTTCAGCTGTTGTTACAGCTGTGAGGAGCCTCTCTTATATAACCGCTGCCTATAGACGAAGAGGGCCACAGAACCACAGACGTTAATGTAGCTGACTCTGCTGACACGGATCGGACCAGACAAAATTCCCACCCTCAGGTCTCATCTGAGGTTTCACATAAAAATCCCTCTGATTTATAACCTTAGAATGAGATTGTATAAACACCAACACCACACCAAGAACGAAAGACATCAGCAATGACATCAGAGAAGCGACTTATGCTTCTCATCAACCCGGGAAGGGTCAAAGGTCATCTCCAGACCAGCTGAAGTCCATCATCCTCCAGAGAGGAAAACATCACAGACATCTGATTTGGCCCAATGTCAGAGCGGGATGCTCAGAGCTCCGTCTCAGACTCTACAGGCCTCAGGTAGCAGGATAAAGGTCAAAGGTTATGAGATAAATAGATGAGGTAACCCAGCTCCGCTTGACATTATTAGCATGAAGTTTAAAGTTTTCATCCGTTCATGTTCTCCTGCTCCCTCAAACAGGAGGTCGTGTTTCCAGACGTTCAGGGAGGTAATGAACGTTTTTGTTTTTGTCTCCTCCATCAGGGATTTGTGTTTCGGCCGTCTGAGCTGCTCCAAGTACCTCCTGGGAACCACCAGCAGGAATCTGCTCTGCTGCTGGAACCTCCTCACCTGCTCCTGTAAGACCTTCAGCAGCACCATCTAGTTTTCCCTCCGACTTTAAACGTTCCTCTAAACCTGCTGCAAAGTTGTTGTAAATGAGGAGGAAAAAGCTGAGAAGGAGGGGAAGTCGGATCCAGATCGTTATGTTGGAAGAACGTCTGGCTTTTATTCTCCCTCCTGGATGAAGGTCTGAGTCGGTTCTGTGCAGCTTCGTTTTGAACTGAACCCGTCTTTCTCGTTTCTGTCCCGCAGTGGAGTGGAGCACGTCCATGGAGGTCAGCCTGCTGCTGGCCGACCCGCTCTCTGAGAACATGGCCGCCTTCTGCAGCCAGGACGGATCCACCGACCGTACGTATTTCTGGGCCGCTCGTCGGTTCTGGAGTCGAGACTCTGCGGCGGTTACCTGAGCTCCTAGCGCAGATTTAACCCTCGAGCTAAGAACCTTCTCTGCCGATGAAGGTCCGATGATGGAGAAGAAGAACCGTTCCTTCTTCATTTTAAAGTAACTTCCAGCTGAGATGTTTCGACCTTTAGGTCAGGAAAACTGGAATGTTGGTCATGTGATCGAGATGCAGGATTGTGGTTCGTTAACCCCTTAACGTCCTGAGGGCACAGCCTATTTCCTAGTTTAAATCCACAGATTTTCTGACTTCTAACTTCTATGAACCTATACATATTTTATATCATTGGAAAGCTAAGAGTCTCGTGATTCCAGTTATGTCTGGCGATCAAGGATACAATCATAACTGAAGACGCAGTGAGCGCTTTTGCCAACACAAACGTTCTCCTGATGGAGGTATAAAAATAAGGAACTCACCACTATGTAGTCCGATAAACGTGACAAAACCGATCTATTTCAAACAAAAATGGTCTTTTTACTTCAATAAGGGTCCAATTTAAGTCCTCCAATAAAGTAATTAGTCCCGGACAACAGCAAAACGTAAAATAAACGGTGAAAATGCGCTTCTGAAATGTCTACGGCCATTACCGCTTTGTTTACGCTTCCACTTCCGCCTACAAAGGTCACTGAGCATGCCCAGAAGAAGAAAATAAACAAATTCATCCGGTTTATTGCTTACGTAGGGTAGATCTCCAACCAATGGCGCATGGGTGGAAAGTCACGTTATGGTAGGTAACACTTCAGACTTTAGACCCACAGTGTGTTTTAGGTCCCAACCGATTTTTAAAGCCATTTTTACAGCATGTATTTGTATAAAATAAATAATTGGACATAAAAAAAATATTTTTCAGTGTATTAAAATTCATATTGCTTGGTAACAATCGCACTCAGAGATAATTAACACAGTTCTGGGATCATTTTTTTTAGATTGTTTGCTTTCCAAAGAGACCCCAGCCATGTGTCTACTCAAAATGGTGCAAGAACAGCTTTAAGATAATTTTGGGTATGCGTTTTTACAAAATTTAGGGCGGAAATTACATACAGGGGAGAAAATACGATATATCGCGATACTATGAGTAAGACGAAATATTGTGATTTTTAAAACTGAATTTAACTGAAGGAAAACTGTCCCATCATTCTAAACACTCCAACCTGTTTCATACTTACATACAGTCTTATTACTAGATCTAGTTGATCCACTGGAACCAAGAAACCAGTCATACTTTTAATTTTACTACAAAAATTACCAATATCATTAATAGTTCCATAAAAAAATCGATCCATTGCTATTGAATATTGATACTATATATATATATATATAGATATATATAGATAGATATAGATAGATATAGATATATAGATATAGATATAGATAGATATAGATATAGATATAGATATATATATATAGATAGATATAGATATAGATAGATATAGATATAGATAGATATAGATATAAATAGATATATATAGATATATATAGATATAAATAGATATATATATATATATCTATATATATATATATCTATATCTATTTATATCTATATATATATATAGATATATATAGATATAAATAGATATAGATATATATAGATATAGATATATATAGATATAGATATATATATAGATAGATATATATAGATATATATATATAGATATAGATATATATATCTATATATATATATATATATATATATCAGATATCGGTTACATTTCCCCGTGGAGAAAGTCCAAGAAGACTGTAGCGGCATAAAGAGATTTCGTCGCCATGTTTACGTCTCTCCTCTCGTCTTCCAGTGTTTGTCTTCAAGCCCAGCGAGCCTCGGCCGCTGTTTTCCCAGAAGGCCGTGTGCTTGGGGCGCGTGAGCCGCGCCATCTTCGCCCCGAGGGAGACGACGCTGGAGAGCTGCGAGGAGAGCAGCCAGTGGCTGAACCGCTCCCAGCTTTACTTCCTCTCGCCGCTCATGGTAAACATCGCTGGTCACAGGAAGAAAAA
The DNA here is from genome assembly GCA_963556495.2 of Valencia hispanica. Lineage (NCBI taxonomy): Eukaryota > Metazoa > Chordata > Actinopteri > Cyprinodontiformes > Valenciidae > Valencia > Valencia hispanica. Next base: position 2,014,679 of record OY747707.1, read on the forward strand.
CAAAAACTCTCCAACCATGAACATTATTGTCTGAAGGGATTTGATTTATCCTGTTGCCTCTCCTGTGCAGGACCTTCTGACGTTCGTCAGCAAAGCTGAGGAGCAGCGGCTGATGGCTTCAAGCAAGCAGGTGAGCCTCACCTGTAAAGCAGCTGATTCACCTGGAAACATTTCTAACAGCCCTGGGGGACCTGGACGGTTTTACAGGCGCCTCTACTGAAAATACGGCCCATTTGAAAATGAATGTAGTCGTGCCGCAGCTTTAAATAAACACCAGATAATATATTCCATATCAATATTCCTACATCACCCCCCCGTGAAGCAAATTGCCACATTTCTAACACGACCAACCTTCACTTCACCCAATCTGCCCCCCCTTCCCCCCAAATAAGCTACAGCCATGCTAACGCTAAAACCTTCCTCTCAGAACGGATACAAGGCTAACGGCACTCTAAAAATCGTTCTTACCCGTGATGTTTCTCCTAGAAAAGTTTGTTTTATTCACGCTTTCCTATTATTTACTGTTAATGATTCGTCCGAATGAGAGAGGAGGGCATAAAGAGGGTAATGAGGCCGTTTGTGTGAACCTGCAGGTCTCCTTTAGGACCAGAAGTCTCTGTTGTGTCTGACTTGATTTGTTTCCCCCTCCATCCCAGCTCGTGGTCGACGACAGTGTTGCCATGACGCCGTTCTACCTGTTGCTGGGGAAACATCGACGCCAACGAGCGGAGGAGACGGAGGATCCGGCGAGCGGCCGGCCCGCTGGGAGATGCGCTCCGCCTCAGAGCTCTGCGGCGATCAGAGAGGTCCGACTCTACATCCTCCTCGTCTTTAATAAACCAGAACGTCGGCAGGTTGTTTAACTTGATGCTTGTGTTGTTGCAGCTCCTGCAGACGCCGGCCCACGTCCTCCCTTCTGCCTCCTTTCTCTGCTCCATGTTCGTGGAGTCTCTCCTCATCTCCAACGCAGACGCCACCAGGTCGGTACCAACCAGAACGGCAGAAATGTCCCAATCCAGTCCCGGATTTCTTCTTCTTCTTTTTTTTTAAGTTTCATCAGCAGGTCGGATAAAGAGCTGCTTTTTTTTACTCCACACCTGGTCATTTCTGCAGGAATCTTTAGTTCAATCTGGGAAAACCTCAAAGATTTTAGCTCCAGCATAAAGGAGTTGAAAACTTTGCATATATAGAGCGATTATTTGTTTATCAACTCAGCGGATCTGCGTGCAACCCCTATTATTATTTACAGTTTCCCTGACATATTGCGATTCACATCTCTGACCACTCGGTGCAGACATTTTCTTTTCTTTTTTTTCACTCAAATTTTTATAGAATTTTCACATGTTTATAGGCAAAAAACAAAACAAATGAAAGTAACAATAATAACATACTGTCTGGAGTTTTCTACCGTTCAGTCCACCGTACCATTTTATTTATAATGCGCTTTACAACTGACAGAAGTCAACCAAAGCGCAGAACACAGGCTAGAAACATAAGGAAATAAAACAGAATATAAAACACAGTAAAAACAGATAAATAGCAGAAAATCAGAATAAAAATTAAAAAGCTGATACAAGTGCTAGAGAACACATATGACAGGTCAACCCTCTGAGCTAATGGTGACAGTAGGGCTAATTAAAAGCTAAACTAAAATCGAGATACATTCATTCAGCTGGTGTCACGTCTCATGTAAATGTTCCACTTTTCCCAGTTTCTTTTAAATACTTTCTCTTTGAGTCTCAACAGGTTATGTCCATTTTTCCAGAACAAAGATTTCCAGAACAGTTTCCAACCACTGCTCCTGTTTTGGAGTGTTCACAGCGAGCCAGTTTCTTGTGACCGCTTTAGTCGAGGACATATCTTCTCTCATTACAACCTTCTCAGTATTGCCGAGATACATCACTAGACAAGTATTTGGGATTTCATATCCAAAAACATTTTTTTTACGAGAGTTAACATTTTGCCAATATGTTTTCATTTTTATACAATTCCTAGAAGATGGTCTGCTTCAATGCTTCCACATAATCGCCAGCGGTCTTGTTGTATGTATAGCGAGCTGCCTGGATTTGATCTTTGGTGTTATAAAGCAGCGAGTTAGGTTTTTGGTGCAGACGTTTTCATCTTTACACACAGAGTTCAGGTGACTAAGTCGTGTCAGACTCCATGCGTCTCGCTAACCGGGAGCTGACAGCGCGGTGAAGAGTTACTGAGGCTTTTGGGGCGCCGCTGTGGCTGCGATCGCTGCAGCTCAGCCACTGGTGCAAAAAGGAGGCGCACGCTGCTGGATTTCCTCCCGCTGAAGCCATCGGGAAAGCACTCGATCAGAGAGTCTTGCTGAATCACGATCTCTTCAGCTGGAGAAACGTTCCCTGACTTCTAAACTTTGGCCGAAGTGGAGCTTAACTCCAGCGGATTGCAGATGAAGTGTTCACAATTAACACATGTAGCCTATTAATCTCCTCGATGTGGATCGAATATAGATAAAATAATACTAGGGATGTCCCAATACAACTTTTTCACTTCCGATACGATACCGATATTGCAGCCTTCAGTATTGACCGATACCGATAATCCGATAAAATATCAGCACAAATCATACGTACTTTGACCTGTTTCGTAGTGCGGAATGTATGAAAGGCTTGATCAAGTGATATTACTCAGAGAACAAAGGTAGCAATAGTAAGTATGAAAAAAACGACCAATTTATTGTTTACCAATGGTTGCATAAATGTGAACCGTCAACATAATATATAACAAATGAATAAAATCTGACATTTTTGATGCAGTCCGATATAATCCGAGAAAGTTTTTCTTGGTAGATATCGGACCTATTTCCGATATCGATATCGGATTGTGACATCCCTATTAAATACTACTTAATATATGTAATTATCTTTTTTTTAAAAACAGATTAACTAGTTTTTTGTTTGACCCCGTCAGTCAAAACGAGCGACGATGAATTGTAGCGCGACCTCTGGCCGAGGTTTACCTGGTATGAAGCGATCGCTGCAGACTGTCGCGTTTCTAATCGTCGTTCCGATCGCCTGCAACCAAAGACGTTTGCCCCGAAAATGGCAGCGAGTCGATTTTGTGCGACCAACAGCACAACGAGACACGATGGCGTCTCTTTCTGCAGATCGACCTGCGCAGCAGCATAAAGCGCCAAAGCTAGTCCAAAACGTCCAATCATCTGCAGGTATGCGTGTGAAGCAGCAGCGTTTCATTTGCAGTTTCTCTTTTAACTTTTGAACATTTTGGGAATCTCTGATCCAGTTAATGCAACGTTTTTGTGTTTTTTTTCACCCTTATAGATGCAACTAAAGAAAATGAGAACAGATTGTTTCCTTGTGACAGATCAGAGCCTAAAAGTCCCGATTTACTGGAGAACTGCTGATGAGGAACGTTTAGGAAGCTTTGTAGCGTATCGGTGAAAATGTTCTGGACAAACTGGTTGTTCGGGCAGCAGATGAGGGTTTTACAGTTTTTAACGGCGTCAGCGTGACTCTGCAGAAAAACCTGCTGTATCAGGATCTACGCCTGTTTATCTGTTGAAAACTCGCCGAGTCATGTTAACCTCTTTTCTAACTTGTGACTCCAGGGAGGAAAACAAACCCTCAGAGGAGGAAATGGAGAGTGAGAAAGAAGAAGAAGAAGGATCCGATGAGGAGATGGAAACCAGAGTCACGAGACCAGAGGAGGCGCCGTTGGGCGGGGCGGGGTCAGAGGTCGCTGACCCAACCAAGGCCCAGGTCAGGGAGCTGAGGAGGCTCCGCAAACTGGACCACAGCTGGTTCTCAGGCCTACTGGACTCCTGAGGATCGAACTGGTCCCAGAACCCCATTGAACTGGTCCCAGAACCCTTTAAATGGTCCCAGAACCACATTGAACTCGAGTGTTTCTTCTATCAACCTGAAAAGCTTTCAGGAAGGAAAAACAACAGGAAACTGGACCTTCAGCAGAACCTGGAACAATCCTCCGCATGACTGGTTCTGACCCGATTATCTCTGCAGTTATTAACGTGACCAGAACCCTCCACCACCGTCTGCCCTGTCGGGACCGGTTCTGGTTACATCTTCACTCCTCTGGTTCTGATGCTTGTCCAGGTTCCCACCTGATGTAACGTTATTTTATGACTAATAAAAACGAATGAATCTGTTTTAAATTCTGTGTTGATCAGCCTTAACATTATGACCACCCTAACTGAGCATGCTCTGTTGGTCCTCCACGGTTTCTCTGATTCAAAGTAAAAGCTGCTCCACGCGTCCCTGAAGTCATAAACCGATTATTAGTAACTTTGTGGAAAGCGGAATAAAAAAACGTCTGATCTTTGGGTTATTTTGAGGTTTTGAAGTGTTTAATGTTTGCTGGAAGATCTCCCACTGGGAGCTTCTGGTTGTCCATCGTTTGCTGAAGCACCGTGACATGATATGTTCTGGTTCTGCTTCTGGGGTGAGGATGTGGGACGCCGTTTGTAAAGTTAGTCAGAAATTAAGAGGAAAAATGGGGGGTTTATTTTTCAAAGTCATGTATTTATTCATAATTGTCACAGTTTCAAATTAAATATTTAGTTTACAAATTATTATTTAGCTCCAGGTTAAATATTTAGCTTGCCAGGACAAAATATATACCGCGAAGTAAATATTTAACTCTGAGCTAATTATTTAGATATGCAAATTCACCTCTCGAGAAGCGGAAGTGGACCGTCAAAATAAAAGCTGGGTCTCGGGAACCTTAATATAAATAAACTCTGTTGCTTTAAATCCGTCAATAAACGTCTGTGTTGTTGTTCAATTGGATCTAACTACAGTTTGAAGCTGAGATGTTGGCGGAAAATAAAGAAACATGCATTAGAGGTTTGCAATGCCCAGCTTTTATTTTGATAGTCCACTTCTGCTCGTCGCAAGTAAATTTAGCATATTGGCTAAATATTTAGTTGGTAAAGTAGGCAAGGCAAGTTCATTTGTACAGGACAATTCAAAGTGTTCACATAAAACATAAAATTCATTACAGCAGGGTGCAGAAAAAGCAAAAGTACAGGAATTAAAACCATGATTTTAAAATAAACCAAATTTAAAAACAAAAAATCTATCATTAAAGAAGCCGTGCAGATTAAACTTAGAATAAAATGCTAATCAAAAGCAGCTGAGAACAGGTGGGTCTTTATCCTGGATTTAAAGTGTTTCAGCTGATCTGAGGCTTTCTGTGGGTTTGTTCCAGACGTGCAGCATAGAAGCTGAACGGAAATATTTTGAAACTGAACAACAGTGAAATTATTTTTCTCTTATCTTAATAAGCTCAGCGTCTCCCAGTAAATCTTCTCCCGACCCAAAGACATCCTCCCAGATATTCCCCCGTCTTTAACACTTTTATATATATATTTAAATATTTTTCCAGAATCATTCAGTTCAGACTAGAAATCCTTGGAATCTTGTCTGGGGGGGAAAAAACCCCAAAATGCATGCAAAGTTTTCCCACAGACTGAACCTCCTGGAGGTTCTCCGGCTGCTCTTCCTGATTCGTCCCTAAAGGTCGGTTCTCCTGCTGAACTTTAGACGATAAGAGTTCCTACAGATTCCCTGAATGCTGAGCAATGAGCGACCTCTGTACTCTACAACATAAAGGCTCCAACCATCTGACCTTTCCTATCAGCAGCCTTATCATCAGGGAGGGGGGAGGCGGGGGGGGGGCATGATTCAGTCCAATAAGTTAACAAACATTTCACTTTTCATGACTTCTCATTTTTCACACGCTTGTTTTCCCTGACTGCTCATATTTTTTGTTTTTAGAAATATTGCACGTGAAGAGGAAGATATCGTCTCCGGTCCCAGTTCCTTTTATTACAGTCAGCATCTCAATAAAAGTCCCGAGTCATCAAGTTCTCGCCTCCAGGAGAAACTGTGAAGTTCCTGTTGGATGATGTGACGGCGTGGCTTCTATGGGCCTCGGATTAGAAGCTCAAAGTTCGTGAAGCAGAACAGTTGAAGGGGAAACGAGTCAGACCAGAACCTCAAGATCAATGAGGATGTGAGAGACTGACTGTGGACAAGATGTCCTACTTCATCTGACTGGAGACAAACTGCAGGGGACAGTCAGCCCCCCTCTACTGGGATACCCCGAAATAAAATCTACTCACTACCCAGAGTCCAAATGTTCTGGTTCTGGCCTCAGAGGTTCTCCAGAGGACATCAATAGTCACATAGACCAAGGAACCCAGCAGGTTCTACAGGAAGGAGGTTCTGGTCCGGTTTAAAGCAGGTCGGATTATACAGGTCGGAGGTTTAAACCGGACCAGAACCTCCTACTTCTAAAAGTATTTATAAGTCTATTCTCTGAGCTACAGGGAGCCAGTGTAAGGACTTTAGAACTGGGGTGATGTGCTCTACTTTCCTGGTTCTAGTGAGGAACACGAGCAGCAGCGTTCTGGATCAGCTGCAGCTGTCTGGTTGACTTTTTAGGCAGACCTGTGAAGACGCTGTTGCAGTAATCAATCTGACTAAAGATAAACGCATGGATGAGTTTTTCTAGGTCCTGTTGTGACATCAGTCCTTTAATCCTAGAAATGTTCTTCAGGTGATAGAAGGCTGGCCTTGTTATTGACCTTTATGTGACCCTGGAGGTTCAGGTCTGAGTCCATTACTACACCTAGATTTCAGGCCTGATCAGTAGTTTCTAGCTGGATTAACTGGAGCTGTGTGCTGACTGTTGATCGTTCCTCTTTAGGTCCAAAAATAATTAGTTCTGTTTTGTTTCTGTTCATCTGGAGAAAGTTATGACACATCCAACCATTTATTTGCTCGATGCATTTAATGGATGGGTTCAAATTCACCTGGTGACATCGTAATGCAGAGCTGAGTGTCATCTGCATAGTTATGGTAGCTAATCTTATTGGTTGCCATAATCTTGATTTCTGTTCGTTCTGATGAAAAGTTTCCTATTGAAACAAAGAAGTCCCTGTTCTTTAGGTAAGACTCGAACCAGCCAAGTCCTGAACCAGAGAGTCCGACCCAGCTCTCCAGTCGTTCTAATAGTACATCATGATCAACACTGAGGTCCAACAGAACCAGCAATGTGGTTCTACCACAGTCTGTATTTATGCTGATGTCATTGAATACTTTGACGAGATGCTGTGGTTACCACGGAAACCAGACTGAAAAACAACAAAAACGGTTGGTCATTGCTCTAGTTTTATGGGACGTTTGCCCGTCCCGAGCCGAGATTATCGCGAAAACCGGTTTTAGTTTTATGGGACGTTTGCCCATCCCAGGCAGAGATAATCTAGAAAACCGGGTCTTGGTTTTATGGGACGTTTGCCCATCCCGAGCCGAGATTATCCAGAAAACCGGTTTTAGTTTTATGGGACGTTTGCTGTCCCAGGCAGAGATAATCTAGAAAAATGGTTCTGGTTTTATGGGACGTTTGCCCGTCCCGAGCCGAGATTATCCAGAAAACCGGTTTTAGTTTTATGGGACGTTTGCTGTCCCAGGCAGAGATAATCTAGAAAAATGGTTCTGGTTTTATGGGACGTTTGCCCGTCCCGAGCCGAGATTATCCAGAAAACCGGTTCTGGTTTGCCCGTCCTGAGCCGAGCTCCTCTTCTGTTGCTCGGATCGGTTGAATCCAGGTCAGTCTTTGTCTCCTTAAAGACCGACTTCAGCACTTTGACACCGGACTCCTTCAGAAGACTGACTCTGGGGGGAGGATATGAGGTATGCGACCTCTAACACACACACTGAAGACTCAACACTCAGCCATGTTTTCATCCAGTTCTTTATTTCAGAACCTTGTGCATCACAAGCTGAACCACATCCTCATCATCTACTGGAGTGTGATTTTTACACAGAAACAAACCTGATTCCTCTATGATTTCACGTTCTTAACTAGAAAACTACAATACTGTATGTTTATTCACAAACAAATACACATATATATTTATGTAAAGGAAGATTGGAGCGGGTGTTTTCAAATTTAGCAAAGAAACATCAAAAAAAGATATAAAAACACTTAAAAAACCAACAGTTCACTCTCTTTCTACTCCTCTACAGTAACGTTGACTCAGAGCTAATATTAATACAGAGTTAATGGCCATGTGTGATATTCCTGAATCGGTTACATTAGAAAGTGACTTGGACCAAAGACTCCCTCGGTTCTGCTCCATCCACTCGGTTTCCAGACCGAGTCTCGCACCTCGGTTCAGTCGTGGCGTGGGAACGTGTGCGTTAACCAGCGGTCGGCGGCGTTCCGGCAAGGCGTTCAGACGGAGAAAAAGAAGCGGAATAAAGCTACATTAAGCTATAAAGTTTATATATATATATATATATATCTCATCAACTAAGGAAGGAGAACTAAACTATTCAGAGATAAGAGTCACCTTTGGGATTCAGATATTCATTCAACTCGATCTGGTCCGTAGCTTATATTGATTCACGTTGTCCAAAAAACCACAGACAGTCGAGATTATTCGGCTAAAGTCTGAGAGTTTTAACTAAAAAAGTCCAGATTCTGTTCTAAACTGGTCTAGACCAACAGCTCTACAGACCTTCTGTAGCTTTTCTTTGGATTTCGGTTGTTTTCAGTCCAGCGCTCGACTAAAGAACCAATTGATAAATAACCAATAAATTGATGTCAGGTCTTTGATGGATTCAGTTTTTTTCGGAGCCTAACCGTCCAGAGTTCAAAGAAAACCCATTGAAAAATAAACCTCCAGAAGGTCTGGGGCTAATTTAAAATCCTCCAAAGAATCGGAGCTGTTGGGAATTTGAAGAACACCGTCTCAAACCAGAGAATCCAACATTTTAGGCCGTAGTTTGACCCGATGAGGAGCTTATTTTGTTAGCAGTTTTCCAGACTTTCTGAAGCATTTGGGCGTTTCTCTCTGGACTCTGGCTGCTTCACTAGTTTTCGATTTGAAGGAGTTTGAGTCGGACACATACGGGTTAGATTTCTTCCTCAGGTTTCTGGTCGCAGCACGCAGCGATTTGGACTCAACCCAATGGAGGGTCGTCTGAACCGGACTGAAAACAAGTGAGAGTCCAGAGAAAACAGAAGTCTGGTGTTCTCTGGCTGAAGACCAGTCATTTCAAGAAATCCGATTCTTTTCCAAACTTGGACTTCATGCCTAAAGCTCACAGAGAAACAGGAATGAAAGTCGGCTGTTTGACGGCAGGTAAATCTTGCTGACTGAGACCTTTTTTTTAAGTTTGAGGAACTGGCACTGCTGTGCTTAAGTTCTGCAATATGTGCCTTAGGTGTGTTTTTCCACCCCAGCTCTCTCCCAAACGACACGTGACTGAAGGCGGTTAGTGGGCGGGGCTTCAAATCTGTGCAAAAAAAAAGAACCCTAAAACAATCTTTAAAAATTGAACGAGTGCCCGTTGATTAGCTGAGTGTAACGACAGAAGTCAATCACGTAAAGTGCCTGAGTAACGACAATCACGACAGAAATCACCCTAAAGAACTTAAACACTAAACTACCTGAAGAGATGATTTTCTTTCCTGTAATCTCAAAAAGAAGTCCTCGGACTAACTTCGGCTGTGCTGCCACCAGCAGGTGTGGAGGCGTACTGCAACGCGTCGGACAGAACCGGTTTCCCTCACTTCCTTTGGTTACTAAGAGCTATTATTGCGGCGCACGAGAGAAAAAAAACAATACTGCCGATGAAGTTTGTATAAAAAAAACCGCCGTCTGCACGCCGTGAATAAATACGGTTAGACCCTTATCGCCATTGGAGACCAGTGATGCGTTTGGTTAAGCAAGAGGCGTCCTCCCCGACTCTGGCAGGGAGACGCAGCACCGGTGGGACGCGTTTAATCCCAGCCTCGTCGCCCTGCTTCCCTGACCGTCTTCTCCCTCGTCCGGCGCCTTTTTTCCTACGGCTCGACCCGGGCGAACAGGAGAAGGTCTCACGAAGCCGCTGTTCTTTAACGCGGTCCGTTGAAGCCGCGAGGAGACGGATCCCTTGACGAAGCTACACGAAGGTGTTAATAAGCAGAGTTCTCTACAGTTACGCTACTAGTTTTCTGTGACTACTCCCCCAACGATCGCGGACAGCATGAGGATCCTAACAGCTACAAGCGTTCAGCATTAGTTGGATAAATACGTCGCAGGGCGGCGGGGGTGGTCGGGCTGGGACCCTGGACAGAGTCTCTATGATGTGGTTTCTACACGGTGGTGGGAAGTGAGGGACTGTCGTCCGCCTCCGCCTTTTGCTCCGGCGAGCAGCACAGGAAGAGGCGGGTGCCCAGGCTCCTGAAGGCGAATCGGAAGTACATCACGTGACCCATGGCCACGAAGGACACGGAGATGATGACGAGCAGGCCGAAGGCCTCCGGGTTGGGGGCCAGAATCACCATGATGAAGTGCAGCAGGTCTAAGAGGTAGTTCATGGAGTTCTGCACGCCGTTGATTATCCCCCGCTCGGACTCGATCACGTTTTCCTGGATGAGTTGGGTCACCGTCAGGTCGAAGGACCACAGACCTGCGAGGGAGACGAGAGGAAAGGATCAACAGTTAATCTGGTTGTAAAGCCTCAAAGACTTCGGCGGCGGGGAACGTTATTGGCATCAAAGGTTGCAAATACGGCTCTGGCATCCGGAGGAGATGCGCAACACTCCAACCGTCGGGAAGTCACACTTTTTAATCGCCTGAGGAAGTGAACACGCCAACGCAGCACACGCTAAATCCAGCCGGTTCTAAACTTCCCGGAGGAACATCGGTGATCCTTTGGACCTTGGAATCTCTGCTTGGCTCCACAACAACTTCAATCTTTTCTCCTACACTTTGCTTCCACTGCTTTATATCGTTTCCATCCATTTTTAATGGTCAGTGCACACTGGGCAGAAATGATATCAATTTAGCCAAAACCGGCCTTTTGATGATGTCATCAAGGAGGATAAATACTGATGTTCAGTGTTCGTCTTTACGCTACATATTGCAATTTAACATCTGTTGTTTTCCAATTAACAGGGGAAAAAACCTGTTGAACTCCTTAATTCAAAATGTGTGCAGATGTATTTTTGGAAAATAAAGCTGCACCAGGAAAGGGGGCAATTTTGAAATTGTTTCTTTTATAACATTGAGCTTTTAATTTATTTAAAATATCTTCATCTTTTTGTTGTGTTTTTGTGAAAAAAAGATTTGAATATTTTTAAATGCATTTTGCACAATAAATGTTCTTTAAATGGCATTGTGAACTTTTTTTTAAGTTGTTTTTCTACTGCGACGCATCTGGAAAGAAAAGAATATAATCGCAATAGATATGGTTACCGCACACGCTTTAGATTACATCGCTATATAGATGTGATTCTGCTGCAAACTACAGATATTAACAACTTTAATAAAGACCGCTTAGAAAGATTAAAGGAAACTCCGGCTGCTTAGAAGAAGAAAGTGAAGAAACGAAGGCGGGATCGTGTGAGGAACCAGGAATTTACTCACCAACTCTCGCAGCGATGACGCCAGCAAACAGCAGACTGACGGACATGAAGGACTGTAAAGGCGGCATCTCCTGGGCCGGTGGGGCCGTGGTGGCGTTCCCGCCCGGATGGCCGACGAGGCCGTGCTCCACCTCCGGCAGGGCCTGCTCCCCCATCAGGTGGGCATAAAGGTCCTGGAAGGGCGAGACGCTGAGGTCCAGGGGGCTCCCGGGAGCGAAGACGGAGAAAACGCACAGCACGAGGCAGCACAGCTGGGCCGTGCCCGAGATGAAGCCCGTACGGATCAGGCCGCACTTCTTGCGGACCCAGGTGAAGGCGACGGTGCCGCAGATGCCCGAGACGGCGGAGGCGCCCATCAGCAGGCTGAGGACGGAGCCGTTGAGGCCCTGCGTGTAGGCGTAGCCCGTGGTGATGCAGTCGAAGCCGAGCACCGTCATGTAGAGGAAGGCCAGCGACATGCCGGCCAGGAAGATGTCCTGGTTGTAGTAGGCCACCCAGCCGGCCTTGAAGGTCCGCAGCGGTCGGCTCACCTGGTCGCAGCAGCCGGGCCGTTTGGGAGAGTTGCCGGCGTTGGTCGCCGACGCCTCGTTCATCAGCGGCTGAGACGACTCCTCGGGGGTCTGACCGTTCTCACAGTCTGTCCGGGAAAAAAACAAGAAGAGACATTTAGAACGAGATGCTTCACACGGATCTGGATCGGCCTCGTTTTCATGTGTTCCTCCCAAGCAGGTCTTCTTATGGGAAAAAGAAAAACCCTTCTGTGGCGTAATATCTGAGAGCAAATATCTATGTGGACGAACAACAACAACGCCGGCTCTGCGCTCGCAGCTTACCTCACATTGCAAAAACGGGAGAATATAAGAAGGTCAACGCCTGAATTTTATCTGAGGACCTTTTAAAATCTTTCAACTACTTCCATATTTTCTGATATGATGCGGGATAGTTTTCCTTAAGGATGTAAGAAAATAACGATACACCGATATATCGCGATATTTTATTTCCCGATATTGTATCGATATTCAAAACAAAAAATTGTTTTGTTTTTCTTCATTAAAGAGGCTATATGCAACTTTTATTTGACCATTTCTCACTCAAACATCTCCTGATGATCACACTGACACCTTGTCAGCTCACAGTGGGAGCACCTATAAGCCTGTATCTAATGTTTTCTATTTTCTGTCGGGTTGGATTTTCCCGCGCTGTCTGCGGATGTGACGTCAAGCGCGTTCATGTTAAACGTTTCAGATCACTCTGCCACCACCGCTAGTCAGCACTCGCAGGCAGTTCAATGGATTGTCCGAATATACAGAAGAGACCCAAGGACAATCTGACCCCAACAGTAACTCCACATAAGACTAAGAAAGTCAAACTCCTGACAAGTGGCCGAAAAAGATGGAAGATTGAGAGCGACCAGCGTACGAGCGCGAGCAGAAAGGAAGAGCAGTTCCGTTTTTTGGCCACACGGGGTCAGTCGCGAGTTTAAATTTCAGGAAAAATTGCAAATAGCCCCTTTAAGGGTTTTAATGGGACCATTAATGATGACAGTAATTTTTGTAGTAAATACAAAAGATAACTGGTAGTTTATGGCTGTTTTCACCTTCTTGGTTCCAGTGGATCGACTAGATCTGGTAATAAAACTGGACGTGTTAAAGTATGAAACAGGTTGGAGAGTTTAGAACGATGGAACGGTTTTCTTACTGTTAAATTGAGTTTTAAAAATCGTAATATATAGTCTTACTCATAGTATCGCGATATATCGTATCGTCTTGCCAGATTTTTGCCAATACACATCCCTAGTGAGATGAAGACCCTCTATCTGCGTTTTCCTCCAAAAATCTACAGTAAATTCATAAAAACACCAAATGCCTTGGAAAAAACAAAAACTCTTAAACTTTTTTTACACGTCACATAGTTGCTTAAGAAATGTGGAAATATAAAAAAAATGAACTAAATATTCTTGGACTAACATTTTGTACTTTTTGGTTTGTTTTATCACGCTCTCCCGTTTTGTTATTTATTTTTTGATTTGCTGGTGGATTTTTTTCTCCCCGGCAAAAAGCAGTACTTCAGCAGAATAATCTGCATGAAATAAACCCGCCTGTGATTGGCTGGCGGTGGAGCTGCGTTCAGCGGAGATATTATGCCACACAGGGAGCAAAGTGCAGAGGAACGGGAGCCGTGTACCTCTCTGGGGGCCGAGCTGCTTCAGCTCCTGCTGCTCCTCCTTCTGTCCGGCCTTCACGGCCAGAGCTGGAGTCTTCTGGTACACCTTCCACAGCAGGGCGTACTCCACGCACATGGAGCACAGGTTCCAGCCGGAGATGAAGCCGCAGCCGATGAAGTGGGAGCCGAAGGCCATGATCTGGCCTACCAGCATGGGGGCCAGGATGTTGGTGAGCTGGTCGATGATCCGAACGGTGGCGTTCATGTCTGTGTGAGCGAAGACGTTATTACTCGACCACCACTTAAAGCGGAGGAGTTCAGTGGGTTCACTGTAAATCTCTTAAATGGCTCAGAACAATCAGAGAGATATAAACGATGGAAACGAGAGCGAGTCGGGGTCCAAAGTCTCCTCCTCGGGAAGATAAGGCGGATAAAAAGACTCACCTGCCAGCTTGCTGCTGTCCTGACCGGCCACCACCACCACCCAGTCCCGCTGGATGGTGATGGAGGTGGCCGTGCTGGCCAGGTTGGCCACGTTGGCGATGGTGATGACCAGGATGTAGCAGGTGGTCTGGAAGTAGGGAAAAAAACAACAACAAAGTTCGTTTTTTTAAAGAATACATTCAGCAACGATGACATAAAACATCGAAACGTTTTTTGTTTTGTTTTGTTTTTCTCACCTGATCTGTTGCTAAAACGTCCCACTAATAACAGTGGACGCGCAACATTTCTGAACTTTACACCAAATTTAACAAAGTGTTGAATCTGAATTTTGTCCACTGAAGATTAAAACATGTAAAAAAAATTTACTGAACAAATATTAAATATACATAACAGGTAAATAAAGAGAAATGCTGGAACTGACTTTCCATCAGACAGCAAAAATAGTATATTTGTAGTGCATCCTCCTTCAATTCAATACATTATAAATATTCTAGAAACATTTGAACAATTACACTTATATATTTGAATAAACGTATATCAAAACTATTCACTAGTGTGTGTTTACTGTTTTTCTTTAACAATTTTCTTACAAATTACCCCCAAAAACAATAATTTTTCACGTTGTTCATGCAAGAACATTCATATTCATCCTTAATGAGTTCTGAAATTCTTGACTGTTGATGTTTGACCGATTTAATGTGGAAACTAACTGTACACAGTGAACAGAACAGAAGCGGCTCTAACAAAATTATTTTTTATTATATAGGCCCGTCCCTAATCTGTACACCAACATCCCTGCAGTACACAGAGATCCTTCCTTCTGCTGGTAGCACCATCATCCAACCTCAGCTGAGTTTAGGACAAGGCTGCTGATCATATTTTTGTGATTATTGGTGGAGAATAACCCAGATTTCCCTCACTCTTCTAGCTTTTCCACCACCTATCTGATGTTTTGGATTATTGGTGAACATTTAGATCCCTTTCAGAGATGCAGCCATCATCAATCTGCTATAGATCGGAAAACGGATCGTTTATTTCCTGATTTCTTCCTCCGTTATGCATAAATGCAGCTAACCAATGAACTTCCACCATCTTCAGCCGATAAACACTAATCAGTCAAAGTTTTAGCCACATGAGCTCTGATGCATAAAGACTCGCTGCACATTTTCTCCTTCATGCTTCTGGAAAAACATGAGAACCAGCAGCTCGGACCTCTGAGGAAATCGGTATCAGCCGAGAAAAGCACATTCGGTCCGTCTCTAAAAGACATTATTTGCTATCGGAGTGTAAATGTACGTCACTGGAAATGTATAATATGAGATCAACTGAAATGATTGCGATGCAAAACCAGCAGCTCCAGTGAGAGAAATATGGGATTAAGTTTGGAAACGCTAATGTTTTCTATTTTGCATCTTTTGCAAAGAGTTTGGGTAAATATTTGAACGCTTGTAAAATCGAAACGTGGATATATATATTTTTTTTCCAACTGCGAACAAATTATTGGCGTCTCTTTCCCCAGAGTTTGTTACAATAAGTCCTATATTTGTTAATTTGTAAATATATATTATCATTCACGCTTTGCTGGTCCATCCGAGGCGCATGAAGGAACGTTATCGCAGACGTTTCCTCCCAGCAGCTCTAAGACTCAGTTATCATCACAACCTCCATGAATATTTACATTTCTGCTCTTATCGAGCATTTCCATTTTCACTTCTTGTAAATAGTCTGGTTTTTAATGCCCATTCTGTACCTTTGTTTTATTCTCCTGCTCAGTCGCATGTTTCTGCTGTTTTTAACTCAATAAAAGGACATTTCTGTTCTATTCTTTGTGGATTTTTAACTCGCTCAGGACCTAAAGCGTTCAAATATTTTCAACAAAAAGAAACTTTTCATGAACCAAACTCAAAGGTCAAGTCCTGCTCTCCAGTCACGTTATGCAAACTGAACAGAATCAATACCTTCTTTTGGAGGGGAAAAAAAAAATCCATAACTTGTCTGTAAATAATTAGCTGCCAGCAGAAGCATAATTTTATAGGTCAGCTGCAGTCATTAGGACATAATAAAGGCAGCTTAATGACTGAAACAGCACATTCTGACATGCTGTAAAACACGTTTACAGCTCAGCTCCCTTTGATCGGCGTGGCGACAGAAATCCCTCGGCAGCAGGACTGGATCAGGAGGAGGATTTTCCTCCGTTCGCGGGTCACATGAACAACCTGCTGACCGGACGGCCTTCGACCAGACGCTCTATCTCCAGTTTCACTGCGCTTTCTCCACCTCCACAAAGAGTCCGACACCAGCTGGAGCTGGAAACCTCCCCCCAGCAAACAGACAGCCAGCCTTTGTTAAAGCTCTCCGCTGGCCCGGCTGAGGCCAACCTGCCGACTCTGCAGGTCCTGCTGCTCCAGCATTTCATTCTAAGTTCATAGGTTTGCAGTCGTTTGAAGGAGAACGCTGCACAGGCAGCCGTAGAGCCTCTTACCAGAATCCATCCGTCGTAGAGCTCCACCAGTTGTCCTTTGAAGTGGAAAACCAGCATCAGGAGGACGCCGCACGCGATGACACAGCTGTTCTGGACCAGCAGCGAGGTCTGGGCCACTGTTGGAAACACCGGGATCAACGTGAGGGACGCAGACCCGACCGATGGCGACATTGTTACCTCACAGCGAGGAGATCAGCCGTTCGTGTCCGTCGTACCTTTGAGCCGGGGGTTCCTGTCCACCCAGTTCCCGATGTTGGCCCCCAGCAGGAGCACGGAGCCGGCCACCACCAGGCCGTACACGGCCGTGAGGAGCAGGCTGTTCCCGTAGAGCTCCACCAGGAAAACGGCCACAGCAAAGTTCCACATCCGGTCACCCTGGAAAGTTTTCCACCATTCCCGTTACAACAAAACATTCCCACAATTTCAGGTTGTTTTCTTGACATTTGCATAAAACTCTTTTACATAATTGGCGCCGTATTTCTCATGATGGAAATGTATAACAAAAATATCAAATATGGACAGTGTTGTTCTACACGACACAACAGCTTCTTCTTCTACTGTGAATTTATCTCAGAGGCCAAAAAAACGAAGCTGTGAAAAATAAATATAAGTTTAAGTTATTGAAAGGCAAAGATAAAGTTAAAATACATATAAATCAGTAAAAAAAAAAAAATTAGTTTGAGGAGTTTTTTCTTTTTATTCAAGTTTTGGTCATTAATTTACCGAATGTATTTTATCTTGTGCAGCACTTTGTGACCCATGTCTGTGAAAGACGCTGTATAAATACATTTTACTTACTTTTAGATAATATAAGGAATAAAGTCTAAAACTCAATGACCTTTTATTCACAGATACCCAGATTTAAACTTAGACAGGTGAGCCCTACTACCTACATATGATGTTTGTAATGTATATGTAATAAATGAAGTTATATTGAGTTATTGTTGGTGCATAAATCCAGCCTTACTCACCCATGTTGACAGTGCATGGCTCATGTAAATAAGAAACTTGGCTGAAGTGAAGAAATCTCTGATGGATTCTGCAGAGATAATTTCATATCATAACTACCCCCCTGGGTAATTACACAACTACATGTACATGATGTAAGTAATATCTCACCGCCGCATGTCTTCTTTTTGGGTGCAGTAGTTTCCATTTTAAAGTGTCCTAAACAACCTTATTTTTCCTCCTCTTGTGCTGCTGAAGGAGCCCAGTCGGTGCTGTCTCTGCGCTCAGAAAGAAAAACAAACCTAAAGACGTTCCTCCGCTTTTCTCCCCTCCGAACTTAGCTAACACTGTAGCTGAAGTTGGAAAGAAATGACCTGATGTTCTGGCGGACGGGTTCGACCCAGAACCGACGGGGAGGGAGAGAAACCGATGGATGAGGCCGCTTCTCTTGCCCTGCTCCGAACCGACAGCCGCTGCTCTGCTGCTCTCAGTTCACGTTCCGCCGTGTTATATACTCACGCTGTGACGTCACCGGGCCTCATTTACATGAGGGCACAAACAGCCGCTGCACGCGCTCACAGAGGGGAGGGGAGAGGAAGGTAAAAATGGCGGACTACGCCAGAGGGTGCCGCTGAATTAGAAGCAGATAAAGGCGGTTTTTATTCAGATGTCTCCATCATCAACACCTTAACATCTATTAACCAATCAGATTTGTCCAAATCAGAGCCAAGATGGCGAAATGAGGGACCGAACCAAACCAGGGCGGGAAATATTCGAGCAAAGATGGCCTTTTGTTCGTCATGGAGTAAATCGGATCAAATCAAATGATGAACGGATAAATGTGTTATACATGGATAAAGTAAAAACAATAATAATCTCTGTGGTAGAGGTGTTTTGTGTAATATGTAATATATTTGTGTAATATTCGCTTAATTTCGGTTTGCCTATCTAACCATTTGTCTCCAATCTACACAAACCGTAGTTGGTCTAGCCACGCCCCACCGTTGCCTCAGCAGGTCTACCATTGGCCCGGCTAAGTGTAGGCGGAGCCAATCACAGCGCTCTGTTTGCAGAGAGAAGTTGGCCGGGGGGCAAAACAACAAAGATGGCGGCGGGTCTGGTGTCAGTAAACCAGATATTCTCATATTTTTCTGACAAAAACGTTTGTTGGACTTCTTCTTCTTCTTCTTCTTCTTCTTCTTCTTCTTCTTCTTCTTCTTCTTCTTCTTCTTCTTCTTCTTCTTCTTCTTCTTCTTCTTCTTCTTCTTCTTCTTCTTCTTCTTCTTCTTCTTCTTCTTCTTCTTCTTCTTCTTCTTCTTCTTCTTCTTCTTCTTCTTCTTCTTCTTCTTCTTCTTCTTCTTCTTCTTCTTCTTCTTCTTCTTCTTCTTCTTCTTCTTCTTCTTCTTCTTCTTCTTCTTCTTCTTCTTCTTCTTCTTCTTCTTCTTCTTCTTCTTCTTCTTCTTCTTCTTCTTCTTCTTCTGGCGGAATGCCACGTTGACTGATTTTTCTGCCTTGCTAAATTTATTATACATAAATACAAATATGAAGGTTCTCCCAAAATGTTGAATATTTACTAGTGAATTCAAACTATATTTAAATGCATTACATTTAATTAAAGTACCCAAAATAAAAGCAATATACAATAAAATAAAAACTCATCCCTTTATTTAAATAAATATTCATTGACTGTATAATTGGTTTTAAAAAAAATTCCTTTCATTTATTATGTATCTAATTCTTGTTTTCTTGCTTTTTGTATTATTCCCTCCAGTACATTTACCTACTGTTTTTTTTGTTATCAATGTATGTTAATCCATGTTTGGTAATGTTAAAGTGTTCAGTAAAAAAACAAAAAAAGACTTAATTTCCGTAGCAATGAATACGTCACATTGTTCGTTGCTCTGATTGGTCCTGGTGCCGTCCAGTTGCGTGCAGAGACAGGACAGTTTGTGTCGTGCCCAGACTATATATTTATAAATGTAGGAGGGCTTGGCAGTATAAAAATCAGCAGCTAGGAGGTTGAAACCTGGACTTAGTGGGACAGCGATCCCTGACGCCGATCCAAACTGGGTTTAATGGATGAAGCAGGTCAGCAACTTTCCAAAACCATAATCTGCTAAAAACTCGATTCACGTCAGGAAACCAAGTAAATTTACTGGATAAGGCAACAAGCGGACATTTCCTGCTCATAGTTGATTTGTTGGAAATAGGTAAAGTGGACAAGCGTTGACTGAGCTCGACGAGGGCCAAACTGAGGCTGTGCAACAAGGTCAGACGGATCCCGAAACAGCCCAAGCTGTAAATGGAGACAGTGAAATGACCAGCATCCATTTAAAAATGAACTGTGTCTCTCCATTTCTATTTAAAAGTCAGAATTTCTGTGTTCCAGGTCCTAAAATTCAACTGGAATCGGGATGTGTATTGGTAAAGATCTGGCGACACGATATGTATCGTGATACATGAGGGACGACATGATATACTGCGATACTATGAGTAAGACTACATATGGGGATTTTTAAAACTGGACTCAACTGTAGAAAATCTGTCCCATCATTCTAAACACTGTTTCATACTTTAACACATCCGGTTTTATTACTGGATCTAGTTGATCCACTGGAACCAAGAAGGCAAAAACAGCCACAAACTACCAGTTATACTTTTAATTTTACTACAAAAATGACTAATCATTAATGGTTCCATTCAAATTCAAAAAAAATAAAATCGATATTTTGCTTTTAAATATCGATACAATATCTGGAAATAAAATATCGCGATATATCGGTGTATCGATATTTTCTTACATCCCTAAACTGGAACATCTCTGAAACTGGAATTCTGTGTTGGAAAGTTGGAAAACTATGACCTAAACATCCAATATGGCTGCTACACGTTAGAAAGGCGACAGCTGCAGGAATAACATGTTTCCATCTGCTTTATCTGTTTTTGTTTTGGTAACTCAGTCAAACATACATTATGGTTCTTTTTGAGATCATTTTGTGTCTTCAGTTTGTGTTTGAAAGCAAAAAATCCAGAGATCCGTTATCAGCGGTGATTTAGTTCACAATCTTGACCTCAAAAATCAATATGGCTGCAGAGAGGATGAAACCTGCAACAATGAACTGTTAAGTTGCCCACCTGATGGTGTGTATGTCATCGAATTGATCACAAACAGGTAAATTCTTTATTTGTTACCTTTCTTGTTTAAATCCATAAAATACTGAAAAACTGTAACACTGTTATGTTGGGCGTGATGTCGACCCTCTGAGACAGGTGGAGTTCAACATTCGGTGGTTTCACTGCTGCTAACGGGTAATAAATATGGTATTTGCCTTAAGAGGTATTTTTCCCGAGCAGCCATCCACAGGATGAGTGTATTTGCAAAACAAACACAAAACCTTTTCAGGGGAAGAAAATAAAAGTTTTTATAACACTTTTCAGAGACAGTGTCTGTGTGTCAATGAGAAGTTGATGAACTGGGATTTTAGCAAAACATGCTGTTTATTTCACGCGTGACAAATGTTGCTTTGTGAAATGATGAAGCCGTAAAAATAACAGCAAACAATGGCATAACTTCAACTTCTTTTGTTCAGTTAAACTTCAGTTATGTACAGGAAAATTCAGTTTTTAGAATAATTACGTAATATTAAGCAAGTTTTTGTTTTGCTTCAGCTTCTTTGTTTTTTCTTTATTAGAGCAAAAAAACATTTAAACCAAATATAAATTAAAATGAGTGAAATTTTGCTTACTTGCTTACTCATTACATTTTCTGTCTTTCTTTTTTTTGCCCGTGACCTCAAACACATTATTTGTTCCAAAGTTTCTTCTTGCTTTATTTTCCTTTTTTTTATCACTTATTTTTTTTATGATCATTATTTTTTAGGTCTGGTGATTTCAATGCAAAGTCTTGTTGATGGTTAATTTGTTTTTCTTCTTCAGCTAAAAACAAAAAACAAGGGGAAACCTGTGAAGTCTGGATAGAAAAAAATAAAATTGCAACAATTTATTCGTATCACAGTTTAGTTCCAATATGCAAATCTTTACATCATCCTCAGCGAGCTCAGAGGCCTTCAGGTGATCACAGCTGGAAGGTAACAAGACGTCTAAGGTTCCTTCCATCTGCAGCTCTCAGAAAGTCGCACACAGGGATGCTCAAATGGTCATTCAATTTTAAAGAGGTGCCATGAATTAATGAGGTCCCTTCTCAAAGCTCAGCAGGATCTGGAGCTCCTTTCAGTGGAGAGCTGACAGAGTTCTTTCTGTGCCAGAATAAACAGGAGCAGACATGATTGTCCTCTCATGGTTCAGGATGAAAGAGCTTCGACTGTCGGGATGCAGCGCTGCTACCTGAACAACATTTCTGCACCAGATTGTGTGGATTCTGCAGATGATCTTTCTCCGGTTTCTGGAAGGAATACAAGGTCCTTCTAGATGTTTTCAGGAGTTGTTGGATTTGCCCTAAAAGTTTTAAAACAAATAAAATGATGTCCTGCATCTTTGCTTTTACGTCAAAGGGTTAATCCTGTAAAGAAGAGAAAGATCATTTAATTTGATTTAATAGAAGTAACTTATTAGAGGAATAAGTGAAATAAATGGTTAAAATGTTTTAAATAAAATGAAAACCAAATGCAATATATAACTGTAAATAACCAAAAATAAGATAAAAAGAAAATAAAGAAAATCCAACCTATATTTTCAACACAAAATTAATTTTCAATGACCTTCTGTATTATTTTAATGACTGAAGATAACTATATTTTTCTTTCACATGAGGCTTCAGAAGCTTTTGCAGTATTTGCACATTTTTAACCCTTCAGGTGAAGCTGTTTACCATTAAATCTGCAGGAGGGGGGCTGAGTGTCTGCAAGCAGGTAAAAATGCACGTAAAGCTTCTATTCGGATGACTTGCATTTATTGCCGTTTGTCAACAGGAGAGAATGAGAGGTGTAATTAGAGGCTACAGAGCTCCTCCTGATCCATTAAAGTCATAAACACCCTGAGATGGTCGGGGATGGATCTAATCAGCTGAAAGGGACTCCTGCTGCTTTCTGTCACAGATCAAACCTGATCTATTGTTCAAGGAGGTGTTGTTGGATTTTCAGTGATGAATAATCGCCACAGGTACTCGGCTGCATTGTGCTGCTGCTTCTCTGTGGTTTAGGAGCAGGTTTCTGACCTGCACGTCTGCTCATGGGTTTTTTTGGTTTTGTTTTTAAAGCTAAAACTCACAAACCTTCCAGACTGATCCTTCCAGCTTCAGCAGGCCATCCCTGTCATGTTGTGAAAGCAACAAAAATGCTCTCTGGCTTGTTTCTGTTCTCCCTCTGGCCCAAACAAAGCATTCTCTTCTTGTTTCGTCTGCAGATTTATGGCTGAATTCAGCATTAGTCCAGCATTTAGAGTCCAAACTGGGACGCTCTGAGTGTGGGCTGGAAACTTTGTGCATCCAGAAGTGTAAAAAGTGTTGTCTTGTTCTTTATCTGCTGCAGAACAAACGAAGCTCTGCTGCTCCCTGATGAACAACAGAAAACTGTGTTTACGTGCTTTGGGTCTCTAATCAGACAAACGGTCATACCTGTTCTGTCCTGGAAGGCCTCAGGGTGGGTCAGAGGCTCCAGCTTCCACCGAGAACTAACACGCAGAAAGTTCAGTCTGTGCAGGGCCATTTTTAAACCAGCAGAGATTAAAGACAGTCTGCAGAGTGACAGAAAACAGAGGCAGCCATCGCTGTTAAATGCACCTTTACTTAAAGCCTCAATCAGCCGAGGTCATCTCAGGCTGCCCAGAGTTGGAGGTGATCAGTGTTTAGACAAGGTGGACCTGCAGGGAAACCCAACCGGCCCACCCAGCAGGACCGAAAAAGCCTGAAACGGATGTCCATCTGCAGCAGCTGTGTGATGTCATCATGTCAACATGTACCAGAACCTCTGAGGGACGTTCCTTACTCAATCTATGGCTTTAAAGAACAATTGGTCCAACAGGTGTACCTAATAAAGTGGCCAGAGACTGCTAATAAAAAAATAAAACCAAGATCCCGCCAGCATCTCTTTATGATCACCTCCCAGCTCTCCAGGGTTCTTTCTTTTTCCCAACCTTTTCCCGTTTCTTTCTCTGAATCTGGGCAAAAAAATCCCAAAGATAAACTGGGATTAAAAAAAAAATCTCCAGCAGATGATCAGCTGAAGCATCTCTCCGGTTTGGTGTCAGGTCTTTGAATTTCCTTTGTTTTCAGTTTTATGTTTAGGCCTCCCCAGTCGTCCTCGCGTCCAGTTTCCATATTTTTCAGGAGAACTGAACGCCATCCAGAGAAAATCCCAGGTTTCCAATTTTTTATGGAATCACCCAGATGGAGCTAAAATCCAATTTTCTGTTGGATTAAACTAAATAAATGGGAAGCTGCTGTAACAGAGAGCTAACAGCTCCAATTCTAAACCAGGTCTTTGCTGGCTTGTCTATGATGGCGCGACACAACGCTGCTTTTGGTGTGGAGTTCATTGGTTTTGTAGGAGAAGAAAGGAGAGTTTTTACTGGTTTCTACTGGTTTTGTAGATTCAGGACCTCCGGATGCCGTGCAGAAGTTGTACTCGAGTAAGAGGAGCAGTACTTCTGCATATTTTTACTCAAGCAAAAATTAGCTGTCCAACAAAACAAAAACAAAAAAATAAATTACTCGAGTTAGAATCAAAAAAGTATGTTGTAAAAAGGCTAAAATCTGATTTAATATTCTTCTAATCAGGTCATCGGAAAGACAACAATATAAAGTTATGGGCAAAATCTGGTATTTTAAAGTCTAAATTTGCAAAATACAACACTTTTACGTACTCTACAAGCTAAAAAGTACATCCGGTGACAATTTATGGAGCTCACTGCATCTTCACTTCATCTCTAAAGTTTAGCAGATTACTTAGACAAAAAAAACAAAAACAAAGCTTGTGTAGAAACAGGAGATCTTTAATAAACTGTAGGCCTGTCTTTGTGAGCGTAATGATGCTTCATAAAAAAAAACACATTACGCAAGCAAAACTGAAAAGTAGGGTGTAGTGACACTACTTTCCCCCCCAAAAAAGTTACCCAGGTAAGTGTAACTGAGTAAATGTAAGTAGGCAGTAGCCAGCTGTGGTGCTGTCTCATGGCATGAGGGAGCAGAAACAACAATAGGCTCATGTGTCTCTTTGTGATGCATTCAGGGCTCAAACAGAGCAGTGGGCCGCAGGATTCCTGCACACAGATTAGTGGGTCGCTGTGTCATCGGCGGTCAGACGGATGCTCTGTTATTTTCAGCTGCAGGTACGTCTGCCTCCTTTTCACTGCACAACAAGCGCTGTTTACCAGGTGCTAAATTTATCCCCCACGGGTAAAAATACGAGAATGACTGTCCTCCTGCGGCCTCACACTCACGGCCCGGCGGATAAAGAAGAGACGGACGTGGAGGGTTTCATCAATGTTCCATTTATTCTTCACGTGTGGGCCAGGCTCGTAGGAAGGCGTCTCACCTTCACCTGGATCCAAACCCCAGCGGTCTCTTTGTCTCTGTGGACCTCTGGGCTCTAAAACTTTGATATGTGCCTACCGACTCCAGCACAGAACAACAAACATCAAAGGTCACCGTCTGGCCAGCCTTCCCAAAAATGACGGCAACTCCTTCCTGGGACAGCAAACATCGGACAGCTGTTTCGGATCAATACCGCCACCCTGCAGCTGAGCGTGCCAGACGGGCCGGGTCACCCAGGTGTTTGGATCAACATCAGAGTCACCTGTGCCACAAAAACAGGCCGAAGGAGGGGGTCACGTTTTACGGTTTCTGTCTGGAGCACGTCCAGGGTCCAAAACTCGAAGATCATCTGAAAGAAGGCAGGGATAAAGAAAAAAACTAAAGGTGACTTCCTTAATTTACCAACAGCTAAACAAGCTCCAAGGAGCCTCTGTTAGCATGCTGGATGTCGCAGAAACACCGAACCGGTCCGGCTGTTGGGAAGAGATGAAGGAGGAAAAACTCTGGGTGTTTCTCAATGTCAAGGAACCTCGCCTACCCGGGCGATGCCTCGGTAGGCGAGGTTCCTTGCTTACGAGGGCAGTGACCTTCCTTGGTCAAAGAGAACTGTTAAATGGAAGAGACTTTCATCACGCGACCTGTTTACATCCCGCCCATCATAATAATAATAATATAAAAACATTTTCCGATAGCTACAGTTACTTGACTTACATTTAAATTAAAAAATTCGCTCCCGAAGTAGCTGCTGCCGGCTCCTGATCCGCCATCTTTTCGAAAATACCGCGCTGTATTCTGGGAAAGTTTTGACCGAGGGAAGGCATCAAGGAACCTCCTATGTATCCTTGGACAGTTAGCTAAACGGCCGACAAACAGAGGACAGACGCCTTGGCGGTCCCTGATAGCGTATCTCCTAGGCAACCAGGGCGGGGTTCCTTGGCATTGAGAAACACCCTCTTTCTCTCTAGAAACAAGATGGCGGCAGGTTGAGGCTTCACAAAGCTGCGTCTGACGGAAGCTCAGTGTTCTCTATAGAGTTTCATGTCTGAAGACAAAAAACAAACAGCATATAGAGACATAAGAAGATCAGTGAGGAGATTAATCCATCGCCATGTTCTCCTGTCTTTTCCATTTTTAAGTAAAACGGGCCTTTGTGTCACATTTATTTAGGTCTGTCTAAAACAGAAAGTCCCAGATGACTAGTTAAAGGGGACGTGTTATGTAAATGTCATTTGTTTCATCCCTTCGTGGGTCTCTATTGCCTCTATAAACACTTCAAACATGAAAAAATGAATTTTGTGCACATTGTTTTGCTGCCAGAAATCTGTTTTACAAGCAGTTTGAAAATGTGCCTTATTGTGATGTCACAATAGGCGGAATTTGCATATAATCTGTCAAACTCCGCCCACAAACAAGATGGATGGGCGTGGTCTGCAGCCGCTCGTTTGCATAAAGGTGACAGAGCTCTTAGAATGGCTCATGTTGAAAGGGACTGAGCTGCTGAGATCGCTTTATGTGAGAGATTTAGAGCAAATAACTTCATTAACGTGTTTTTGTACAGACCTGTTATAACTTCTTTAAAAAGAGGCAGAATGTTATGTCCTCTTTAAATTTCACTGCTCTGCGTGTCATTTCCTGCAGAGGGCGCTGCAGCAGCAACTGTCATTCAGTTTATTGATCCGAGGACGCCTTCATTAAATTGACCACAACATATCTGATGTTTTAGGAGTAATAATTTAAAGGGCTTCATTCTGAATGATTGTAAGTCATTTTTCCAAACATCATGTTTGCCTGCTAAGGTTTTCTGAAGAAACTGTGACTCTAAACCGTGTTGCCTGTTCATATTGTGCAACAAAACAAATATTTTGGTTAGATATTTTTTGCTGAAATGCTTATCTTCCTACGGTTACCCAGAGCAGATTTCAGATCGGTCTTCCCTAATGCAGTGTTGTAAACTCTGATGCCCTCGTTTTGACTTTATTGTGGTTAATTATGTTGGAGATGTAAAAGGCCAAAATCTAAGTATGTTAGAAAAACCACACATGTGTCAATGAAGTGCCAAAAAAGCCACAGATTTTCATAGTTTTTTTAAATGGGTCAAAAATTCCTTTAAAAACTGTCAAGATTTTTTTTAAACATTTCAAGTCAATGATATAAAAACAATGCTGATTTCTATTTTCAAGGTTTCTATGTGAAAAAACACATCCTACCTCACAGACAGGACTGCTATGGTAAGTTTAGATACCTGCTCCTCTAGGGTCCACAACATCACATGTGGTGTGCCCCAGGGTTCAGTTTTAGGCTTTTTAACCTTTATATGCTCCCTCTTGGCAGCGTCATCAGGAGACATGGAGTTAACTTCCACAGTTATGCTGATGATACACAGTTGTACATCTCCATGTCTCCTGATGACACACGGCCAATGGATGCACTTTTTAACTGCATTTTAGACATTAAATCCTGGATGGCAGAAAACTTTCTCCAGCTCAACCAGGACAAAACTGAAGTTTTAGTCATCGGTCCTGAGGCTCAGAGAGAGAAACTTTTACCAAAACTACAATCACTGTCTTTTAATCCCTCTTTACAAGTGAAGAACCTGGGCGTGATTTTTGACTCTGATCTGACTTTTATCCCTCACATTAAAAATATTACTAAAATAGGTTTATATCAACTAAAGAACATCGCCAGAGTCGCCCCATACTCTCTCGGGCCAATATGGAGACACTGATGCTTTTATTACCAGTAGGATTGATTACTGTAATGCCCTGCTTTCTGGTCTTCCCAAAAAGAGTATATCAGGTTTACAACTCCTACAAAATTCAGCACCACGTGTCCTGATGAAGACCAGGAGGCGGGAACACATTACATCTGTCTTAGAATCATTGCATTGGCTCCCCGTACGTTTTAGGATCGATTTTAATAATTTTTAAGTGTCTTAATGGTCCTGGGCCTTCTTATCTATCAGAGCTGCTTTTACCATATGAACCTTCGTGGTCACTCACCTTTTTAACATAGCTTTTAACTGATTATTATTTATTAAAATCTGTTTAATTGCTCTGCATGTTTTATTTGATTGAATTCTTTTTAGTTTAGCTTTTAGCTGGCTATTTATCAATGATTGTTTATCTGCTTTGCATTTTTATTTGATCATATCTTATAATTGTTTTAATTTTAATATTTTAACTTATTTTAGTCTTCCTTCCAGTGTTTCCTCTGTGGGAGCCCTCTGCCTCGGGGCTGTGGTCGGCTGTAGCTGCCTTGGTGCTCTCCAGGTGGAGCTTGGGTGGAGGTGGGGGTACCAGCCCTCCCTCCTCTGGGCTCCCTGGGTCAGTGCCTTGGCTGCTGCTGTTGATCTGCTGCTGCCGGTGTAGATGGCTCCCATGATGACGTTTCCTGGCTCATCTGTCCTCAGCCCGATTTGGTTTTGTCTATTGTTGCTTTTATGTGTGTGCGTGCATGAGGGGGGGGGGGTACAGCTGTGGTGATGTTTTTTACTTTTGGGTTTTGGGAAAAGGGGGGGGGGGGCATTGTTGGTCATTTTTAATCTGTGAAGCACTTTGAGAAGCTTTGTTGTGGTTTGAAAAGCGCTTTATAAATAAAGTTTGATTAGATTTGATTAAACATTTTAAACGAGTTGGAGGCTCATCAAATGAACTCATCTGATTGGTCAAAATCCACAATGTTAGCCACACTAGAGGTGTTTCTTCTTTGGTGTCTCACGACTTCGATTCGATTATAAAACGATTATTTTTGTCGCATATTTTTTAGGGTTTTTTCTTCATTCCATCCACGGCTACTTTCTACTTTTAAATCCATCCAGTTTCCATTAATTGAAGAATCCAAACCTATTAATGTCTTTTGTTCATGTCAAACCACAAATCAAATGAACACTAAA
Source organism: Valencia hispanica (assembly GCA_963556495.2). Lineage (NCBI taxonomy): Eukaryota > Metazoa > Chordata > Actinopteri > Cyprinodontiformes > Valenciidae > Valencia > Valencia hispanica. The sequence goes on from OY747707.1 coordinate 2,043,530, forward strand.
ATATGTTTCATAATCATATTAAGGTCATATTTTCAATGAAAGCTAAAGTAAATGTGTGTTGGCAATTTAAATATAATATAGGGTGACAATATTTTGATTTCCATAAAAGAGGAAACTTAATCCAATCCATAAACACATCAATCATTTTCTGTTTACTTAAAGAAAACTTTTGATTGTAACATATTTAAAGTATTCCTGCTCTATGTGGTTAAAAAGAAAATTAAATAAACTTCAGATCAGCTTTTACAAGTTAAACATTACAGAAATTTATTTAAAATCTAAATAGAAATAATTAATATTCTTAGAAAATAAACATAACAATAACAGCTCCCTTTTTAAGTCATACAGGACAAAAATTAGACGAAAATCAGAAATTATATTCTGAGAAAATAAGTATTATTCTTCTATTCAAAGTAATAGAAAATAAAAAGCAGCATTCTCCCATAAACACTTAAAGTTTTTACTCCAGTCTGGTTTTTTCTGTCAATTTAATCCAGAACTTTGCAGCGTTTTCATAGTTTCTGTGTCAGATTGACCAATGGGATGTTTGCCACCTGTTATACACAGAAACTAATCTACCAGCTATGAGTACGATGCTCTGCGCCGCCATAGACATTTCTAAACACTAGATGGCGCAAGCGGGATTCGACAGCGTGGCTAAACGGCGGCCATCTTACTTCAGTCAACCGACGTTCTGTTATCTATGCTAGCAGTTGGAAGGCGAGTGATCAGCTTAAATGAAAATACTCTTAACTCGGTGAAATATTAACAGATTTACGTGCGGTTTGCCTTATTACAAACCTTATTACACGTAGGCTTGATACAGGATAATTGTACATGTTGAAATTACCGCTTTTGGTTTCAAATAATGACTTAATTGTGAACTATAGTTCTGTTCCGTCTATTTGTGTTATGAAGGCTGATCAGCTTAAATAAAAATACTCTTTATTCTATGAAATATTAACGTAGGCCTATATACAAGCGGTTTGCCCTATAATAAACCTTATTTTGCATAGACTTAAACGGGATACTTGTACATGTTGAAATGAATGTTTTTCTATTTATGAGCCAATGCACAATAGATTTGATGTGTGATAACAGGGAATTTCTTGTAAGTCAGTGAGGTTAAAGATTTTTCATACTAACAGTAATATGGCTATAATTTCGAATTGAAATACAATTTGAATGGACTTTTCCTTAATTACAATGAAAAATGTATTTCATTACAATATGATCACCTCCATACTTGTTAAACCTGTTAAACCCGAGGGTCCACCTCGGCCTAATTTGAAGCCTGTTTCTCGAAAAATGCTTACCCATTAAAAATTAGTATATTTCAGCAATCAAAGGGAGTATTTGAACCATTTTGGTGTCATTGTAAAGGTAACATTGAGTAGAATTGATAGATGTATCATTATGCATGTTATATGTTACTGGTTAGGAGAAACTGAAGATAGAACACAGCAGAAATGTGTGTTTTTTTGCTCCGCCTAAAAAATCAAACAGGTTTTATATTGAAAAACTCTATGGATATTGCTTGAATGGCAGTGGTTACTCAATAAAATGTAAATACAACATGTGGACGTTATCTCTGCAAAACCTGATACTGATTATGTGAAGCAGGACAAAAATAGAGAGGTTTTAGTTCAGGCAAGTCAGGCGAGGTGTCCAGTTTGGCACAGTTTGGCACAAAGTGCCATTTCTCTTTTTGTCATGTAAAAGTTATATTTTTTTATGTTAATGTCACATAGTGTTCAGTAGTCCTAAAATAAACACTTTTGAAAAAAATCTGATAATAATTCAATAATGTATATATGTATATTTTTATCCTTTGCGCTGTGCGCCCTCTTGCGTAATGCGCCTGTCTTGCCGGCTGGTAGTTTTATTTTACGCAAAGCCCTACCCTCGCAGCGGATTGGTCAATTTTGATGAGCGATACCTTGTTGGATTCGTAGAAGCCAATAGAATAACGCCAAAACTTTCCAAACAAGATTGACAACACAGTCAGCCAACCAGAGAGCCGAGAACAGAGTACCAGGAAGTGCCAGCATTCTCAGCGAACAGACGACAAAAACACTTTCTAGGAACCACAAATAGTAAGAGAGACGCCCGAAAAGTTCTGAATGGTGCGTAAGAGATGGAAGTATCAGAAAATAACGTTTATTTGTCGACGGCAAAACAGCAAAGGTAAGGCAAATTTTACTACTGCGATTCTGAAAAGTGATTTCCTGTTGTGTTATACTTTGGCTTATATCTCCGCGGTGCTTTGGTGTAGCGTCTCGGCAGATGTATCTTTGGAATCGGCTGGTTCTCTGCTTTCATTTGAGGGGCTGCTTGTGAATTTAGGACAAAGGATTGCTGCGGTAGAGCCAGAAATGTGGCGGCTGGGTTGACAAAACTATGATGTTACGAGTTTGTTCGCAAATAGTTATTTACGTGGCATCTGAGTTGTGTTTGTGGTTGGTAAAAATAGTTTAGCCTTGTAGCGCGTGGTCTTCTGTTTAATTTGATGTGCGTTATGACTATTTTTTCTGTCAGGTTGTGTTGTCTCAAGCTTGTTGAAAAAAAGTCATTCCCAGGATCCCCCAATTTGGGGGACCCTGGGGTTTAACAGGAAAAAAGGTTTATTATTATTTTTATTATTATTAATGGTTATCTGTCAATACAGAAAAGAAACTAATCAGTACAAGAGAGTCATTAGAGCAGGACAATCTTTTAAACATTAAAAAAGGTTTTAACGAGTCCGTTTAAGGTGCAATAGACTAAATGTCCAGCAGATGGAGACACAGGTGACCTAGTGTCGAAATCTATTACACACATCAATAATCGAAAACAACCCACAAACGGCAATTATTAAACTATCTCCTCGGATTGCTGACACATTCGTAACTTTAGGGTAACGTTCAAACAGTATGTTAGCTATGCTAACTAAGTGCTAATGTGATAATAATGGTAACCTGAAAAACACAATCCCACTCCGAACTGGCCACGGGGGGGCGGTATGTCTGATAGTTTTATACCCAAACCCACGGGGCGTGTCTGTGAGACCATGGCTGCTGTGACGCAATGGGCTGTATGCACGCTCCACTTCCGCATTCCACATTAGACCGCAGTCCTACTTCCGGTTTTTGGAGTCATCGGCGAAGCGGAGGGAATTGGCTGAGAGGTTGGAGTTCACCCGGTCCTTACTGGAGTTACCAAAACTAACAATTGTCTCTTTCTTCAGCTCTACCCCACAGAGCAAGATGGAAAAAGGGATTTAAATTTTACGTTTCCTCTTACATCTGTAATTATGAAGGTAAGTTGCTAATGCTAACTAGCCTTAGCAGAAGTGTTTGAAGCTTTACATTTTTACTAGCTATCCACCAGCGGCTAGTGACGTTATTTAAAACATGTTTTTCACCGGTTGTCTTTGTAATTTTCTTGTAAGTGTCAGGGAAAAACAGTCCTGACAGGTGAGGTGACAGTCCTGACAGGTGAGGTGACAGTCCGACAGGTGAGGTGACAGTCCGACAGGTGAGGTGACAGTCCTGACAGGTGAGGTGACAGTCCTGACAGGTGAGGTGACAGTCCTGACAGGTGAGGTGACAGTCCGACAGGTGAGGTGACAGTCCTGACAGGTGAGGTGACAGTCCTGACAGGTGAGGTGACAGTCCTGACAGGTGAGGTGACAGTCCTGACAGGTGAGGTGACAGTCCGACAGGTGAGGTGACAGTCCTGACAGGTGAGGTGACAGTCCGACAGGTGAGGTGACAGTCCGACAGGTGAGGTGACAGTCCTGACAGGTGAGGTGACAGTCCGACAGGTGAGGTGACAGTCCGACAGGTGAGGTGACAGTCCTGACAGGTGAGGTGACAGTCCTGACAGGTGAGGTGACAGTCCTGACAGGTGAGGTGACAGTCCTGACAGGTGAGGTGACAGTCCTGACAGGTGAGGTGACAGTCCTGACAGGTGAGGTGACAGTCCTGACAGGTGAGGTGACAGTCCTGACAGGTGAGGTGACAGTCCGACAGGTGAGGTGACAGTCCTGACAGGTGAGGTGACAGTCCGACAGGTGAGGTGACAGTCCGACAGGTGAGGTGACAGTCCTGACAGGTGAGGTGACAGTCCGACAGGTGAGGTGACAGTCCGACAGGTGAGGTGACAGTCCTGACAGGTGAGGTGACAGTCCTGACAGGTGAGGTGACAGTCCTGACAGGTGAGGTGACAGTCCTGACAGGTGAGGTGACAGTCCTGACAGGTGAGGTGACAGTCCTGACAGGTGAGGTGACAGTCCTGACAGGTGAGGTGACAGTCCTGACAGGTGAGGTGACAGTCCTGACAGGTGAGGTGACAGTCCGACAGGTGAGGTGACAGTCCTGACAGGTGAGGTGACAGTCCGACAGGTGAGGTGACAGTCCGACAGGTGAGGTGACAGTCCTGACAGGTGAGGTGACAGTCCGACAGGTGAGGTGACAGTCCTGACAGGTGAGGTGACAGTCCGACAGGTGAGGTGACAGTCCGACAGGTGAGGTGACAGTCCTGACAGGTGAGGTGACAGTCCGACAGGTGAGGTGACAGTCCTGACAGGTGAGGTGACAGTCCGACAGGTGAGGTGACAGTCCGACAGGTGAGGTGACAGTCCGACAGGTGAGGTGACAGTCCTGACAGGTGAGGTGACAGTCCTGACAGGTGAGGTGACAGTCCTGACAGGTGAGGTGACAGTCCTGACAGGTGAGGTGACAGTCCGACAGGTGAGGTGACAGTCCTGACAGGTGAGGTGACAGTCCTGACAGGTGAGGTGACAGTCCTGACAGGTGAGGTGACAGTCCTGACAGGTGAGGTGACAGTCCGACAGGTGAGGTGACAGTCCGACAGGTGAGGTGACAGTCCCGACAGGTGAGGTGACAGTCCTGACAGGTGAGGTGACAGTCCTGACAGGTGAGGTGACAGTCCTGACAGGTGAGGTGACAGTCCTGACAGGTGAGGTGACAGTCCTGACAGGTGAGGTGACAGTCCTGACAGGTGAGGTGACAGTCCTGACAGGTGAGGTGACAGTCCGACAGGTGAGGTGACAGTCCTGACAGGTGAGGTGACAGTCAGAGCTCGATGAAGGAGGCAGAGGCACCGCATCAGCTGAGAGTAGGACTAGCAGCAGCATACAATGTCACAGTTCCCTTAACATTACCACGTTTCATCTTAAAATGGATGTCAACATGAGGTGGTTGTTGAGAAATAGCTGTGGGCGGTGTGTTGGTGGGCGGTTTAAACAGCCAACAAGTCCTTTCAATTAACTGTTGATAAATTATTATGATTGGGTTGTTGAATGTAATAAAAAGTACATTGCATCATATGTCAAATTAATGTATCTAAATTCACATATAAAATGCATGTGCTTCTACTGCAAACTACGACTTTTGCCTAATAATTCAGATCCATTTTATAGATGCATGCAACATCCACACTTTAAGTTGTTTGCACAGTTCTGAAAAATTACTTGCATGGAAGCCAACCTCAAAATAGAATAAAAAATGTTTAGCTGAAACGTTGGTAATGCTGTTACAGGGTAGCTGAGTATGACTCGGTTGGAGCCAGATCTGTTGGAGGTACCATAACTTTGTTATAACACCTTGTTTGAAAGACAGGAGACCTTGATTGGATCCAGCATAGTGTTTTTGATGTTACTTTAGTACTATATTTAAATTCAAAGACAGAGTTTTCATATCACAGCTAAATTCCTAGCTATCTTCTATCGTGTCTGTTCTACATTAAAAGGCTGCATATACTCTTACCTTTTAAACCTATTAACATCTTCTCTTTTTGCACTTTAGGTGACTCTGCGAGATTCTGTGCCAGTTGTGCTTCTGCACCTGTGCAGCTGGCCAGGCAGTCTGCAACCATCTAGTGGCTCTGCTCTACCAAACAGCACATTACTCCGAAAGCGCGATGTCAGTCGTGCCACCGGTCCTTTCCTGCTCTGAAACCGAGCAGAAGTGGCATAAACCGCGATCCATGGTTGTTGTTTTTTCTTACATGTGTAACGTTTGTTTTTATTTAGTGCCTGTCCTAATAATTTGTCATTGTTTTGCTAGGGAGTGAAGCCTGGACCTGTAGATGCCCTGGTTGTGGTGAAGGCCAGGGACAAGTTCAACAAGCGGGATAAGGTTTTAGTTTTACTTAGAATGTAGAATCTGTGTTTAGAATTTGGAAATAGGTACAGTACTGTAAACTTGATTGAGAGTTCAACAGAGGATAAATAGATAGACTTTACTTTATTATCTAACTTAGAAAAACGTTACTATCAATTTTTGACAAATTAAAGTTATTACAACTACATTTTATGGCTCCATAACAAATTGTAGCAGGTTATTAGTGAGATCTTAAGTTATTTTTACAGTATAAAGCTGGATCTTCTCCACCAAAATACCTAATTGACAACACAAACATCACTGCATTTTAAAAACCGTTTTCTTTCTGTTGTCTTTTAGGTCAACACTATACAAGGCCTACAGTGGTGACCTGCCTGTCTCTTCAACACTTAACCCTCAAGCTCATTATGCTGGATTCCACCCACACAATCTGCCACTGATCTGTCACATAAACATCTCTGATGACAAGCCGCTTGTTGACTCCGTCTTTGGCAAAGTGCAGGCTGGGAGCATCTTGTCCTACCACCATCCTCTACCAACACCTGATGCTATCATTACACATCATTATACAAATGCCCCTCCTTTTCCTCTACTGCCACCAGAAGACTACCACATACCACCCACCGTTTGCCACCTTGTGCCAACTAGCCAGGAACAGCTGCACCTCTCATCACTGGGTGTAACCTGCACACAGTCTCATCTCATTGAAGCATTGAACCTGAGTGGCATGTCCTGAGGAAGGAGAGAGTGACCGCTTCCCACTTTAGGGAAGTATGCCATGTGAAAGAGGGGCGAACAGTGGAAAACCTGGCAGAAAGGGTTATCCAGGGTGTAAGACAGACACAACACATGAAGAGGGGGCTGGACATGGAGACTGGAGCATTAAGGGACTATGCAACTTTAAAAAATCTGAACTTGACTAAATGTGGACTAGTTATTCACCCCAACGCTCCCGGGCTCGGAGCCTCACCAGATGGGCTTGTGTATGATAGCCTGGAGAGACCTTGCTTTGGTCTTGTTCAAGTTAAGTGTCCCAATGTGCAGATACCTCACGATGGAGCATGGCAAACACCAGCTAAAGCATAGCCATGCTTACTATTGGCAGGTCCAGGGGCAACTCCTAATCACTGGCATGCAGAGGTGCCACTTTGTTGTGTGGGCCATTGATGATATGTTTGTGCAGCGGATCTACAGGGATGATGTGTTAGACCGTATTAAGCAGAGGTGCGATTTGTTTACCTACCCAAGTTCTTGTCTTTGAACTAGGATCAAATTGTGATTTTTCTGTCATAGTTCTGGTTGGTTTTAGTTATATACTCATTACCTCTGGTTCTGACCTGATTTAATCCTGGTTTACAACATTGTTATTTAAGTTCAGAGTTATACCTAATTAATATGTTAATGATGTAATTTGTTACCTGGATTTGCATTTATACCCTTACATACAATCACACATAAAATGATATATTCACATGATTAACTGTACATTTCTTTAAATAACACAATCTCTTGAGCTGTATCTGTGTGATGACACAGTATAGCAGTATGTTCAAAGGTTTTTTTAAACTCGTTTTCATGTCTGTCAGTGTATCTACATTGAAATACTGATGAGACTTTGTTTTAACAAATAAATGAAGAGGTGACCTAAAAAGCTAATATGGGAATGTTATCTATAAAATAGTTTTACAAGAACAATTGCTTACTCAATAACTTAAAACACACAAGATGGTGATTTACAAAAGTATTCATGTTGTTCGATTTTTTTTACATAACCATATACAAGATGTTTGATTATGAAAATTACTATTTACAAATGATTATGATGACAATTTGTTTTACTACGAAAAATCACACAAACAACATAGAACTGTAAATTGTAAATCTATTTCCAATGGCAAATTAGGATTTAGTGGCCCAGGCTTTAACAAGCGGACCATTTTGGTGGTTGACCAAAATGCAGGCAACAGCAAAACGCTGATTACCAGTGAGCGAAAGGGGAATGACTGTACTGAACAGTTTGTGTTCCTTCACCCTTCGAATGATTCGCTCGACATGAACTCTGAGCCTCGCAATGGACTTCTGGTCTTCTTTTTAAGAAAGGCAGGTATATGGATATGCAAGGTACAATATCTTCAATGAGAAAACCTTTGTCAACCATGATGGCCATTGATGGGTTCAGCAGTGAGATCGGACCAGACTGCTTCAGAATCTCCTTGTCACTGATGCTGCCTTCGTACAGAGGAGACACAAGCATCACTGGTCCGTGAGGCGATATTCCCATCAGGCCCTTGAATGTGCAGTGAGACTTGTAGCTGGAGAAGACTTCGCGTCAGGAGTTGGACAGCGGAGTTCAGGATGACGTAGGTGTCCGGATATTGGTGGAAAACCTCTGGCATCTTCTCTCTGATGATCTTCTCATCCAGCCAAATGCCCACAGCTCCGAGCACATTGTAAAGGAAGTTAGCCCAGGTGTTGATCATTCGGCTCACAGTTTCCGAATCTATGGGCCAAATCCTTCTGCAGCAGCCCCAAAGACAAGTAGGTCATGAAAAGGAAAAACTCATCGATGGGCTGAAGTGACTGCAAAAACATTAAAGATTGATATATTAACACATAACTGTGTAATCACATCAATTCATTCAAGTTATATATTAGAGCTTCATCGTTCAATGAATATTAGTTAAAAAAGTCAAATCAAAATCATATCACTGTTGGATTCACAGCTTGGCTTTGGTTGCAGCTCCAGCTCTTGTGGCACGCACAACGTCGTGTACCGCTGACTCTATCTGGCTCCACAAGGACATCCGGTGGCCATAACTTGCAAACCTGCGTTTGAGACATATTAGGTTAGTGATTCATCCTTTTTCTTCTACAACTGTGTGTTCACAGTTTGGCCTGTAGGTGGCACTATTAAACCATAATGTGAGGTTACTTTTATTTAGTTATTAAACGTGCAAATCAATGCTTTTCAAAATATTTGTCATTCATGTTGGATCATATAAGGACAAAAAGACTGACTTTATAAGAGATCTTGAGCTCCACTACAAAAGGCTAAGCAGCCCGAATCCAGCAGCTGAAATGTAAACAATCTTGAGGCAACCATTTCTACCAAACTGTAAACATTCCTCTGTTTATCAGTGACAGAGAACAGAAAACAAATACATAAATAAAGAACTGCATGTTTACCTAAACATGTCTCCCATATCCAGTTCATGGTAGTATACCCACTTCTTCTGTAACTCACCATCTTTCGGAAAATTGTGAAAACTTAAAAAAAAAAGAGTTACACCTTGACGATGCTGTGCATTGTGGTACACAGCAGTGGTAGCTGTGCTGTCCTCTCTCCTTTCGAATGAAAACTTAGTCCTCTTGGATGTCATCTTGTACCCACACGCGCGTGTGTGCGAACAATTTAAAGTTTAACACAATGGAAAAACAAGATACCTGAAGTAGTTGTAACAATTGTCAAACGCAACGGAAGACCACAGGCTAGCTTCAGCAGGACCGGAAAAAGGTGAAATTCCTCCGGAAATACGTCACGCGGCCCTTTGCCTGTGACATCGAGATGTACCGCTCTCCACCAATCACAAAATTCAAATGCAGTAGCCACCGTTCAACCCTAAGGGGGCAGCACTAAGACGTTTTTAGAGCAAAAAGTGTAGAATTAAACAAGTCTACATGAAAATGTAAAACAATCCCCAGAAACTGAAAGACTGCATTGGTAAAGACCCATTTATTCGGGAATTGTGCCGCTCAAGGTGGCAGCATGTTGGAGTCGCTCTGTTAATTTGGTTCATATTTTTTTCTTTTTTTAAACTTTTATTCTTCCATTTCTGGTAGAAACATTGTTTTTGTGGACAACTGTTCTCTCTGGTTTTGAATGCTGTGCAGCTGGAAGGATTTTTGCTGATACCTTTTATTTTTGGACATTTGTTATGTTGCATAACCATGGCAACAAGGTGGTTTACAACTGGCAGCAGCTGATTAACGTCACAAAAGCTCAAATAATACCTCAACTACAGCCACAAAACCCCGATGAGTTGAAAAGAAGACGCCATAGATCCAGAGCATCCTCTACATCAGACTGACACGCAACTACAGAGCGTCTTCAGTCAGAGGCTTCTTCAGATCTGCAGACTGCTACAGGAGATCATCCCTACCCACAGCCATCAGCATCTACAAGAAACCTATGAAGAAACTTGCATAATGAGTTACAACAACATTTAATTTCCCTTTGGGATTAATAAAGTAATTTTGAATTTGAACTTTGAATTTGAATTATACAGTTTAGAAGCAAAAAAAAGTTGTTTTGGGGTTTAGTTACACTTTAGGTCAGCGCTCAGACGTGTGTGAATAAAAATGAAAAAAACAAACATTTAAGGGCTTTATTTAATTACAACAAAAAAGTCTATGTTTGTTTGAGTCTGTATCCTGACAGTACATTTTAACATTGTCGCAGATATAAGCGGCACACAACAAGCAGACGGCTTCAACAACAGAACAAGCTCGATGACAGGAGATCACAGATGGACTGATTTCGTCTGATCTTGTGCTTCACTGATTGGATGATCACTGTCCAATTATAGTGGCAGTTTAAATAGAGGGCTGGGTTAATTATAATACAACAAGACGCCGCTTTTTACGCGTGTTGTATTGGCATAAAACGCAGTTTTTTACGCGCGTAGAAGAGTGGAAAAACAATTAACGCAGCATAAAGCAGCGTTTGAGGACCACGAAAAACATTTTACGGCGTTTACGAAGCATTATATTACGGCGCTTTGACGATAAAAGCGACGTTTTATACGCCGTTTTATTGTAAACGTGCCAATAGAGTGGCGATTTTTGACTCCAATGGTTTGTCATACTCAACAAGCTTACTGAAAAAATTGACGACTTCGGTTGTTCAATTAACAAAGAACTCGGTCATGATTGCGAGCATTGCAAAGCTTGCTGATTATCAATGCTGCAGATATTAAGGACTGTAAGACCAGTCTGAGAGAGCCAGAGAAGACGGTTCCTGGTGTCACTAAAGAAACCGAGAGGCTGAGAGAGAGAGTAATAGAACTGGAGCGCTATAACCTAAAGCTGCAGGGGCTGAAAGAGAGACATGATGGAAATACGCGCTGTGGAGTCATTAATATACTGGCTAAAGTTGCACCGAAGTGTGCTTCTGTTCTCAACAACTCTGTGGACACTGTTCACCGCCTTGGAAAGAAAGAAGATGGTAAAAATCGACAGATCCTCATCCAGTTTACTATGAGGCACCTCCGAGATGACCTGTGGAAGGCGACTAAAAACCCCGGGGTCTGCAAGGAGCTAGGAATCCACTTCAAAGAGGACTACTGCAAGCAAGACCGGGAGGCCCCGCGCTGCAGCCTGGCCGAAAATGGAGCTGGCTAGAGCCGCTGGGAAAAGCGTCTACTATCGAGGTCACGTCGGCTACATGGACAGCGTCAGAGTGATTCTGGACATATGGAGCAGGGCAGCTGCAACAACGGTATCAGCACCAAAACAGAGTAAATCCCCGCTGTAATGCAGAATCAATAGAATTCACATTAGTTCATTGTAATCTGCACAACGTATCGGTTCTATAGTGTTATAGGTCTAGAATGTTCTGACAGTTTGAAGGGTTACAACCTAAACAGGTATTCATTTCCTATTCGTTTGTCTTCCTTTCTTTGTAATTATTCTTTTGTTTCTTTAAATGTTAGGGGATTAAGAGATGATGTCAAAAGAAAATCAATGTTTCTATTCTGTAAAAACTCCAAAGCTAACTGCAAACTCTTACAAGAGACACACTCCAACGACTCTGATTCAAGGTTCTGGTCAGACCAGTGGGGAGATAAACAACTTTACAGGTACTATCAAAAACATTAATAAAGATGAGCACGCACGTTGGATAACATGTGTATTAGACATTGAAAATAGTCTATTAATACTTGGGAATATCCATGGTTATAACTCTGCTAGTCAAAACAGGACTCTACTGCAGGAACTCTCCAACAATTACAAATCTTAGCCAAAAATTCTGTACTTCAAAAATATTATTAGGTGGAGATTTTAACATGGTTTCAGATGAGTGGTTAGACAGGTCCCCATCTAAATTTGATACACACCACTTAAATCCAATGCTGCAAAATTTCTGTCTAAGCCTCAATTTACCTGATCCTTGGCGTCTCGCTAATCCCAATAAACAAACAAATGTTTTCATGGAGTAAATTGGATCAATCCATCAAATCCCGCCTTGACTTCTGGTTAACCTCAGATGATATCACTCGGTTTAATATGAGCACTGATATATCTGCTGCCCCCCTGACTGGTCACTGCATCATACAAATAGACCGGCGCAGAGCCGAGGGTGCTGGAGGTTAAACTCTAATCTTCTACACAGGGAATCTTTCTGTGAAGAAGTTCAACAGGAAATCTCAAATGTTTATAATGGTACAGTATAATTGCAATTAAACACAGTAAACATTTAGCTTCAGTTAGCGGACAAAATGAAACGGATGCTATCAAAGAAATGAACCACATTTACAGTAAGTCTATCCTGAAGGACGCTGACAAGCAAAGACTTAATACCCTCCAAACCTGCTTAGACAACATGTACACTAACAGAGCTAAAGGAGCATTCATAAAGTACTGCCTACTTCTGCCGTCTTGAAAAACATAGGCAAAAAGAAAAATGCTGTTAAAAGTTTACTTATTAATGGTAATCTTGTAATGCACGGATCCTAAATTAATCTCAAAAGAAATGTCTAATTTTTACAGTAGATTATACTCCTCGTCCTACTCTAAGGAGGACGCAGATTCATTTTTTCACTCTATATCTGCGTCGATTCCCAAAATCGAAAATGTTGTTTATGGAACTCTGTGAAGCAACCATTACCATAGAAGAAGTAGATATCGCTGTCAAAACGTTATCTGTTGACAAAGCCCCAGGATGTGACGGCTTAACTTGTAACTTCTATAAACACTTTTGGGATCATCTTAGAAAACCTATTTTTGAAATGTTGCAGGAATCCATCACAAATGGAGCTTTGTCTCCAACTATGAAACAAGGTGTTATTACCCTAATACCTAAACCTGGAACAGATCCCACCCTTCTTGATAATTTGAGGCCCATTACGTTACTAAACAATGATTACAAGCTTTTAGCTTCACAAATAGATTAAAAGCTGGTATTAATCAAATAATCTCAGATACCCAATCTGGCTTTATAAAAGGTCGATCCGTCCACAACAACATCCGGTTAGTTATGCACTTAATTGATTACAACCATTTGATTGTAGGAACCATTTATTTTGTTTCTGGATTTCTATAAAGCGTTCGACATGATGGAGCATAATTCTATGAATACTTTGGTTTTGGAGAAAATTTCCTTAATTTAATTAGACTTCTATACAAAGATACAAATAGCTCAGTATCTATGGTTCTTCTCATAGGTTTAGCATAAACAAAGGAATCAAACAAGGTGACCCTATCTCTCCATTGTTATTTATTGCGGCTGCAGAGATCCTCTCAATTCTGATTAACAGTGACCTTGATAAATTAGAGGTTTCTGGCAAACAACTCTCAATCAGCCAGCTTGCCGATGACACCGCTATCTTTTTAAACAAGCTTGACGAGATCCCCAAGACCCTTCAAATAATTAACACCTTTTCTAAAGCTTCAGGACTCAGTCTCAATATTAATACATGTGAAATTTTACCTTTAAAAAAAATGCTGGAAACTTCTATCTGCAATATTCCCATAAAAACTACAATCAAATATCTAGGAATGCATATATCTAGTAGCACCCAAGAATTTGAAAACCTCAATATATGGAATAAATTAAAGGACTGTAAAGCACAACTTTTTAAATGGCTTCACAGAGACCTCTCAATTTTTGGCAGAATTGTTTTGAGTAAAATGGAAAGTATTTCTAGAATGATATATCCTGCTTACTCTATGGCAATGCCAAAAACGTCAATTAAAGGAATTAATCAAATAAATGTTGACCCTATATGGACCCAAAAACCACATTATATTCGAAAAGGAAACTTGGTTAAACCGATCGAGGAGGGACGCCTACAAGCCATCGACTTTGAGTGCTTAAATGCTACCCTCAAACTAAACTGGCTGAAATCCTTTTTAAAACATCCAAACTTTGGTTTCATATTCCTAATCACATTTTCTCTAAATTAGCTGGAATTGATTTCTTACTCAGATGTGACTTTGATCTTAAAAAACTTCCGACTACACTTTCTTCGTTTCACCAACAGGTCCTTAGGTATTGGAGAATGCTTTATAAGCATCATTTTGGTGCCCACAACACACCTATCTGGAACCGTCACTAGATCACCATCAGAAATAAATCGCTGTACAATAGTAGTTGGATGGAAAACAACATATGATCTGTCAGGCATTTATTGAACAACAATGGATCTGTTATAACACGATAGGAATTTGTCTCCAAATATAATATCCAAATTAGTAGTTTAATTACAAAAAGATAATCTCTGCTATTCCAAATATGATGTTGCATTCAACCAGTCAGAAAGTCGGGAATCTCGGCGATGATCCACCATTTCCTTCTACACTCGTCATCAATGGGAAGGACTTTAAAACAGGAAAATGTTCAAATTGTGAAATAAGAAACTCTTTCACTAAGTCATTATTCCCGTTCATATACAACCCAAATAACATTGAGTTACTTTTCCTGTCAAGAGGGGGAAAAAAATCAGAACTTACTATATCAAACTTCCAATTCCTCCCAAAGCAAAGGAGGTTCACTTCAAGATTTTAACAGGTATTTATCCCTCTAATCAATTTCTGAATAAACGTTTTGGAACTGAATGTCCTCCTTGTTCTTTTTGTAACTCGAATGCTGAAACAACAGACCACCTCTTTTTTAATTGTATGTATAGCAACGCTTTCTGGGATGACATTCACTTCTGGTTATTCTCCAAGATACCCAATCTAAAAGAATTCTCCCAACAGGATGTTACATTTGGTGTTTTACACAAAGATAGGCAACATGGACTTGTGCTGAACTCTGTAATTGCTTGGGGTCAATTTTTCATACATAAATGCAGGCATTTGAAATGCACTCCTTACTTCCAGACCTTCTCCAAAGAACGGAGTTGTTACTTTTCCTCACTCTACCTCATGGAAAGACAAACTGCAAATTAACTAAAAGACATTTTGACTAAAAGTGAAATTGTAACCCCCTAACCCTTTTTTTATTTTTTTATCTGTTAATTCGTTTACCTCTGTATCCTCCTTTTGTATTCACGTTTGTCTATTGTCTTGTGAATTAATCGTTGTGCATATGTTGGGATATGTTTGCACGTCTCACATCGCGATTAATCGATTTATGGCCTCTGACCAATGAGCACAGGCGCGTTTTGCCGATTGCAGTTCCTCTGACGGCCACATGAGTGCGCTCTCTGCAGCACTCTCAGCAAACTCTGCTTTAAAGGTTCACCAAAGAGAATTTAATGCGACGATTTTCATGTGCCACAAAAAAGGAGCTTCACGCTCCTATTGTCTAATTTTACGTAAGTATTTCTTGGATTCCCAGCTGCCAGCGGCAACCATTGTTAATTTTGACAAGAAATTTAAATTTAGTTTTAGTCTCGACAAAAATTAATTTCAGTCAGAATTTATTCATTAGATTTTTTAAAATAATTTTATGTTATTTTAGTCCTAATCGGTGAATTGTCACACACCTTAAGCCACACCCACTGTCTGATGGGGAAGGCTAATAAAATTTTTTTAAAAATATGCATTTCATAAACTGCATATACTTCCTTCCCATTTTAATAATTAACGGCACATTTAAGTCATTACTTATTGAATTGTGGCACTTTTTGACCTCCATACATCCAAAATAAAGGACGGAACACCTTAAGACGGTGAGGGATTAAAACAAATCCAGTATATTTCTCTATTTTATTTCACACATTTACAGTCACCAACAGAGACAGAAATCAGTCCATCTGTCCGCCACTGTGAGCTCAGAGGCTCTGCAGCTTCTCCAGGATGAAGCTTCCGGATGGGGCGCTGGTGAAGATCGTCCCAACGAAGACGCGTGTCCCCCAGAGGGGATGCCGGATCGCCCTGCAGCAGCCCAGGTCCTCGAGGTGAAAGCCCAGCTGAGAGTACCTCTCATCCGTCTCAAACAGCGTGTTGTTGGTGTAGGAGCCGAAAAACGCCAGACCGGAAGAAGGGTCGATGAAGTCGGCCCAGAAGCCCTCACCCTGCAGAGCCAGGCACATCTCCTCGGCTCCACGGACGAACTTCTCCAGCATCTGCTCCCTCTCCTGCTCCACGGCGGCGCTCCATGACGTCATGTCGTTCTGCGTCCTCTGGGTCACCGTGACGACCAACACGTCAGAGGAAGGAGCCTCGGGGAACATGGAGAGGAAATCTTCCCTGAATGGATCCGGGCAGGAGAGGACGGCGCACTCCACCCTGGAGTCGGGAAAGGAAAGATCCGATGCGGGAATCTTCTGGGAATCATCTCCCCCTGGGAGCGTGTTCCTCCTGCTGTGCTCCAAGTCTCCCTCCAGGGGGCAGTGTACGCCCACTGCGTCAGACAGGTAAAGGCGACGGCCCAAGAGGTCCGGACCGGCCGGGTTCTGGTCGGATCCAGTGGGTCTGATTCTGACCGGACCAGAGCTCCTTACGGGGCAGGATGCAGCAGCAGCAGAGGCGGCTCTGCCTGCAGCCATGCTGTGAACCAGCACGTTAATCCCGGAAAGGTATCGGACCAGCCTGGTTCTGCCGGACAGAACCGGACTCAAACAGGCCATCCTACCGAACCTCTGCCTGCAGCTGAATCTGGGTCTTCTTCCGTTTCTTCAGCGTCTTTCAGTTAAACAACAATAACTCCCTGCGTCCTTGTAAACTCCCTCTCGCACATGCGCATTTCCGACCTGGTGCTTCTTTACTTTAGGGGTTTACAGTCGGGTTAGTCCGCCCCCTAGTGGTCTGGAGCGTAAACTCCACGTTTATTACTTTTGACTTTACTGCAATTGAAGAAATTGAGCCAAAAAAATTAGTTTTTTTTAAAAAGGACTTTGATTTATTCTGTAAATCCCTTCAACAAATAAAAAAAATATAAATGTCATAAAACTTTTCAATTATCTATCATTGTTTTTGAATTAATGCCTTTTCCCCCATTTTTAAAAATATTTTTTGCGTTTTTATGTAATGGATTATTTTGTGTTGCTTCCTTACATTTGTACTGTGTTTTTTCGCTGCTTAGACTGTTCCAGGTTTTTTTTGTTTTTTGCGAGAAGTTGTAATACCATATGTTTTGTTCTGTAATTTTGCATATTTCAATAAAAAAAGAAAAATAAACTTTACTGCAATAACCTTTATTTATAAACCATAACAGACAACAGCGCAGTACAGTAACAACGTGATCAAACACATGGTGAGGGTGTGTATAGCCTATAAAATTAAACATGTTAGGAATATAGAGATGGGTGGTAACTAGTTATATTTGCTTGAGTAACCTTTAAGGAAAAAAACAAAACTTTTAGGAGTAGTTTTCCAACAACATCCTTTTTACTTTTACTCGAGTAATGTTTTTATAATGTATCGCTACTTTTACTTGAGTAACATTTCTGGATACTCAACCCACTGTAAATAACTTATTTGAAGGAAGAACAAACATTTTAACCAAAAATGCTGGAGACACAGACCTACAGTTAATGTGAAAGTGAGGCCTCTTGCTTCTACACAATCTTTGTTTGTTTTAATGATATTTTACCCTATTCTAACATTACCTGCTGTAAGTAGTGGTTTCAAAAGTTTCACATTGAAAAAATAATATTTGTTAAAGTATTCCCCCTGCTTAAAATGTGTTCTTTTGTAAAAATGTTATATTTTTTTTCATTTTAGTCTTTAAAATAGTAGAATTTCCACATAACTTTATGCTTTTGTCTGATGACATCGTTGTAAAATATTAAATCAGATGTTATGATCAGTAACTCACTAAGTAGAATAATCACCAAATACTTTCTTACTCCTTTCTTGAATGACTAATTTTTTACTTTTACTTGAGTAATAATATGTTGAAGTAGTGCTACTCTTACTGAAGTAAAATTTTTGGCTACTCTACCCACTTCTGTATGAATTTAAATAAATAAATGATGGAGAACCTACGCTGCTTTCCTGCGGGTGTTGCCTATCGCAATATGGCGGCAACGTCTGACGTACGATTCTGACGCTCCAGCGTGCGTCACCCGGAAAACGCGTGAAAGGGGCGGGGCTTGAACCCGGCGTTCTGAAGCTGCTAGCCATGCTGCCACTAGCTCCGTGAAAGTGCCTGTTTCCGTTTAATTTTCGGGTTTTCGGCCAAAATGTCGTCGATAATCTCAGACAGCAGCGATAATGTGAACGAATATTCGGCGCTGAAGGAGGAACTGAACAGAAAGGTTCGTTTAAAAACAAGTTTTTCTGACGGCTAACATGCTAACAGAGGAAGAGAAACACTCGTAAATGTGCGCTGGATGTTTTTATGTATTCAAGGTTAGATCATTTATTTTGTGATTATTGTGACTTTTAAATGACTGTTATCAGCTGTGAGTGTTTCTCTATTTTTAGGTGAAGGAGCAGAAGATTGTTGTGGACGAGCTCTCTAATCTGAAGAAGAACAGGGTGAGCAGTGACGTTAGCCTACAGCACACCGTCACAGTCTGACGTTAGATCATTTTAACATTTATCTCTCTGTGATGGTTAATATCTTTGGAGTGATATATATGGGACCAGGCTGGGTGATTCACACGTCACAGACTGGGTTTGGAAGGTTCTGCTATTAGTGAAGAATAATCTAATCCAGGTTTGAAGAGCCTAAGTGTTCTAGTTGTTAAACTAGAGCTGATTAAAGAGGCTTAAGGTGACAGAAAACAAGGTGGAATTGGCATTTAACAGTTTCCAGAATCAGAAGTTAATTTCATCCACATGTTTTAGGCAAAACAAGTTTATTTGTGTAGCTCCTTTTATATACGACAGCCAACTTCTACTGGTAGCAACAGACGGTTTTATGCAGGAGGATAACATTATTATTATTATTATTAGGGATGCACTGCTATAAATGTTTGTGCTGATATAACAGCCGATAACCAATTTTTACAGATGTATTTTATATTTCGCTTTTTTTGAGACGTGAAACAAAACTATCCCGCTCTGACACTGGACTATAAATGTCTGTTTATGTTTCAGAAACTCTACAGACTCCTATCTGAGCCCCGATGTCTCGGCTGCGTCTTAAACCCTTTAACACCTAAGCCTCAAAATGTCCGTCTGGCATTTTTTTCTTTTTTAAAGTATAAAATGGGCTGAACATTTCACATGAGGAAATGCTTTGGCTCCTTTTTCCAGAAAACTTGGAAATGTCAATATATGGCATTATTTTTCAATATACTGCATCCTAATCCAGTGTAAAAACAGTTTGAAATGAAGAAAAACACAAAATTGGAATTAAATTTGAGTTTTATTGATGAGAACACATTGCAGATGAACATGAAGTACAGATTTTTCATCATGAATTAACAATTTCAACAGTATAGAACATATTTGCAAATATCTTTTCTTCTTTTTCTCTCACTTGTGGGAAAAAAAACCAGGCCAATAATTAAAGCTATGCACAGACGGGTTCTTCCCCTCCCTGCATATCTCCTCATACTTCCCTTCCTGATGGTTCAGCCAGGAACAGTTCCTGTCTACCTGTAAGCACAGATCCACCTTGCAGCTCTCACACTTGGACTCTGATCAACCGCCTCCCAAAGATCAGAGACTTTTGGCCTTCTGGAACGATTTTCCATGAAGAACTTGCTGCCACCATCTTGTCTCGAGATCAGTTCATGGTCATTCTGACCAACATTCGGATGAGTGACCCGGAGAAAGATCCAGAAAACGAAGACAAAAAGGCCACAGAAGATTATGACCACCTCCACCAGGTCAGATCTCTGATGGAAATGATTGGCGCAAGGTGGAGGGTCTTCATCTTGCAGTGGATGAAAGAATGGTGGCAACCAAGGCCAGGCTGGGTATCAAACAGTGCATGAAAGTCAAACCACCAACGAAGTGGGGGCTGAAGTTTCTGTGTTTTATTTTTTATTTTTTTTGCTCTACCTCAGTCTTCCACCTGGGATGATGTGGTGAACGGCTTTGGTCCCTCCATCCCTTCAGCCTCCTCCAGTAGGCACCAGAGATCCTACTCTTCCTCTCCCAGTACTTCCACAGGAAACCAGCTGCTCCTCATCACATCAGACTCTAAAAGTAGTGCAAAAAGAAACTAGAAAAAGTTGAATTTCCTGCGAAAATGCAGTGTGAATGCTGTAAGCTGAATTTATTTGCAGAAAATGTCTGAAGTTTTTCAAGTCAACTATAGAAGACTTGCTGAAGTTTAATAAACAGCAACAGCAGAAGAAAGAAAAATAGTGTGGCAACCCTATCACAAAGAAAAACTGTCACAACAAGCTAAAATGCCATTGTTACCTAAAATCAGCTAAAATCCAAATATTACCCAAAACGCTAGTAGTAGCATGTTGAGAAACAGTAACATGTTGGTTTAAAAAAAACGTAATCTTTTCATAACAACAATATTACTGAAAATTATCCAAAATGCTAATATTAGCTAAAATACTAGTGGTAGCATGTTGCCAAACACAAACATGTTGGTTAACAATAATTCAATCCATTCAGTATAATTAAAAATAAGCTTAAATGGAAGTGTTAGCTAAAATTAGCTGAAATGCAAATGTTAGCTAAAATACTAGTGGTAGTAAGTTGCCAAACACAAACATGTTGGTTAACAATAACAAAATCTATTTAGCAAGGTAACCTTAGCTGTTAAGTCAAAATTAGCTTAAATTTTGATACTAACTGTAATACTAGTGTTAGCTTAAATACTAGTGGTTGTATGTTGGCAAACAGTATCATGTTCGTTACCTAACTTAATCCTGTCAGTATGTTAACATCTTCCCAAAATGCAAATATTAGCGAACATTAGCTAAAATACTAATGTTAGCTTAAATGTTGATTTTAGCTTAAATGCTAGAGATAGCTCTTTGGTAAACACCAACATGTTGGTTAACAGTATCTCAATCCATTCATTATGTTAAGTCAAAATGAGCTAAAATTCCGTTGTTAGCTTGAATGAGCTTAATTGCTATTGTTAGTATAAAAAAAAAAAGATTTGCAGCATGGTAGCAAACATGAACATATAGGTTAACATTAACTCAACCCATTCGGTATGTTAAAATCAACCCAAAAACCAAATGCTAGCTAATATTAGCTAAATTTCTAATGTTAGCTAAAATGCTAATGTTAGCTTAAATGCCACAGAAAGCATGTTGGCAAACACTAACATAATCGTTACCATGAACTTAATCCTTTCAGTATGATAAAATCTTCCTCAAGTACAAATATTAGCTAACATTAGCTGAAATGCTAATGTTAGCTTGAATGTTATTTTTAGCTTAAATGCTAGAGATAGCATGTTGGTAAGTACCAGTATGTTGGTTAACATTAACTCAATCCATTCATTATGTTAATTTGCAAGTAGTTGCTGCTTCAGCTTCTTCAAACTAAAAACCATCCAGGTAAGTCTGTGGTGGATTCGCGGGCTTCCTGCAACTGCGGGAGGCAAATTACCGTAATAACACTGCAGGGTTCAAAAAGCGCAAACTGTATTCTTTCTAAATCTGTTTCAGTCTTTCTGATAGCACAAACCGTTGCAGAGTTACGGTAATGCAAAGTGCGCAAGCAAAAATGTGTCGGCGACGACACGTTCGGTGTTAAAGGGTTAAAAACCTGAAAGCTGTAAATGTCGACATGTTGCATGATCTCCATTTGTTCATTTTATTATTACTACATAAAAACATCCAGCATGTCTGAACCAGGAAGGTTGGATTTTGGACTGAAGGTGAAATGGATGTTTTCACTCTGAACAAATGGTCATAATTAATAAACCAGAATAAAAATGTTTTTTTTTTTTTTTCAATGAGTCTCGGTTGTCCAGAGGCCCCTGGGCCGCCCTTTGGACTGGACAGGCCCTGCTCAAAGCTATAAATGTTGGTGGGTTTTAAAGTTAGTCTGCATCCAGGTTCTGGTGCCTTTTCTTTTTGTCAAAATGAAAATGAACAACAAATAACTAATAATAAACATGTGACATGATGCAAGACAAGAAAATATTAGCAGGAATTTGAAACTAAAACAATAAATGGTTTGACTCTGATTGTTGCTGTTTTTCCACCTGAAATGGCTCCAAAGCGACAAATAAAAAAGAAGGCATGAAGGAGGTCAAAGGTCAAAGTTCTGGTTCCAAGGTCTTGTTGCCTTGTTTTCAGAAGCATTCAGTCGTATTCAACCTGCAGATGTTCAGAGGTGGTCCGGCATTCCTGGAAATGAAGCTTAAAATATGAAAACCTGTTTTCTTGTTGATCTTGATGAAGATTTTTTTGTTTTCATTCCTTGTAGAAAGTTTACATCCAGCAGACGAACAGCAACATCTTCTTCCTGGCGGACCGAAGTCAGACTCTGAGTTCATGGAAAAGTAAGATCCGTTTTTTTCCACGTCGTCTCTTCTGTCTCTGACGGAAATCTACGACGGAGTAATGGGGGTCGTAGACAAAAGAAAAATATTTTGGAGTAAACTTTCACCCAAAAAACTCAGAAAGTTTGAGATTAAGTTCATATATTTTCCCCAGAAAAGCGAGAGAAACATTTTCATTATTTAAGCTACCCCAGATAAAAAAAAAAAGGTTTTAAATCAGTTATTTTTGACAAAAGATGCCATTCCTGTAATATTTAGGTGTTGCGTTTACAACATGGGCATCTGGAAATGTTCAAGTCTAAAACCAAGGGCTCTCCAACAGGCACGCAACGAAGGACGGAGTACAGCCCAATTTTTTAACTATCCGTCTGTGATTGGTCGGCCCAACATCATTTCACCAGAGCGGTGCTCTATAGTCGATGTAATCAGTAGCCAGTTGATCTAATCTGGTGTTTTGGTGATGTTGAACACCAGGAGGTGTAGAGAACAACAAAAGAGACGCTGAGTTTGTTTGTTTATATGCGTTTTTTAGAAGATTCTATGAGCGGAACTGGTTAAAAGTTCTTGAGCGTTTAAATGAATGGAACTGGACTTTTCATGTTGCCTTAATTTAAACTCTTAAGTATATCATGTCCTGGATGACTGAGAATCTACACCCATGTTTCTAGTAAAAAGCTTTCCAGATCAATCTGAACTCGCTCTCTGTCGGCCATCGCTCCTTCAGTGGATGCGCGTTTACAAGCTGAAGGAAATAAACTGTCGTCGACCAGAGACGTCACTGCAATGGTAGGCAGACCTGCCAGAAAAGGTCTGCGCCCCCTGCTGTCCTGGAGGGGAACAGCTTTGCAACGACGGAGAAGTATAAAATGAAAATGTTTCCGTCAGTAGATGTGGGGGCAAAGTTGCTGACGGAACAGTATAAACTAGGCTTTAGGCTACACTTGAAAACATCCAGATGCACATCTTTTAAATTTAACACTTACATCGGGCGTTTTTCTCTCTAAAATCTGTGATTCTCAACAAACTTCAAAGTTTTTTTTCTGACAAATGTATGTTTTTTTCTTTTCTTAACTTTACAGTGTTAGTAAACATCTTAGATTAAATGCTGGTAAATAATGGAGTATTATGAGTTTAATCTTGCAGATTTTCCACTGTTCTAAATCAGACAATTTTCGAGTTTTTTTTCTTCTAAAGAATCTGAAAAATTAATCAAAAAATTTCTGTGGTTTTTTTGGTCGAAAATTTACTCCCCAAATCCTTTTCTTTAGTCTATAGCGGCCCTAATCGTCCGTAATAGAAATCTGATCCTGATCCCGTCTGTCTGCAGAGGATCTGGACTACATGAAGAAGGAGCTGCAGGATCTGTGACATCGTCGCCATCATGTGCGGCATCTTCTGCCAGCTGGGTCCGTCCGCGGCCCGGTTCGAACGGGACCAGAAGGTCCAGGACAACCTGCGGAGGAGGGGACCCGACTCGGGCCGGGACGTCGCGGTTACAGGCTCCGGCTACCGCTGCTTGTTCTCCGCCCACGTTCTCCACATGAGGGGTGCCCTCACCCCTCAGCCTCTGCGGGACGCCGCCGGGAACGTCCTGCTGTGGAACGGGGAGGTTTTCGGAGGCCTGCCGGTGGATCCCGGGGAGAACGACGCCGCCGTCGTCTCCCGGAGGCTGGGGTCCTGCAGAACGCCGGCGGAGATCCTCTCGGTTCTGTCGGCCGTCCGCGGGCCGTGGGCGCTGGTTTACCACCAGAGGGCGGAAGACCTCCTCTGGTTCGGGAGGGACTTCTTCGGCCGGCGGAGCTTGCTGTGGGCGGCCGCCGCGGGCACGTTGACCCTGACCTCGGTGGCGGCCCACATCCCCGGGTCCGAGCCGTGGAGTTGGAAGGAGGTCCCAGCAGCCGGAGTGTTCCGGGTCGACCTGAAGGAGTTCGCGGGAAGCCGTTCGGTTCCGCTGGAGGTGTTCCCTTGGGATCGTGCAGATTGTCCCGTCAGTCCGGACTCCCTTCCCGGCGACTGCAGCGTGTTCATGAACCGGGCCGGCCTCGCTCTCTCCTCCCCAGTCTGTCCTCTGAACGCTTCGCTTCCCGCTTCGTCGGGCGCAGAACCGCCTCCAGAATCCGGCCCGTCCGTCGGGGAGCTGCTGGCCAGAGGGGAGCGGCCGGAGGAGACGGAGCTTCTGATCGGCGTCCTCTGTGAGGCGGTGAGGAGACGAGTCCGGCCTCCTCCCGGTCGCTCCGCGGGAGTCGCTCTGCTTTTCTCCGGGGGGGTCGACTCGATGATCCTGGCTGCTCTGGCGGACCGCCACGTTCCCGCTCATCAGCCCATAGACCTGCTCAACGTCGCCTTCAGGCTGCAGGAGCCAAAGAACCAGAAGAAGAAGAAGAGCGACCCGGCTGCTGCCCTGACATCCGATCCCTTCGACGTGCCGGACAGACTGACGGGAAGAGCCGGCCTGGAGGAGCTGCGGGGCTTGAACCCCGACAGGCGCTGGAACTTCGTGGAGATCGACGTGACTCGGGAGGAGCTGCAAGAGATGCGGCGGGAGCGGATCCGTCACCTGGTGCATCCCCTGGACACGGTGCTGGACGACAGCATCGGATGCGCCGTCTGGTTCGCCGCCAGAGGAGCCGGCGTGGTGGTGGAGGACGGCGCTCCGAGGGCCTTCGCCTCCTCGGCCAAGGTGAGCTTCAGGGTCCAGGAGTGAAACCGGCCGGCTGTGCAAAAGTCTTCATCTTCCTTTAACGTTTTGAAGCAGGGATGATGGCTGTGGATTCATGGGAAAATACAGGAATTACGTCATCATCCATATTTATGCGGTGAATCATGAAATGCGACCATAACGGGTCACAAGCCAGTGCCAGAGTGTTGTGTCAGGAAGGGCATCCGACATGAAAGCTCAGCCAAATCAGGAACGTGAACTCCATGAACAGTGAACAGGATGGAAATGGAGGTTGTAAATACTTTCTTCCAGAAGAGGCAGGAACGTAGGGCGACTGGTAGGAGTGGAGGTAGGAGCATTCGGGTGGATGACATCGGAGATTAGTGACTGCAAGGTGGAGATTGTAGACGGCATAGGATGGTTGGTCTGTAGGATGAAACTGATGGTGAGGAAGGTGAAGAGAGCAAAGACAGGTGGTAGAAACTGAAAAAAGAAGGAGCCACCAGATGACTGGACAGCTACAGCGATTAGAGAGACAGATGGGAGGGTACCAGGTGGGTCATCTGGAAGGAGGAGCGTGGATAAGGAGACTCTGTGGGGAACGATAAAGTCCAGGAGTATATACAGAGAAAGACGTTAGGTCTTACAGCTGTGGAAATATTAAATAACAATAAATGAAAAATGGTTTTAAATGGCTTTGAATGAAAGAGTCAGCATAATGCTGCGATGTACACATGAAGTTTTATTCATAAAAAATAAATTTCATTTCCGGTACAATAAAATAGTGAAAAAAAGTTTTTCTGTTGTGTAAACAAGTAAACCTTTAATTACATTTAAAAAAAAAAACTTTACTTGCATTAAAATCTCCAAAAACCAAATTGATTTTCCTTTTGGAAATTATTTTCATAACTTGTTACACATTTTTATTTTACCGATTTAGCCTAGGGGGAAACAGATCCTGAGAGGTCCGTCAGAAAGTGTTTCCCCCTCTGATTAACAGCGTTCACAGTTCCCTTTAAGCGAGCGCGGCTGGAGCCGAAACGGCTCTGGATGGGGGAATCGTATCGACGTAACACCGGCACACCGGCGTCGTCTGTCTTATCTTATTTTTTCCCCATTTTCATACTTCATCGGGAAGCCAAAGTGTTCCCTAACGGGAGACTTTAATAAAAAATTAACATAGTTTTACACAACTTCCCCGGACACTAAACTCTCCTTTTCCTCGCTGATGACTTCGTCATGTTTCCGTGTGAGATGCTGCATCATCATCATCGCCGTCGTACTCCTGCGCCAGGCAACGTCTGACCTGCAAATGTTGCAGATAACAAACGTCTTTACCTTTTCTTTTCCTTTATTATCCTTTCTTTTTTCATTCCTTTTTTCTTTTTTTATCCTTTTTCTTTTCGTTTTTCTATTTTTCTTTTTTCATTCCTTTATTTCTTTTCCTTATTCTTTTTTTCCGTTTTTCTTTTTTCTATTTTTCTTTTTTCATTCCTTTATTTCTTTTTTTATCCTTTTTCTTTTCTTTTTTCTATTTTTCTTTTTTCATTCCTTTATTTCTTTTCCTTATTCTTTTTTTCCGTTTATCTTTATTCTATTTTTCTTTTTATCTTTTTCTTTTCTTTTTTTTTCTTATCCTTTTTCTTTTTCATTCCTTTTTTCTTTTTATCCTTTTTCTTTTTTTTCTGTTTTTTCATTTTTCCTTTTTTTATCTTTTTTTCTGTTGTCTTTTTCTCTTTTTCCTTTTTCTTTTTTATCCTTTTTCTTTTTTTTCTATTTCTCTTTTTATCTTTCTTTTTTCTTGTTTTTCTTTCTGCTTCTTCTGGCGAGCCGTACTCTACCTTAAGGAAAGATCTCTTTGTAACCAACTGTTAAATATTTTTTAAATTCTTTTCCATAACAGGTGAGAAGTTATAGACACTTGTAATCTTACTGTTTTTAGGGATGTTAATAAGTGGACTAAGTAAGTAGTATAAAGCGCTCCCAAACTTTTGGAGTTTTTATCGTCTTACCTGCTTCTTCCATGCGCTGCTCCGCTGCAGCATATTTGGCAATTTGCGCTCATTGACTGTTAAATAAAGGTTGTTCGGGGAAAAAAAGAAAAAAGTTATGCGACTGGCGACCACATATGGCGTAGTAATCACGCTACACAACGAATCGATGACTAAATTCATTGCCAACGGATTTTATCATCGGGTCTTATCGATTCGTTGTTGCAGCCCTAGAGAGGAGAGCTGTGGCGTTACATGAGACGGTCTGGAGAGTCAGAAGTGCGTTAGTGGTGCAGGACACGTATGTGAGACAGCAGTGAGGTGTGCTGTAGGTAGGAGTGCGTACGCACTGGGAAAAATAAGAGGGACGTCAGCTGTGATAAAAGGGTTTCGGCAAGAATGAAAGGAAAAGTGTAGGAGACGGTAGTGAGGACGAGGGTGGGGGCGGAGCTGGCTCATATAGGGGTGATGATGTCACACAAAGTTCTTTCCTGTTGAATCTGAAATTGGATAGCACTCCCACTGGTGGGGAGGTCAACTATATGTTGTGATTTTTATAACTTAACTGCAGAAAAACACTTCAACCTGTTTCATACTTTAACACATAGAGCCACAAACTACCAGTTATACTTTTAATTTTACTACAAGAATTACTGTCATCATTAATGGTTCCTTATATCCTTATATCTTATATACCGTATATCCCCCCCCAAAAAATGTTGATCTTAGAGAAAGTAGATGTTCTTTAAGAGGGAATGGGATGTTTTAAAAAAAGAAAATAACAACTAATAAAAAAGATGTTTCAGTACAAGTAGTGAGTCTATGGAATAATCTTGATAACTTAAAAATTAAAAAACACGCTACAAACCCTCAAAAAGTGGTTTAAATGTATGACTTTAGAAAGTATACGAGTTTGCTTCCTGTGGCATTGATATGATCAGTTAATTTGGTTTTCGTAGAAATGTCAAGTATATCTTGTTATGTATGAGCTATTGATGCCGTTCATTGTTTTTGTTTAATGCATTGGGTACGCGTAAAGAAGTTGAGCTTCAGTCTTTACCCATTTCGGTCGTGGATCGGGAACAGGTGTGTTCTGGCACTCTGTATGAGCGATTAGTGATCTTTTTTTTTGTGCACACAATCCTGGCCAATAAAGCTGACAAATAAGTATGTAAATTGGGTTAGGCACAATAACTATTAACTTCAGCCTAAACCCTTTCGGTCGTTTAGCACACGAAAATTTTGTAAAGGAATGAAACGGCAGAATAAAACTACTACTAAACTTGAAAACTATGATGCTTTTCTCCTTCGCTATAGAAAAGTGTAGATGTAATGAAGGTCCCTTTTTAATAACGCCTGCAGAGGAGAAGTTTAAACCATAAATGTCCCAAAAAGAGAAGCTGGTGTTTGGAAGGAGTACGGGTTGACTGACTCCATTACTGACCTGATTATTCTGTTCCTGCAGGTAATCCTGACTGGGATCGGAGCGGACGAGCAGCTGGCGGGCTACTCCCGTCACAGAGTCCGGTTTAACACGTCCGGACACAGAGGACTCCTCCAGGAGCTGTCCATGGAGCTGGGCAGGATCTCCTCCAGGAACTTAGGCCGGGATGACCGAGTGATCGGAGATCACGGGAAGGAGGCCAGGTAGGAGAAAACCGGCTTTAACCTTCAGGCTGCATCTGTCTGTCGCTCATAAACCAAAAACGCTGCGATGGAAACATTAACCAGGGACCCCAGGAGGAAGGAAAATAGTTCAGTTTATATTTATGGCGCCGATTCACAACCTGTCATCTCAATAAACATTCAGCAAATATTTAGTTTGAAACTCTGACATATATAAATGAATAAATAACATGGATGCAAATTCAATTGAATTTAAGTCATTTTATTTATATAGCGCCATTTCACAACACATCTCAAGGCGCTCTTTGTTTTAAGCTAGCTTGTTTTGCAGATTTGGTACAGCAACTTTTAAATCCTGAGAATAAATTGGTAATAATCCTGTCAGGTTGGCCTCATTTAAATCTGATTGTAAAGGTTCTTTAGTGGAGGCGTGACTGTCGCAGCTGTCGGCGCCGGGGGACTTCATGGCTACGTTCACGCCGCAGCCAAAATACTTTGCCGCTCATATGTGACCCGTGTCAGATTTAGTTTCATAGCAGGCATAAATCCGATCTCGTCTTGTACGACACGGACGTCGCTAAGCTGCGCCGTGCGAGGCAAAGAACAAAGATGGCGGATACTGGAGGCGGAGCCAGACAACGAGCTTTTGGACTTGATTGGGGAAAAATTCTGAATTTTGAAATGCCAAACTGCTTCACAAACACGAACATCTGCAGCCGCCATTTCTTTTAATACTTCTGTAAACAGAGCACGTTGTTTTCTTCGTCTGCGCGTGCGTGACGCTTCAGAGCCGCGAACCGTTCACGCCTGGAGCGCGTTTTATGTCGCATTTAATGTGAACTAGTGGTGGGCGATATAAATGTAGCCAAAGGTAGAGATTCTGACCATACCGGCCTGCCGCGATCGCGCATTTTGATGATGTCATCAAGGAGGATGAATGCTGATGTTCAGTGTTCGTCTTTATGCCCCATATTACAAGTTTAAAATGTTTTCTATTTAACGGAGAAAATAAAAACCTGTTGAATTTGGAAGCATTTTTTAATTCAAATACATGCAGCTTTATTTATATTAAATTCATAAAGTAGTAAGCAGGAAAGTGGACAATTTTGATCTTTGCGGTTTAAAAAAAAAACATTTAGCTTTTAATTTATTTAAATTATCTTCATCTTTGAATTTTTCTGTTGCATTTTTTTTATTTAATATTTTAATTAATTTAATTTTGCACAGTAAATGTTCTATAAATGGCATTCTAAACATATTTTTTTAAAGTTCTGCTGCAATGTATCTGAAAATTTATCATTTTCATAAACTGTTAATATATAAAGAAAATAGATAGTTACCGCACATGCTTTAGATTATATTGCGAAGTAGCACCAGCCCTAGTGTGAAAAACGGCGCAAAAAAAGGGGGTAATTGAGCAGGAAGACCTGCAGTGTGAGCGTAGCCAAAGATTCTTGTGATCGGGTCGTTAAAATGAACGAGCAGCAAAAAATAAATACATTTTTTCTCTCTCCAGCCTAAACTGAACTTCATTTGTCACCATAAAGACACTGGATTTTTCAGTCTCCTTCATCAGAGTTTTAGCAGCAGCTCTTATTTTATCTTCACTATACATACATGGTGAACTTACGGCTTTTACAATTTAAAAACAAGACAAAGTTGTTGTTTTTTCCTTTTTATTGTTAAATTTGTAAATTAGCAGCACATGAAAAGTGGCGCCATATCAAAGATTTTCTCCTGATGTTTCCTGCTCTCTTTGTGTCCTAACTCCTGATTGGGTTCCGTGTCGATGACATCCGTCAGGTTTCCCTACCTGGACGAGGACGTGGTGAGCTACCTGAACTCGCTTCCCGTCTGGGCGAAGGCGGACCTGACTCTGCCGCGCGGCGTCGGCGAGAAGCTCCTACTGAGGTCGGCGGCGCGGCGGCTGGGTCTGGGCCGGGCGGCCCTCCTGCCCAAGAGAGCCATGCAGTTCGGCTCGCGCGTGGCCAAGATGGAGGACGGCCGTGAAAAGGCGAGCGATAAATGCAGGAGGCTCGTCACGGCGTAGAGACACAGTCACAGATGGGTTTTTCCTCTTGTTTGAATCATTAAAATAAATCATTTTCTATTAAAAGTTGTTCCTGTTCCTTTAAACCATGTAAGGCTTGTCCTCCTTAAGCTCCTCCCTAAAGTACAGGTCACATTCCAGGTAAGACGGCAGGTTTCCGACGTCGAAGCGCCCGGAGATCTCGTGAACGTAAACTGGTTTCCTAACGAAGACAAAGCGTATGAATAAATATGAGCCAGAGCGACGGAGAGGCGTTTGCGGAACGTCAGTACCTCAGAATGAGCCACGACACGAAGTTCCCCGGAGCGTCTCTGGCCTTGATCGGAGCATCCTGATGGAGGGGGAATGTTGGTCAGGATGAGAATCCAAAATGGCTGAATGGTGTCGGAACGTTACCTGTTTCTCCTGTAGGAAGGCGTCCAGCAGGGGGAGACATTCCTGGGAGAGCGTGTAGAAACATGGACACTGTAGAAACGACACAAGGATCTGATTCAGCGCTGAACTTACAGAGTTCAATGTTGGAGTCTGGAGAAAGTATTTACATCCAAGTCTGAGGTCTCTGAGGCTGTAGTCTGAGGCTCAGGTGTCTTGAGGCCGTAGTCTCTGGGGCTCAGGTCTCTGAGCCCCAGGTGTCTGAGGCCTAGACACCTGGTCCTCAGAGACTAAGGCCTCAGACACCTGAGGGTCAGAGACTAAGGCCTCAGACACCTGAGGGTCAGAGACTAAAGCCTCAGAGGCCTGAGCCTCAGAGACCTGAGCCTCAGAGCCTTGGGCCTCAGACGACTACGGCCTCAGACACTTGAGGGTCAGAGACTAAGGCCTCAAGACACCTGAGGGTCAGAGACTAAGGCCTCAGACACTTGAGGGTCAGAGACTAAGGCCTCAAGACACCTGAGGGTCAGAGACTAAGGCCTCAAGACACCTGAGGGTCAGAGACTAAGGCCTCAAGACACCTGAGGGTCAGAGACTAAGGCCTCAAGACACCTGAGGGTCAGAGACTAAGGCCTCAAGACACCTGAGCCTCAGAGACTAAGGCCTCAAGACACCTGAGGGTCAGAGACTAAGGCCTCAAGACACCTGAGGGTCAGAGACTAAGGCCTCAAGACACCTGAGGGTCAGAGACTAAGGCCTCAAGACACCTGAGGGTCAGAGACTAAGGCCTCAAGACACCTGAGGGTCAGAGACTAAGGCCTCAAGACACCTGAGGGTCAGAGACTAAGGCCTCAAGACACCTGAGGGTCAGAGACTAAGGCCTCAAGACACCTGAGGGTCAGAGACTAAGGCCTCAAGACACCTGAGCCTCAGAGACTAAGGCCTCAAGACACCTGAGCCTCAGAGACTAAGGCCTCAAGACACCTGAGCCTCAGAGACTAAGGCCTCAAGACACCTGAGCCTCAGAGACTAAGGCCTCAAGACACCTGAGCCTCAGAGACTAAGGCCTCAAGACACCTGAGCCTCAGAGACTAAGGCCTCAAGACACCTGAGCCTCAGAGACTAAGGCCTCAAGACACCTGAGCCTCAGAGACTACGGCCTCAAGACACCTGAGCCTCAGAGACTTGGTCCTCAGAGACTATGGCCTCAGGCACCTGAGGGTCAGAGACCTGGTCCTGAGAGACTAAGGCCTCAGACACCTGAGAGTCAGAGACTAAGGCCTCAGAGACCTGAGCCTCAGAGACTAAGGCCTCAGTCACTGAGGCCTCAGTCACTGAGGCCCAGGTCTCTGAGGTCGTAGTCTCTGAGGCTCAGGCCTCTGAGGCCTTAGTCTCTGAGGCTCTAGTCTCTGAGGCCTTAGTCTCTGAGGCCTTAGTCTCTGAGGCCTTAGTCTCTGAGGCCTTAGTCTCTGAGGCTCTAGTATCTGAAGCCTTAGTCTGAGGCTCAGGTCTCTGAGGGCTCAGGTCTCTGAGGGCTCAGGTCTCTGAGGGCTCAGGTCTCTGAGGGCTCAGGTCTCTGAGGGCTCAGGTCTCTGAGGGCTCAGGTCTCTGAGGGCTCAGGTCTCTGAGGGCTCAGGTCTCTGAGGGCTCAGGTCTCTGAGGGCTCAGGTCTCTGAGGGCTCAGGTCTCTGAGGGCTCAGGTCTCTGAGGGCTCAGGTCTCTGAGGGCTCAGGTCTCTGAGGCCTTAGTCTCTGAGGCCTTAGTCTCTGAGGCCTTAGTCTCTGAGGCCTTAGTCTCTGAGGCCTTAGTCTCTGAGGCCTTAGTCTCTGAGGCCTTAGTCTCTGAGGCCTTAGTCTCTGAGGCCTTAGTCTCTGAGGCCTTAGTCTCTGAGGCTCTAGTCTCTGAGGCTCTAGTCTCTGAGGCTCTAGTCTCTGAGGCTCAGGTCTCTGAGGCTCAGGTCTCTGAGGCTCTAGTCTCTGAGGCCTTAGTCTCTGAGGCCTTAGTCTCTGAGGCCTTAGTCTCTGAGGCTCTAGTCTCTGAGGCTCTAGTCTCTGAGGCTCTAGTCTCTGAGGCTCTAGTCTCTGAGGCCTTAGTCTCTGAGGCTCGGGTCTCTGAGGCTCGGGTCTTTGCGGTCAGGTGAAGAACTCACCGCTCTCCTGGACTCGGTCTCGGCAGGATGAGGCTTCTCCTTCATGCGGAGGACTCTGAGATCCTGGTCCACTTCCAGGATCCCGTATTTCCGTGTTTCTGCGGAGCGTTTAGAGTTAGCTCCTACCCCTGCAGGAGATGATGCAGACCTCTAGGGGGCGACAGAGCTCACCTTCATCCCCGCAGCGATAGGACAGCACCAGGCAGCTGTCTTCTTCTCGCTTCGCCCGCAGCTCAGAAAACTTCTCTGCTACATCCCTGAGGCTGAAGTCCTCCTTGAAGAGCGTATCGCTGCAGAAACATGTCAGAACCGGGCCTGAGATCCCATCAGAACACGTCTAATGGACCGAGTTTAGAACCGGAGCCTTACCCCCCGATGACGACCACGTGGTCCCGGATGTTGAAGTGCTTCACGGCCAGCTGCAGGCAGCCGACGGCACCGAGACGCTCCTGGGACGGACAGGATTAGATTGGGTTCAGTGGAGATCTGAACCGGCCGAACAGAACCGGTTTAAACGGGTTTAATGATTTTATTTTATTTTTTTACATCGTTGCTTCTTGTCTGATCGTTGAGGACCTGGACGGCTGGGAACTCTGCGGCCCACTCTTCGAACGCAGCCCGATGAAGAGCGTTGGTCTGTGGGGATGAACAGAACCAAGGAGGTCCAATTTACAAAAGGTCTTAAATTCAGTTCCAGTCTAAACTTTATAAACTCAGCAAAAAAAGAAACGTCCCTTTTTCAGGACTGTGTATTTCAACAATAATGTTGTAAAAATCCAAATAACTTTACAGATCTTCATTGTAAAGGGTTTAAACAATGTTTTCCATGCATGTTCAATTAACCATAATCAATTAATTAACATGCACCTGTGGAATGGTCGTTAAGACCTTAACAGCTTACAGAAAGTAGGCATTTAAGGTCACAGTTCTAAAAACGCAGGACACTAAAGAGACTTGTCTACCGACTGTGAAAAACAGCCAAAGAAAGATGCCCAGGGTCCCTGCTCATCTGCGTGAACGTGCATTAGGCATGCTGCGGGGAGGCATGAGGACTGCTGATGTGGCTAATGTCCGCACTGTGAGACGCCTAAGACAGCGCTACAGGGAGACAGGAAGGACAGCTGATCATCCTCGCAGTGGAAGACCACGTGTAACAACACCTGCACAGGATCGGTACATCCGAATATCACAGCTGCGTGACAGGTACAGGATGGCCACAACAACTGCCCGAGTCACACCAGGAACACACAATCCCTCCATCAGTGCTCAGACTGTCCGCAATAGGCTGAGAGAGGCTGGACTGAGGGCTTGTAGGCCTGTTGTAAGGCAGGGTGAGGACTAGGGCCATTCCCCCCAGAAAGGTCCAGGAACTAACAAGTGCCTTGGTGGAAGAGTGGGGTAACATCTCACAGCAAGAACTGACCAATCTGGTCCATGAGGAGGAGATGCACTGCAGTACTTCAAGCAGCTGGTGGCCACACCAGATACTGACTGGTACTTTTTGAGCCTCCCTTCATTCAAGGACACATTATTCTATTTCTGTTAGTCACATGTCTGTGAAACATTTTTAGTTTATGTCTTATGGTGTTGACTCTTTTAGTGTTCATACAAATATTTACACACATTAAGTTTACTGAAAGTAAAAACAGTTGAAAGTCAGAGGACGTTTCTTTTTTTGCTGAGTTTATGATTATGATCAAAATCCGGTTCAGATGATTCTAAATCAAACGAGAAGTTCGGGTTGTTATGCTGAAGCCCAGCAGAACCCTGTTAGAACTTAATCAGAACATCTGATTAACTAGTTGAATTTATTTCAACTGGATCCAAACATTTATTTTAAATCCACAAATTTCATCCAGATTCTTCGCCTGTAATTGTTCCGGCTCAGTTAAACCAGGTCGGATTTAAAGTTGAAACCTGACCCGGTTTCACTCGCTCTCTTACAGTACCTCAAATCGGTACAGCCCAAATGAACAGAACCCTACCGGACCCAATCATCAAAGTTCAGCTTGCTCCTATAGAGATATACGTCTCGGGTCAAAGGTCAGGTTAATTCCAGCCTTTGAGTTTAATAATCCTTTAATGCAGAGGTCCAAACGGTTCAGAACCAGAAGCTAAACCCTGCTGGGCTTCCAGCAGCTTGACGCCATATTTAAATCTGGAGCTGACCGAGCAGCCTCCAAATATCAGGTCTTCACCAACACTGGAACATTTTAACACCTGGTTTTGTCATTTCATTGCCTTGTCGTCGTCGTGGTGCATTTTATTTATTTTTAGTTTGTGAAACACTTTATGCATCGTCAATTATTGGATTAACTTTAAACCCATTTTACTCCAGATTTATTCCAGTTTAAATCTACTCATCTAACCCATTTCTGCTGTGGTTCTGGTTCAATAAAGAAACCGGTTTATTTACACCAGATGAGTTTAAACCTACATCTAATCCAGGCGGTTCGATTCATTCCGACTGTGAACATCTAAATAATCCACTTAATACAGTCCAATTAAATAATCCCGTCCAAACCCGCATCGGGTTTCAGTCCGGTTCTGATACCGCCGCCTTTAATTGGGTCCTGCTTAAAAACGGCATCAACCGAAACAGGAATAAAGTCGCTTTTAAACGCCGACTCTGGTCCCTCATCAGCTGCTATTTTCTCTACGACCATAACTACCAAAATGTCGATAAAGGATTGAGTAATAATTTCAAGTATTCTGGACTTCTTGAAGGTTTGCAGCATCAGAGCTGGTTCTGGGAACCTCAGGAGATCATGGTGAAAATGGTTCATCATAAGATTAAGAACATTAAGGACAACCCCGAGCGTCCTCTTCATGTGACAACCATCTTCAGTCAGAGGCCTCTTCAGATGTGCTGTAACACAGGCCGCTACAGCCATCTACATCTAAAGACATAAAATAATCGGAGTTACATTTAATTTTCCTTCTTGAACCAATAAAGTGATTTTAGTTTATTTTTTTCACCTCTGAACAACAGCAGCTGTGAGGAAAAAAAACATTTAAAATCATCGCTCCTTTAAAAAAATATATATTTATAAACTTTTACGAACAAAATAGTTTCACAGATTAACAGAACCTCTCAAATTAAACGGTCCAGTTCGGGGTTGAGGATTCTGAGTGTTTAGATTTGGATCCAGAACGGATCGATGCTCGTCTAGAGCCGAATGGATCCGAATCGTTTTAATCCTAAAAAAAAACAACCATATTTATCTCCTCCAGTTGATTAAAGGTTCGTTAAACTCAGACCGGTTCTGACCCGGGTCCGATGAGAGCGTGTTTGGTTTTTTGGGTTCCTACCACCACATAAATCCCGTCCACGGTTCCGGACCGGGTCAGAGCCAGGACCCAGTGGGTTATCAGCGGACACCGACCCACCGGCAGCAGCGGCTTCGGTACCCCCAGCAGGTGAGCGAACCTGCCGCTGCTATCCGCGCAGACATCCCGCTGCAGTCTGGTTCCGTAGCCGGCGGCGAGGATCACGGCCTTCATCTGGAACTCTAGAACCGATCCGGGTCGGGATTCTGGTACCAAGTCCACTAAAGTCGCCCTCAACTGAGTCAAAGTTCCCCAGTCTTCTTTGGGTTTTGCTGGAAGGAGCTCATCAGGCCGCTACCGCCCCCTGCTGGAGGTTTAGAAACCTGTCTGACTACCGAGGCCCCACCAGAACCAGTCAAAGCTGGAAACGGATCAATTATTACTTTAAAATCCATCAAAAACTACAAAAATGTATCCTGGAATTTAATCTGTTTATCATTTTTATTGATTCACTTTAAAATCTATTATCAGTATTTGTGTAGAGGGTTGGAGCAGCTCCTGATGGCAGCAGCCCACGGATGGATGGATGGACGGACGGATGGATGGATGGACGGATGGATGGACAGACGGATGGATGGCTGGATGGATGGACGGATGGACAGACGGATGGATGGATGGACGGATGGACAGACGGATGGATAGATGGATGGATGGACGGATGGATGGACGGACGGACGGATGGATGGACGGATGGATGGATGGATGGATGATAAATGGATGGATGGATGGATGGACGGACGGATGGATGGATGGATGGACGGATGGATGGATGGATGGATGGACGGACGGATGGATGGATGGACGGATGGATGGATGGATGGACGGATGGATGGACGGATGGATGGACGGATGGATGGACAGACGGATGGATGGCTGGATGGACGGATGGATGGACAGACGGATGGATGGACGGACGGATGGATGGACAGACGGATGGATGGACGGATGGATGGACGGATGGATGGATGGATGGACGGATGGATGGACAGACGGATGGATGGACGGATGGATGGACGGATGGATGGATGGATGGATGGACAGACGGATGGATGGACGGATGGATGGACGGATGGATGGATGGATGGACGGATGGATGGACAGACGGATGGATGGACGGATGGATGGACGGATGGATGGATGGATGGACGGACGGATGGATGGATGGACGGATGGATGGATGGACGGATGGATGGATGGACGGACGGATGGATGGATGGACAGACGGATGGACGGATGGATGGATGGATTTCACCACAGATAAAAACCCAAAACAGATATTTTAGGATGGTAGAGAAGGTCGAAGGTCACAGCTGAAAACAGTCCAGATATTTCTGGGACAGAAACATGTTAACATGAGGAGAAACGAGGAAAGAAGTAGAAAATAAGAACGAGGTTTTCCAGAACTC
Organism: Valencia hispanica; assembly: GCA_963556495.2. Classification (NCBI taxonomy): domain Eukaryota; kingdom Metazoa; phylum Chordata; class Actinopteri; order Cyprinodontiformes; family Valenciidae; genus Valencia; species Valencia hispanica. The sequence continues at coordinate 2,081,793 of OY747707.1, forward strand.
CTGGATCGGAACAAGCCCGGCTTCTGCTGGAGGAATCGCAGCAGCCAAGCAAACATCAGAACCCAGTTTTGGATTGTTTGGGTCTCTGCTGTCCTGGAATATCTGGAGAAAAACTACAGGTAAATCATGACATCACTGATGGATGGATGTTCATGTTCATGAAGTAAACTCGATAAAGTTTTAAAGACCTGAACCAGAACCTTTCATGTTGGACCTCAGATCAGACAGAAAGGACGAAACAGAAATTCTGATGGACCAACATTTTCGTTTTATTCACCAACTCTGGTCCAAACCAGACGCTTTTACAGTCGGAACAACAGAACCGCTCCGTTACTCCGGTTCCTCCGACCCGCTGCCAGCTTCAGGCGGCGGCGCGTTCGGTTCTGGATCTTGGAGCGACTCCGGCTGATCCGACGGCTCGGTCGGAGCTTCCTCCATCGGCTCCTCGGCTGGTTCTGGTACTGGTTCCGGACCCGGTGTCGGTTCCTCCGAGTCCTTTGTCAAATCCTCCTGTAGAAAAGTTCTAACAGATTTTAGCTGAACAGGTTTTTTTTATGTTTGCAGAACCATCAGAACTTCTCTGGTCCACAAACGTACCGGCTCAGATTTATACACCGAACAGTCTCTGACTACCAAGTCCAAGTCTTTCAAGTCCATGTCTCGGAGGTCCAGGTCCAAGTCTCAAGTATTTGAGGTAAAAGTCCAAATGGGAAGTCTTTCAGGTCCAAGTGTCTGAGGACCAAGTCCAAGTCTAAAGTCTGAGGACCAAGTCCAAGTCAAGTCTCAAGTCAAGAAGGTCCAGGTCCAAGTCTTTAAGGTCCAAGTCTCAAGTCAAGGAGCTCCAAGTCTTAGAGGACCAAGTCCAAGTTTTTAGGGCACTAGTCCAAGTATTTGAGGACATAGTCCAAGTCTCACATTTTTAGGGCACAAGTCAGAGTCTCACGTCTTTGAGGTCCAAGTCCAAGTGGAGCCTGGCATGTTTTATTTCTGTGTCACCTAGCTGGTGGCGCCACCATGAGCCAGGAGGAAGAACTGCAGGAGGTTTTGTCCTACCTGGGAAATACTGTCCAGAGTTTCATCCAGCGTCGGTTGTTCAGCCTCTTCCTGCTCCATTGGTTCCTCTTCGTCCTTCACCACAACCGGTTCCTGCCGGAGAGGCGGTTCCGGTTCTGCGGTCTCCGTGACGGGAGGTTCTTCGGCGGCCAGAGCCGGTTCCGACTGGACCGACTGGAGGAAATGACCATAAGTGAGACTGTAGCTGAGACCAGACGGCCTAAAAGTGACGAGACGTCGCTGCTCACCTCCTTCTCCACGACCGGCTCCACAGGCTTCGGTTCCGGCTTCTTATGCGCTTCCAGCACCGCCATGAGGGAGGTGGGAATGTGGGCTTGCTGTTACAGACAGTGGGGATCAGTCGGACGGATGCAGAGAGACAGAAGCTGGAGGAGAGAACAGGTCCGAGTCTCACCTGGTGAGGCGTGAAGGAGAGGACGTGCTGCAGGAGAGGCGCCCTCATCTCCGGACAGCGCTCGAACACGCCGGCCAGCTGCGCCGCCGGCAGCTGCAGCAGCACGCTGTAGGACTGAGGCTTGGTCCTCTGGCAGCACTTCACGAACCCCTCCCACACTTTAGGGTACTTCCACACCTGCAGGACAGGAGAACAGCATGGTGAGGCGAGAGGAGAACCTCCGAGGACGTCCATGGGGGGAGAAACCGCCGACCTGCTTGACGATGAGGCGAGACAGGATGTTCATGACGAAGCCGCCCAGTCGGGGGTACATGGTGAGGGACTGGATGACGGTGCGCATGAGCAGAATGGGGAGGGGACTCTGCTCCATCAGCTGCTGCATCACCACCGCCAAAACCTCGGAGGTGTAGACGTTCTTCTCCCCGAAGCAAAGGTTGGTGGCTGTTGGCGGAAAAACACGTTCATCCAGATCGCTTCTGTCTCCACACGCGTGATCCCCAAACACCTCTGATTGGTCGAGTTCTTCTGTTTCAGCTTAGATATCATAGAACCCACAACCAGTGCCATCCCCAGTCAACCACAATGTAGAGAAAATGTCTAAATTCCACAAATTAAACCACAAAAGCCTTGAAAAAAATTATTCAATTAAGCTCCTCCTTCTGCTGTCTTGATATCCTACCCACAGCTTTCCTAGTCAAAGTATTCAATGACATCCGCATAAATACAGACTGTTGTAGAAACACAGAGCTGGTTCTGTTGGACCTCAGTGTTGATCATGATATATTATTAGAACGACTGGAGAGCTGGGTCGGACTCTCTGGTACAGGACTTGGCTGGTTTGAGTCTTACCTAAAGAACAGGGACTTCTATGTTTCAATAGGAAACTTTTCATCAGAACAAACAGAAATTACATGTGGGGTGCCCCAGGGCTCCATCCTGGGGCCCCTCTTATTTAATATCTACATGCTCCCACTAGGCAAGATTATAACAACCAATAAGATTAGCTACCATAACTATGCAGATGACACTCAGCTCTACATTACAATGTCACCAGGTGACTCTGAACCCATTCAAACCCTAAATCAATGCATTGACCAAATAAATGGATGGATGTGTCATAACTTTCTCCAGCCGAACAGAAACAAAACAGAAGTAATTACTTTTGGACCTAAAGAGGAATGATCAACAGTCAGCACACAGCTTCAGTTAATCCAGCTAGAAACTACAGATCAGGCCTGAAATCTAGGTGTAGTAATGGACTCAGACCTGAACCTCCAGGGTCACATAAAGGTCACCTGAAGAACATTTCTAGGATTAAAGGACTGATGTCGCAACAGGACCTAGAAAAACTCATCCATGTGTTTATCTTTAGTCGGATTGATAACTGCAACAGCGTCTTCACAGGTGTGCCTAAAAAGTCAATCAGACAGAAGCAGCTGATCCAGAACGCTGCTGCTCGTGTTCCTCACTAGAACCAGGAAAGTAGAGCACATCACCCCAGTTCTAAAGTCCTTACACTGGCTCCCTGTAGCTCAGAGAATACACTTCTAAATACTTTTACTAGTTTATAAATCATTACATGGCTTAGCACCAAAGTATGATGAACCTCTACTGTTACTATAGCAACCCCCCCAGACCAATCAGGTCCTCTAATTCCAGTCGACTCAGCATCCCTAGAATCAGAACCAAACATGGAGAAGCAGCTTTCAGTTTCTATGCTCCTCTAATCTGGAACAAACTTCCTGACAAGTGTAGAGCTGCTGAAACACGGAGTTCTTTAAATCGAGACTAAAAACCCATTTGTTTAGAATTGCCTTTGAATAAATGATTGTCATATTTATGAAATGTGTTCATGCTCTCTTACTTTGTACATCATGTGTTATGTGTGTTTCATGCTAATTTGAATTTCCAACGTTATATTCCATGTTTGTTTGTTTTGTTTTTTAAAAATCACCAAATCATCTAAAGTACCTTGAATCACCCTGTTGTTGAAAGTGTGCTATACAAAGAAAATTGCCTTGCGTCCTTCTTCCATATAAAGCCTTTAATAATCAGCTCCATCATACATCAGAGATCTGATTGGTCCATATGTTCCTAACAGAGCCCTTTGCTCTCAGACTGCAGGTTTACTTGTAGTTCCTAGGATTTCTAAAAGTAGAATGGGAGGCAGATCTTTTAATTATCAGGCTCCTCTCCTGTGGAACCAGCTCCCAGCTTTAGTCCGTGAGGCAGACACTCTGTTTACTTTTAAGGCCAGGCTTAAAACTTTCCTTTTTGATAAAGCTTATAGTTAGAGTGGCTAAGGTCATCCTGAGCTATCTCTGTAGTTATGCTGCTATAGGCTTAGACTGCTGGAGGACAGACTTACCACTTTTCTTCACTCTGCTACTTTTCTCTCCTACTACTCTCCAGTTGTATTACAGTACATTCTGTTATTTCGACTGTTAACTTTGTTTTCTCTCAGTGTTTTTCTCTCCATAGAAGATATACCTGGTCTGGTATCCTGCTTGGCTGCAATGCCCTGTTGGACGGGGGGCATCGACTGGGATGATCCTCCCAGTAACTGAACATCCACTGTGTCCTGTTATTAACTTTTTACTTTCTGTAACATAGAAAGTTCTCTTATATCAGATCTTCTGTTCCTTCTGTGTCTCTGCTCTGTCTTCTCAAACCCCCAGACGGTCGTGGCAGATGGCCGCTCCTACTGAGCCTGGTTCTGTTGGAGGTTTCTTCCTGTTAAAGGGGAGTTTTTCCTCTCCACCGTCGCTACATGCTTGCTCAGTATGAGGGATTGCTGAAGGATTTCTATAGTTGGAAAGTCTGCATCAACGGGACGCAAACTTAAGTCAATTTGTTCAAAATCATTTTTTACAAAGTCTGTCTCCTTAAACTATTTAATGAAACCATTTTTTTCTACTTGTTTTTGTTACAGTGATTGTGAAATGATTCCGTTAAAACTTAATATTTCTGCTCTTACACGTTGAAAGTAATGTCCTTATTAAGCTGAGGAAGCCACATTTGGTGGTAGGATGGGTTGATAGAAATCTGAACTATAAATCTTGACTATTTCACTGAGTTTGTTAGAAGCCACAGTCTCAGCCCATCCTAAACCTGGCCTGTATAATGGGAGGTTTCTGCACCCCTACAGTCAGTGTTTCCATCGAGGGAGTCATGGACATGGGATCAGATTGCACTGATCACACTGGGATCCTATTTATTATCCAACAGTAACCTTGTTATTGATGTATTCATAATCTATTTTTACCCGTCAATTTTTAAAATGCAAACATCCTCAATAGTATTTTTTTTCAGCTTAGTAACATTTAAATCCTAACAAGCTGAACAGAGAACTACATATAAACAACTAGAAAAAGTTGCATTTCCTGCAGAAATGCAGTGTAAATGCTGTAAGCTGAATTTATTTGCAGAAAATGGGTGAAGTATTCGAAGTCAACTGTAGAAGACTTGAAGTTTAATAAACAGCAACAGCAGAGGAAAGAAAAATAGTGTGCCAACCCTACCACAAAGAAAAACTGTCACAATTAGCTAAAATAAAAAGTTGAATATTATGAAAAGTATAAAGGTTATGAATACCAAAAGATATACCCGGAAAAAGCAGAATGAGCAGAATAGTTGAAAAGTTGAATGGTTAAAATAGCACAAAGTATGCAGAAGTAGTTGAAGTTCAAAAAACGTACGGAAGCGTATGGTAGCATGTTGCCAAACACAAACATGTTGGTTAACAATAATTCAATCCATTTAGTATAATTAAAATAAGCTTAAAATTAGCTGAAATGCAAATGTTAGCTAAAATGCTAGTGGTAGTAAGGTAGCAAACACTAACATGGCGCAAAACATTAACAAAATCTATTTAGCAAGTTAACCTTAGCTGTTAAGTCAAAATTTGCTTAAATTTTTATACTAACTGTAATAGTAGTTTTAGCTTAAGTACTAGTGGTTGTATGTTGGCAAAAACTAACATAATCGTTACCATGAACTTAATCCTTTCAGTATGTTAAAATCTTCCTCAAGTACAAATATTAGCTAACATAAGCTGAAATGCTAATGTTAGCTTAAATGTTATTTTTAGCTTAAATGCTAGAGATAGCATGTTGGTAAGTACCAACATGTTGGTTAACATTAACTCAATCTATTCATTTTTGTTGTTAAGTCAAAATTATAGCTAAAATTCCATTGTTAGCTTGAAAGACTTAAAATGCTATGGTTAGTAAAAAAGCTATTGGTAGCATGTTGGCATACATGAACATATTGGTTAACAATAACAACCCATTCAGTTTGTTAAAATCAACCCAAAAACCAAATGATAGCTAAAATTAGCTAAAATGACGATGTTACCTAAAATGATAATGCTAGCTAAAATGCCACAGATATCATGTTGGCAAACACTAACATGTTGGTTAACTGTATCTCAATCCATTCAGTAGGTTAACTTTAGCTATTAAGTCCAAATCAGCTAAAATGCTAATGTTAGCTTAAATGCTAGTGTTAGTATAATGGACAACAATAGCAAGTTAGCTAACAATATCTTACTTCATTTATAATGCCAAAGATTGCCTAAACACACAAGTCTGTGTAACTGCCATTTAAAGGTAATCACTGTTTTCCAGGTGTTGGAACAGTAAAATGGCCGCTGTTGCCTGCCTAGTACCTGAAGTATTTGAAGTCAACTGTAGAAGACTTGCTGAAGTGTAATGCACAGAATCAGCAGAAAAAAGAAAAGTAGTCTACCAACCCTACCGCATAGATATACTCACAATTAGCTAAAATGCCAGTGTTACCTAAAATCAGCTAAATTCCAATTATTACCCAAAACGCTAGAAGTAGCATGTTGGGAAAGACAACTATGTTGGTTAAAAGAAGACTTATTATATTCAGTATATTGACAACAAGCTATAACACCAATATTATTGGAAATTAGCTAACATGCTAATGTTAGCTAAAATGTTAGTGGTAGCATGTTGACAAACGCAAACATGTTGGTTAACAATAAATCAATCCATTCAGTATAATAAAAACATGCTTAAAGGGAAGTGTTAGCTAAAATTAGCTGAATTAGCTTAAAATTTTGATACCAACTGATATACTATTGTTAGCTTAAATGCCAGTGGTAGCATGTTCGTTACCATAAACTTAATCATTTCAGTGTGTTAAAATATTCTAAATAATTAAATGATTATCTAAAATCCCATTGTTAGCTTGAATGAGCTAAATTGCTATGGTTAGGAAAAAAAAGCTATTTGTAGTATGTTGGCAACCATGAATACATTGGTTAACAATAACTTAACTCATTCAGTTTGTTCAAATCAGCTCAAATGCTAATTTTAGCTAAAATGCCACAGTTAGCATGTGGGCAAACACTAACATGTTTGTTACCATGAACTTAATCCTTTCATTATGTTAAAATCTTCCTAAATTACTAATATTAGTGAACATTAGCTAAAATGCTAATGTTAGCTTAAATGCTAGAGATAGCATGTTGGTAAACACCAACATGTTGGTTAACAGTAACTCAATCCATCCATTATGTTAATTTTAGCAGTTAAGTCAAGATTAGCAAAAATGTTATTGTTAGCTTAAATGAGCTGCATTGCTATGGTTAGTAAAAAAGCTGTTGGTAGCATGTTGGCAAACATGGACATATTGGTTAACAATAATTCAAACCATTCAGTACGTTACAATCAACCCAAAAACCAAATGATAGCTAAAATTAGCTAAAATGCTAATGTTAGCTTAAATGCCATAGATAGCATGTTGGCAAACACTAACATGTTGGTTAACTGTATCTCAATCCATTCTTTAGCTATTAAGTCAAAATTAGCTTAAATGCTAGTGTTAGTATAATGGACAACAATAATAAGTTAACTAACAATATCTTACTCCATTTATAATGCCTACAATCCCCTAAACATACAAGTCTGTGTAACTGCGCCTAAAAAGTAATCACTGTTTTCCAGGTGTTGGAGCAGTAAAATGGCCGCTGTTACCTGCCTAGTACCTATGAGACTGTATTGATCATCATATTTTACAGAGTAATCAAAAGTCCTGGTGAACTTATTTATATTAAATCTACAAGTTGTTTGAGATGTCTTACAATAACCCTGAAACGTCAGTTTTACAGTGGAGGCCATAATGTATAGTAATTCTCTTTTCAACCACAAGAGGGAGCTCCACCTAAAGCCATGAAAAGGCCTGCCATTTTTCGACCAATCACACGCCAGCTCTCACTGGGGGAGACAGTCTAAGTGCAGCACCTCACTTTGTCTCCTAATATCTCAGCCGTTTTAACAGGTAACGCAGCTTCCGAACTACTCTTAATAACTTAAGAACCGTAAGGCGTATCGACGTCACCAATGTACCGTTTTTATCGGAACGGATAGGGGAACGCTCTCAAACCACTCAATTAGTTGAAAATATAATATTACAGCCGTAAAATGACGTCGAATATGTAGAAAAATTTGATGGAAACATTAATCTGTCCTTCCTTGGTCCCGAACTACATCCTCTTACTCTGAAAATATAAGGCCTATCGAAATTATTCTTTCACTGTGAGTATCAGCCGGCTTTGAGGAAGAATCATGGTTCGTTTCATGTGTGTACCTCAATCTGTCTAGGAGCAGTGATTTTGTAAAAATGAGCATGATTTTGGCATTTTTGAATCTGAGCCGTTTTAGCGAAGAGCAGATTTGTTACACTCAAACAAACAAAACTTATGGAGAAACGGTAACAGTTATCAAAAAAGTTGTTGAATCATGAGCATCAGGAAGGTCTGAAGTTATATTGGCACAAGGCTCATGTTTCTACGTCGCATCGTTTATGAGATATGACTTTACGAATATAGGTCAGAATCCAGCCGTCCTCCTCTGAATTTTTGCTCTGTCCCAATGCATTCCAATGGTCCCTCCTGGGTGCGGCCACTTTGCTTCAGGTCGATTTGCCAAAAAACTGTAACTGTCACGTAAATTTTGGTGACATTTCCTGAATGAAAAATTGAAAACCTACATTTTGATATATAATATGTGCAGAAAGAGTGAAATATGAGCGAGTGAGCAGAAGTTGTTCGTGGAAAATCAGGAAAGTGGAAAAGTGTAATTCTGCTAGAGTGGGCCACTCTAGCTTAACTGCCTAGCAACCATAGCAACGCATGTATTTTCAGAAATCTGATCATTTCAAGACCAAAAACTGGAGGAAGGATTGTATGAAAACGGTTGAAGTTAGGAAGAAGCCGAGACATACAGTAATAGCAGAAGAGCATGACTACATTTTAAGATTTGAATGGTGTTTCTAAGTGGAAGTATGTGGAAGTAGTTAGTTTTGCAAAACAGGCGAAATTTAGCAGAATTTTTTAGGTTTTCCATTCATTTCAATGGGAGCAAAAAAAACATAAAAAGTTGAATATTATAAAAAGTATGAAGGTTATGAATACCAAAAGACATAGCCGGAAAGAGCAGAATAAGCTGAATCATTGAAAAGTTGAATGGTTAAAAAAGCACAAAGTATGCAGAAGTAGATGAAGTTCAAAAAACGTACGGAAGCAACTATAAGACGGAAGAATAAAGAATAAAGAGAAACAGGATGCCTACAGCATTCACACTAATAAATTAAAGGATTTTAAACAGTTCACCTGGTGTGGCCTGAACTTACAGTCTCACATCTTCCTCCTGCTTGTTCATAATCAGATAGTGGGATCGCTGCAGAGGTTTAGGGTTTCTGCCTCAGACAGATGACTTCCTCATGTTCTGGAGGCTGAATATTAAAGCGTCACTACAGCCGAAGTTTAAAAATCAGGGAACATTTCTCCAGTTTGAAGCGATCAGAAATCCGAAAGACTCTCTGAACGAGCCGTTTCCAGACCGGCAAGCTATCGCTTCAGAGGGAGGAAATCCCCCAACATGCACCGGTGGTTGGTACAACACCGACGCGCTCCAAAGCCTCGGTAACTCTTTAACGCGCTGTCAGCTCCCAGTTAGCGAGACGCATGGAGTACATTGTCCAGGTCTACAATGATGCTCTCACGGAAATCAGTTTTTTTTTTTTTTAGGATTGATTTCGTTACCTGAACGTTACGCGTAAATGTCGGCACATCTGCATGAAATGGTCAAAAATATCGGGTTAATGCGACCATCTGGGTGGGACTGAAATGCTTTTCCATCAGAACCTTAAAGCTACTAGAGCTTCTGCTCCTGGACGGCCGAAGCTCCACTGACCTTTGATGATTGACTTCATGTCGCACTTTGTTGAGTCGATGTTGTGTAAGGCGATGAGCAGGTCTCCTGGAGTCAGAGGAGAAACCGATGAGCTTCCCTCACCTGTGAAAACACAGAACTGTTTCAATCCTCCTTCCACCTTGGTAGTCAACCGTATCTGTTGTTATTATGGGGTGGAACAGTACAAAAGTCAAGGTTCGGTCCGTTTTCCGTTAACCTAAATGCAGCGGCTGAGAAAATGTCCTCTGATTAACAGATTCCCCCGACTTGCATCTCATCAGCTGCAGAGAGTTGGAGCTGATGGGATGCTACATGTAGCTGGACCGTGACTTTAGCAGATTTTTCTCCTCCTCCAGTGATCAATGAGCTCCAGGTGAGTAAAAAGTTACTGCTGTTGACACCAAGTTCTGGTTCGGTCCATGTTTCTTAATCCACTGCAGCTGCAGGAAGCACCATAATGTTCCCAGGTAGCAAAGCTGAGTGACACCTGGGAGTCCTCTGTGTTTAGTTCTGGTGTCACTTGTTAAAGATGCCCTATGGAACGTCGCCCTGCCCTCTTATAGTTCCTACATAAACAATCTGCAGGTAGAAAAAAGCTGTGTTCGTTTGGTACGGAACCGACAGGCCTGGATCGCATATTTTCAGTACTGTTCCACCCCTGGTTGCTACACAGCTCTACATTAGTATGGAGGTGTAAATAAAATTAATGGTAAAAATAAATAAATTTGGAAATAAATAAATTTGGAAAAATAAATAAAGGTGGAAATAAATAAATTTGGAAAAAAATAAATTTGGAAAAATAAATAAATAAATTTGGAAATAAATACATGTGAAAATAAATAAATTTGGAAATAAATAAATTTGGAAATAAATACATGTGGAAATAAATAAATTTGGAAAAATAAATAAATACATGTGGAAATAAATACATGTGAAAATAAATAAATTTGGAAAAATAAATAAAGGTGGAAATAAATAAATTCGAAAAAATAAATATGGAAATAAATACATGTGAAAATACATACATTTGGAAATAAATAAATAAAATAAAAAATAAATAATTTGGAAAAGATTAATTTGGAAAAATAAATAATTGTGGAAATAAAAGTGGAACTAAAGTGTAAATAGATAAATGTGCAAAAAGATAAATGTGTAAACAGATAAATGGAAATAAATAATTGTGGATTAAATTTAATAAATAAATGTGGAAACAAACATTAATGTGGAAATAAATAAAAAAGGTAAATACAATAAAAAACGAATACATAAATAAATGTGTAAATAGATAAATGTTTACATGAATAAAAAGGTGAATATAATAAAAAATAAATAAATGTGGGAATAAATAAAAAATGTAATTATATATTTCCACATTTATGTAATTATTTCTAATTTTGGCAGGATCAGTCCTCCACACGAGAGAACATCCAAGTACAAAAGGAAAAGTAAAGAGGGGAAGATGGAAGCTAAGAGTTGTACTGTGCTGAGTTCCCAGCAGTCTGTTGAAGACCTCCTTCACAACGATGGGGTTGAGTTTGATGAGCTTCGGTAGAGCCTGGATGACCTCGTTCTGAGGAGAGAAACGCACACCATGAGAGGAATCAAAGACCAGAGGCGTGGGGACGAATCCATGAAGCTGTGCGGAGAACTCCACCTTCTCCAGACCGTTGATGACCGGGATCAGGAAGCGGACGTCTGGAACGCGCTTATGGTAGAGGTCTCGGACCCTCTCCACCAGCTCCGGGGACGGAGGCACTGAACGGAGGAACGACACACCGACACGTCAGCACCACAGGATTCTCCAGTGGGCCTCTCTTTGGGTTCAAATCTTTTCTACCTTTATCCGTCAGAATGTGCAGACAGCGAGTGACCAGAGTCTCTGCTCCTTTAGGGCAGTTTTCAACCAGAAGCAGCAGCTCAGGAGAGTTCATCCCCATTCCCCGGATCTGCAGGGACAAGAACCCACAATTACAGAAGCTTCTAACGTTTATTTCTCAGGACCAGAACGCGTAACAGAGAAACAGGTGCTGCAGCTTCCTACTAGGGCTGGGCAATATACGGCCTCAAATCTATATTGTAATATAATCTAAACCATGTACGCTAACGATATGTATTGTAATATATTCTTTTGTTTTCTTTATATATGTCAAAATGACTGTTTATGAACTTTCTCACTTTCTAGATACGTTGCAGCAGAATAACAACCTCAAAAAAAGTTCTGAATGGTTTAAAAAGAAAAAATTATTTAGCAAAATTCATTTAAAAGACATTCAAATCTTTTTTTTTCCAAAAAAATGCAACAAAAAAAACGAAGACACTTTAAATAAATTAAAAGAAACAAAAAGTTCCAAATTGTCCGCTTTCCTGGTTACTGATTTATAAATTTAATAACGAACAACATTTGAATTAAAAATGCTTCAAGTTCAACAGTTTCCCCCCCCCTCGTTAAATGGAAAACAACAAATTTTAAATTTGCAATATGTAACGTAAAGATAAACACTGTCCTCCTTGACGACATCATCAAAATGCGCAGTAATCGCGGTAGTCAAAATCTCTACCTTTGGCTACATTGATCTCATTCCTACCGTTTATTTCAGCCACCACTAGTTTTCTGAATGGAGGAAGGTTATAACCACTGGTGAACCCAGTTCCAGCTAACGCGACATTAACAGGAACTGGGTTCGGACGCGTCTAATGGTTCCGGTGTCCTGCAGAACTCACGGGCTGCTCGATGGCTCGCAGCACGCTGCGTTTGATGTCGGCGATGGCCTCGGTGTAGACGGACGCCAGCTCGTGGACCAGCCGGTGGTTCAGAGGGAGCAGGGACAGGTAGAGAAAGAGACACTGTCTCACCGTCTCCTCCGTCCACGGAGCGGCCACCTCTGGGAACACAGCAGGAGACATCACAGTTCAGAATGCTTCCATAACGTTAGACGTTCAAACGCTATCTAAGACGGCGCCGCGGAAACCGACCTGTGTCCTTGTCGGCTCCGAACAGCAGAGACGGAGGGTTGGGGTGAACCAGGAGCTGCAGGTAGTTCAGGGCAAACTTCTCGATGTAGTCCCTGAGGTGGTCCTTCTCGTACATCCGCTTCAGGAACGCCAGCGCCATGCTGCGCACCTGAAACACACGCAGAACATCCCATAATTCCTCAGAGAACATCCGCTCCATTCTAAAGAACAAGGACACAATGCAGAGGACAGACGGACGGAGCTTAAAATCAAGATGTCAGGATAAACTTTCCACATTTTGCTACAACCACGACTTCACATGATGTCACAGAACATCATGTGAAGTAAATAAAAAATAAATAATTCCTATCCTGTTTCCTAGCTTCCTTCCTCCCTTCTTTCCTAGCTTCCTTCCTTCCTCCCTTCTTTCCTAGCTTCCTTGCTTCCTCCGTCCTTTCCTAGATTCCTTCCTTCCTATCCTGTCTCCTTCCTTCCAATCCTGTTTCCTTACTTCCTTTCTAGCCTGTTTCCTTACTTCATATCCTGTTAACTCCCTTCTTTCCTAGCTTCCTTCCTTCCTATACTGTCTCCTTCCTTCCTTCCTTTCTCCTTTCCTAGATTCCTTCCTTCCTATCCTGTCTCCTTCCTTCCTATCCTGATTCCTTACTTCCTTTCTAGCCTGTTTCCTTTCTTCCTATCCTGTTCCTTCCTTCCTTCCTTCCTTCCTTCACAGGATGGCGTTACGAAAGAAACGTTGAAGAAAAAAATGATTTGTGGTTTTGAACAAGGTCTAGAAATAAACATCTGAAAAGTGCGGAGTGCAAACGTCCTCTGGCTGCAGGTCTTCTGAGGTCGCCTCCACCGGATCCTTCGTTTATAGAATCCTGACTAAAACCGTACTTTAGCTCAGCAAAAAAACAAAAAAAGGACTTATGCAAAGAAAGTTTCAGATCTATCAAACCTGGAGTTCTGCTTTCTAAATCCCGTTCTCAGGTGGTTCTAGATCAGATCCCGCCTCCTACACACCAGCTTTCTGCCATAAACGGTCAATGCGAAGTGCCTGGTGAATATCCGGCATCGCCTAGGCCGGCTGGGTAACCATGGCAACCATAGAGGCGAGGAAAACCAGCCGGTGGTTCAGAGGGAGCATCAGGGACCGTCAGGGTTTATCTACGTAGAGCTTGTAGACGGATCACCTTCTCCTTGTCATGCGAGCTCAGGTCCAGAAGAACGTGGAGGTACTGGAACTGCCTGGACGGCCGCTTGATGATCAGCTCCTTCAGCGTCGTCATGCCCAAGTAGACCCGGGACTGAAACAAAGGTCAAAAGGTCAGCGATCGGTGCGGCGGGACACCGAGGACGCCGCCGTCGTCTTTGTTACCTCGTCCTCGCAGTACCGTCGGATCACCTCCAGCGCCGACTCTGTGATGATGGGAGCCTCCAGGACCAACTTGGTGAAGAGCCTGAAAGGAGAACCGGGCCGATTATTCCGGGTTTGCTGCTACTGCTGCTTCACATCGGCCAAACGTTCCAGATTATTCCTTTATAGTTATTAATACAGCGAGGAAGATTTAGATTAAGGTACCTGGAAAACCTGAGACTGGAAGGAAGGAAGGAAGGAAGGAGACAGGATAGGAAGGAAGGAAGGAAGGAAGGAAGGAAGGAAGGAAGGAAGGAGACAGGATAGGAAGGAAGGAAGGAAGGAAGGAAGGAAGGAAGGAGACAGGATAGGAAGGAAGGAAGGAGACAGGATAGGAAGGAAGGAAGGAAGGAAGGAAGGAAGGAAGGAAGGAAGGAAGGAAGGAGACAGGATAGGAAGGAAGGAAGGAAGGAAGGAAGGAAGGAAGGAAGGAAGGAAGGAAGGAAGGAAGGAAGGAAGGAAGGAAGGAAGGAGACAGGATAGGAAGGAAGGAAGGAAGGAAGGAAGGAAGGAAGGAAGGAAGGAAGGAAGGAAGGAAGGAAGGAAGGAAGGAGACAGGATAGGAAGGAAGGAAGGAAGGAAGGAAGGAAGGAAGGAAGGAAGGAGACAGGATAGGAATGAAGGAAGGAAGAAAGGAAGGAGACAGGATAGGAATGAAGGAAGGAAGAAAGGAAGGAGACAGGATAGGAAGGAAGGATAGGAAGGAAGGAAGGAAGGAAGGAAGGAAGGAAGGGAGGGAGGGAACAGGATAAGGAGAGAAGCTAGTAAGCTAGGAAGGACAGTATGGAGGACCAAGGACTTTGCGTGTCCTCACCCGTCCCTCTGCTCGGGCTTCTCCTGCAGGCCCGACAGCAGCGTGTAGAGGCAGTGGTCGTAGCCGTCCAGCAGGCCGGCCGGCAGCTGGCTCAGGTAGCTGTTGTACTCCTGGTAGAGGAGGGAGAAGGCCAGGTCGCTCCTGGAGCGGATGTCCTCCAGGACGTACTCCAGGACGTCTTCCTTCATCATCCCTTCGAACTGGGTCACCAGCCTGGAGAGGAGCTTCACCCTGACCTGCAGCACAGGTGCAACACCATGAAGAGGAGGGGGAACGTTGGGCAGTTTGTTCTAGCAGCAGGTCAGAGGATGAAGACTGAAGCTGCTGAACGCCGTGGGAGAAGCTGGACCTCCTTAGTAGTAGAAACATCTACTAACACCCAGAATCAGGAGGGGCCGTCTGTCCCCGTGGGTTCATGTGCAGCGACTCGAGTCGAATTGTTTTATATCTGTACATGTTCATATCTAAACGATTTAAAGCTGCAGTCTCCCTCTAGCCCCTCCCACAACATCCCTTCTCCCTGTGCTGAATGACGCTCTCTTCCAATATGGCGACCGTAAACGGGGAGCGCCGTGTGCGCCGGCCCGTCTTCACAGGTTTGCACGATGATTGACATCCGACAAGGCGGAAACTCGAATTCTATTGGCTAAAAAATTGTCTGGTTAGTTTGAATTGCATAGGGGTCTATAGGAGGAAGGCGGGGCTTAGGACGAATAACAAAGGTTGTGGAGCACCAGCCGTATATCCTAGTATAGAACTGAACTATCATTTTAAAGATTTATAAAAGAAACAAATATATTCTCCAGACTGCAACTTTAATGCAGAAAAGCTCTTAAAAAAATAATTTATACAAATCTGCTGTTTTATTTAAAACAAAGGCTGAAATTCTGGTTTATTTGCACTTTAATCTCATATTTTCCTCCCAATATATTCAGGACTTTTATATGGAAATATCAAAATATTTGACTAAAATGGGTTTAATTGTGTCATTTATCCTGGAATAAATACGGATTATTATCTAGTTTTTCGAACAACAAAATAAGATTCCAGACTTTTCCATGATTTTCCAGCCTTCATAGGCACCCTGAAATCTGATGAGCGTAACCAGAATCTGGGAGCTTACGTGGGACATGCCACTCTGGGTGACCGCCCTCTCTGAGTGGAGAATGCGCTTCACCGCTTTGGAAGATAAGATCCCGATCTGGGAGTCGGATAACGGCTGGATCACATCCGCCAGTCGGAACACCTTCTTCCTCCCGCCGGCCCCCGCCATCCTGCAGAAGAAGAACGCCACGGAGGGTGAGAAGCGTTTAAACGCGCCGTGGTTCTGCATGCTTCTGGTCGGGGCTCACTTGGCTTGAGCAGAGGGAAGGATGGGTTCAGGAAGCCTCTTGACTGCAGGAGCTTCAGTGGCGGCAGGCTTCTCGGTGTACCCCCCCACCACGGAGATGGCCTGGCCCATCATGGCGGTGGAAAGTTTACGCTTGATCAGAACGTCTTTGTTCCCCGACTCGTCCTCGACCATCTCCTCTTTACTCGCCTCGTCCTCTCTCGCCTTGCACTGCTCCAGACCTGAGAAAACATCCGCCGCCATGTTAGCTTCTCCTGTTAGACATGTTAGCTTCTCCTGTTAGCCATGTTAGCTTCTCCTGCTAGCTTCTCCTTTTAGCTTCTCCTGTTAGCCATGCTAGCTTCTCCTGTTAGCCATGCTAGCTTCTCCTGCTAGCCATGTTAGCTTCTCCTGCTAGCCATGTTAGCTTCTCCTGCTAGCTTCTCCTTTTAGCTTCTCCTGTTAGCCATGCTAGCTTCTCCTGTTAGCCATGCTAGCTTCTCCTGTTAGCCATGCTAGCTTCTCCTGCTAGCCATGTTAGCTTCTCCTGCTAGCTTCTCCTGCTAGCCATGTTAGCTTCACCTGATTGCCATGTTAGCTTCTCCTGTCAGCCATGTTAGCTTCTCCTGCTAGCCATGTTAGCTTCTCCTGCTAGCCATGTTAGCTTCTCCTGCTAGCCACGTTAGCTTCTCCTGCTAGCCACGTTAGCTTCTCCTGTTAGCCACGTTAGCTTCTCCTGTTAGCCACGTTAGCTTCTCCTGTTAGCCACGTTAGCTTCTCCTGTTAGCCACGTTAGCCTTGCTAGCTTCGCCACGTTAGCCTTGCTAGCTTCGCCACGTTAGCCTTGCTAGCTTCGCCACGTTAGCCTTGCTAGCTTCGCCACGTTAGCCTTGCTAGCTTCGCCACGTTAGCCTTGCAAGCTTCGCCCCGTTAGCCTTGCTAGCTTCACCCGTTAGCCTTGCTAGCTTCACCCGTTAGCCTTGCTAGCTTCACCCGTTAGCCTTGCTAGCTTCACCCGTTAGCCTTGCTAGCCTCACCCGTTAGCCTTGCTAGCTTCACCCGTTAGCCTTGCTAGCTTCTTCTGTTAGATTCTACTGTTAACTTCTGTTAGCCAACAGGAGAAGCTCTTTGGAAGGAAAATGTACTTATGTAGCAGCTTACGAGAAACAATCACACAGTGATTTACAGTAAAATCACAAAGAAAGCCACAGAAAATAAGGGAGGAAGGAGACAACGGGGGAAGGGAAGAAAGAAGGAAGGAGACAAGGTAGGGAGAGAGGAAGGATGGAGACAGGGAGGAAGGAAGGAAGGAGACAAGGTAGGAAGGAAGGTAGGAGACAAGGTAGGAAAAAAGGAAGGATGGAGACACGGGAGGAAGGTAAGAAGGAAGGAGATAAGGAAGGGAGGAAGGAAACCAGGAAGTATGGAGATATTGTAACCAATGACTGCGTCCCTCTGCGGCCTTTTTAAGGTGATGAAAACGGGCAACCACCCAGCCGGCTGAGGAGGAAATCTGTTTCAATGTAACCTTCCTTCCAACATGATGGAGAGATTAGACTGCTGTGTGATTATTTCACTGTAATATTCTTCCATATTGAACCTTTAAATCCCTCTAAGTCAGATAAATGCATCTCCTGTAGATCTGTAAACACGGTGGTGGTGCTGCTGCAGGGTTAAAGCTCTGACCTGGGCCGATCCCCGCTGCAGTCATCTGCGTCGCCATCAGTCTGGCCAGATGTTTGATCTGGGCGTCGGTGCCGGCCGACTCCACGGGCGTGTACGTGGCCTGGAAGGATGCCGGCATGACGTCGGGCAGGTACACCATGCTGATGAGCACCTGAGCGCAGAGACAGACGTGAGCAGGGAGGTTCAGGGAGGAGCAGACGGATCCAAGATGGCGCCTCCTCACCAGGTTGGCCACGTTCTCAGAGGTCAGCAGGGGCCGCAGGAACTCGGCCGTCAGGTCGATGGCGGACTGCGGAGCCGGAACCGCGGCAGGCTTCTGGACCGCCAGGGGGGCCGGCTCCTCCTTGTCCTCGTCGTCCTCGATAAGAGCCGGTTCTGGAGGCGGGACGACAGAAGCGTGTTTTGGACCGGGACGGGACGTCTGGACCTCTGGACGTGCGGCAGGAGGACTCACCCATCTTCACCTTCTTCCCCTCGGTGGACTGCTCATACCGAGGCCTCTTGCGCTGCTCCCGTGGCGCCGGAGTGTATCGGGTTATCTCGCTCTGCGGCATTCCCAGATCCAGCAGCAGGGTGCCGATCTGGACCTGGAACTCCAGGCTGCAGGGATGCTTCAGAACCGCCACCAGGTGGAGCTTCAGGTTCTTCCTGACGCTGCTCACCTGAGACTTGGCCAGAGTGGGAGGGAGGTTGGCTGTAGAGGTAAACACCAGTGAGTCAGTCAGATATCCGTTCCTCCATCCTTTCATCCAACCGTTCATCCATCCTTTCATCCAACCGTTCATCCAACCGTTCATCCAACCGTCCATCCAACCGTTCATTCATCTGTTCATCCATCCGTTCCTCCAACCGTTCCTCCAACCGTCCATCCAACCGTCCATCCAACCGTTCATTCATCTGTTCATCTATCCGTTCCTCCAACCGTTCATCCATCCTTTCATCCAACCGTTCATCCATCCTTTCATCCAACCGTTCATCCAACCGTTCATCCAACCGTTCATCCAACCGTCCATCCAACCGTTCATTCATCGTTCATCCATCCGTTCCTCCAACCGTTCCTCCAACCGTTCCTCCAACCGTTCATCCATCCTTTCATCCATCCTTTCATCCAACCGTTCATCCAACCTTTCATCCAACCGTTCATCCAACCGTTCATCCAACCGTTCATCCAACCGTCCATCCATCCGTTCCTCCAACCGTTCCTCCAACCGTTCCTCCAACCGTTCATCCATCCTTTCATCCAACCGTTCATCCAACCGTTCATCCAACCGTTCATCCAACCGTTCATCCAACCGTCCATCCAACCGTTCATTCATCTGTTTATCTATCCGTTCCTCCAACCGTTCCTCCAACCGTTCCTCCAACCGTTCCTCCAACCGTTCATCCAACCATTCATCCAACCATTCATCCAACCATTCATCCAACCATTCATCCAACCGTTCATCCATCCATCCAACCGTTCATTCTTCTGTTCATCCATCCGTTCATCCAACCGTCCATCCAACCGTCCATTCATCTGTTCATCTATCCGTTCATCCAACCGTTCCTCCAACCGTTCCTCCAACCGTTCCTCCAACCGTTCCTCCATCCGTTCCTCCATCCGTTCCTCCAACCGTTCCTCCAACCGTTCCTCCAACCGTTCATCCATCCGTTCATCCATCCGTTCATCCATCCGTTCATCCATCCGTTCATCCAACCGTTCATCCATCCGTTCATTCATCTGTTCATCCATCCGTTCATCTATCCGTTCCTCCAACCATTCCTCCAACCGTTCATCCATCCATCCAACCGTTCATTCATCTGTTCATCTATCCGTTCCTCCAACCGTTCCTCCATCCGTTCCTCCAACCGTTCATCCATCCGTTCATCCATCCATCCAACCGTCTGTTCATCCAACTGTTCATTCATCTGTTCATCCATCCGTTCATCCAACCGTCCATCCAACCGTCCATTCATCCGTTCATCTATCCGTTCATCCAACCGTTCCTCCAACCGTTCCTCCAACCGTTCAGTCATCCGTTCATTCATCCGTTCATCCAACCGTTCATCCAACCGTTCATCCAACCGTTCATCCAACCGTTCATCCATCCATCCAACCGTCTGTTCATCCAACTGTTCATTCATCCGTTCATCCATCCGTTCATCCAACCGTTCATTCATCTGTTCATCTATCCGTTCATCCATCCGTTCATCCAACCGTTCCTCCATCCGTTCCTCCATCCGTTCATTCATCCGTTCATTCATCTGTTCATTCATCTGTTCATCCATCCGTTCATCCATCCGTTCATCCAACCGTCCAACCAACTGTACATCAATCTGTTCATCGAACCGTTCATCCATCTGTTCATCCAACCGTTCCTCCAACCGTTCATCCATCCATCCAACCGTCTGTTCATCCATCCGTTCATCCAACCGTCCATCCATCCGTTCCTCCAACCGTTCCTCCATCCGTTCCTCCATCCGTTCCTCCAACCGTTCCTCCAACCGTTCCTCCAACCGTTCATCCATCCGTTCATCCAACCATTCATCCATCCATTCTTCCAACCATTCATCCAACCGTTCATCCAACCGTTCATCCATCCATCCAACCGTTCATTCTTCTGTTCATCCATCCGTTCATCCAACCGTCCATCCAACCGTCCATTCATCTGTTCATCTATCCGTTCATCCATCCGTTCATCCATCCGTTCATCCAACCGTTCCTCCAACCGTTCCTCCAACCGTTCCTCCAACCGTTCCTCCAACCGTTCCTCCAACCGTTCCTCCATCCGTTCATCCATCCGTTCATCCATCCATTCATCCAACCGTTCATCCAACCGTTCATCCAACCGTTCATTCATCTGTTCATCCAACCGTTCATCCAACCGTTCATCCAACCGTTCATTCATCTGTTCATCCATCCGTTCATCCAACCGTCCATCCAACTGTTCATTCATCTGTTCATCTATCCGTTCCTCCAACCGTTCATCCAACCGTTCATCCAACCGTTCATCCAACCGTTCATCCATCCATCCAACCGTTCATTCATCTGTTCATCTATCCGTTCCTCCAACCGTTCCTCCATCCGTTCCTCCAACCGTTCATCCATCCATCCAACCGTCTGTTCATCCAACTGTTCATTCATCTGTTCATCCATCCGTTCATCCAACCGTCCATCCAACCGTCCATTCATCCGTTCATCTATCCGTTCATCCATCCGTTCATCCATCCGTTCATCCAACCGTTCCTCCAACCGTTCCTCCAACCGTTCCTCCATCCGTTCATTCATCCGTTCATCCAACCGTTCATCCAACCGTTCCTCCATCCGTTCCTCCATCCGTTCATTCATCTGTTCATCCATCCGTTCATCCAACCGTCCAACCAACTGTACATCAATCTGTTCATCGAACCGTTCATCCATCTGTTCATCCAACCGTTCATCCATCCGTTCATCCATCCGTTCATCCATCCGTTCATCCAACCGTTCATCCAACCGTTCATCCAACCGTTCATCCAACCGTTCATCCAACCGTTCATCCATCTGTTCATTCATCCGTTCATCCAACCGTCCAACCAACTGTACATCAATCTGTTCATCCAACCGTTCATCCATCTGTTCATCCATCGGTTCATCCAACCGTTCATCCATCGGTTCATCCAACCGTTCATCCAACCATCTTTTCATCCAACCGTTCATCCATTGGTTCATCCATCCATCCAACCACCTGTTCATCCAACCCTTCATCCATCTGTTCATCCATCTGTTCATCCAGCCATCCATCTGTTCATCCAACCATCTGTTCATCCATCCATCCATCCATCCATTCATCCATCCAACTTTCATCCATCTGTTCATCCATCAGTTCATCCAGCCTTCTGTTCATCCATCCATCTACTCATCCATCTATCCATCCATCTACTCATCCATCCATCTGTTCAACCATCCACCCATCCAACCACCCACCCACCCATTCATCCATCCATCCATCTGTTCATCCATCCATCCGTTCATCCATCCATCCGTTCATCCATCCACCCATCCATCTGTTCATCCGTCCATCCATCCATGTGTTCATCCATCCATCCATCCGTTCATCCACCCATCTGTTCATCCATCCATCCATCTGTTCATCCATCCATCCATCTGTTCATCCATCCATCCGTTCAACCACCCACCCACCCATCCATCCACCCATCCGTTTAACCATCCATCCATCTGTTCATCCATCCATCCGTTCAACCATCCACCCATCCGTTCATCCATCCATTTAACCATCCACCCATCCATCCGTTCATCCATCCATCCATCCGTTCAACCATCGACCCATCCACCCACCCATCCATCCATCCGTTCAACCACCCACCCATCCATCCATCCGTTCATCAACCCACCCATCCATCTGTTCATCCATCCATCCGTTCAACCATCCACCCATCCATCCATCCATTTAACCATCCACCCATCCATCCATCCGTTCATCCATCTGTTCATCCATCCATCCGTTCAACCATCCACCCACCCACCCACCCATCTGTTCATCCATCCATCCATCCGTTCAACCATCCATCCATCCGTTCAACCATCCACCCATTTAACCATCCACCCGTTCATCCATCCATCCATCCATCTGTTCATCCATCCATCCGTTCAACCATCCACCCATCCAACCAACCCACCCACCCACCCATCTGTTCATCCTTCCATCCATCCATTCAACCATCCATCCATCTGTTCATCCATCCATCCGTTCAACCATCCACCCATCCATCCATCTGTTCATCCTTCCATCCATCCATTCAACCATCCATCCATCTGTTCATCCATCCATCCGTTCAACCATCCACCCATCCGTTCATCCATCCATTTAACCAGCCACCCACCCATCCATCCGTTCATCCATCCATTTAACCATCCACCCATCTTTCGTTCATCCATCCATCCATCCATCTGTTCATCTATCCATCCGTTCAACCATCCATCCGTTCAACCATCCACCCATCCATCCATCCGTTCATCCATTCATTTAACCATCCACCCGTTCATCCATCCATCCATCCATCCCTCTGTTCATCCATCCATCCGTTCAACCATCCACCCACCCACCCATCCATCCATCTGTTCATCCTTCCATCCATCCATTCAACCATCCATCCATCTGTTCATCCATCCATCCGTTCAACCATCCACCCATCCATCCATCCGTTCATCCATCCATTTAACCATCCATCCATCCGTTCATCCATCCATTTAACCGTCCACCCATCTTTCGTTCATCCATCCATCCATCCATCCATCTGTTCATCCATCCATCTGTTCAACCATCCATCCGTTCAACCATCCACCCATCCATCCATCCGTTCATCCATTCATTTAACCATCCACCCGTTCATCCATCCATCCATCCATCCATCTGTTCATCCATCCATCCACCCACCCACCCATCCATCCATCCATCCGTCTGTTCAACCATCCATCAGCTCTCACCATGCAGCGTCTCGTAGGCTTGCACCACCTCTGACATGAACATGGGTCTCTGCCTGGCGATGGTTGCCAGGGCCCCCAGCGCTGTGGTCAGGTTGATGCTGGAAATGGCTGGATGAACCATGAACTTCAACAGCTTCTCCAGGGCGGTCTTCCCCTCCTCACACAGGGTGTCTGTGGATGATCCAGCATAGAACTAACAAGCTTTAAAACTGACCAAGACTGCTTTAACCACCTCCCGATTCCCTGGGATGCGTACCGTAGTGAATGTAGGCGTGGTCTCTGGGAACTTTGTCCAGGCTGATGTCCCCTTCCTGCCTCTTAGGGATGTCGGACTCCGGTGTCCGCGGCGACAGGGTGATGATGAGCGACTCCGTGAACTTGATGGCGTGAGTGCGGACGCCGTCGTTCTCAGAGTCGAGCATGGTCAGAACCTCCCCGGTCATCTGCGTGACCAGATCCCAGCAGGCCTCCTGCATCTCCGACACCACCTTGGAGCGCACCAACCACTGACAGGAAGAGAGGAGGTGATTAGGATGAGGAAGCGTCGGCAGCGTCCACCGGGCTGGTGGGCCGAAGCCGTGCGTACCTGCAGGGTAACTTTGTAGAGCTGGGTGAGGGTGAGGACGGCCTTCTTCACCACGTTGACACTCTCGTCCTTCAGCAACATGTTGAGGTTGGCGATCAGCCTGAGGAGGAGCTCGTTGTCCCGTTTACTGGAGGGGGTCAGAAAGGACAGGAGGAGCTCATCAGGAATGGTTCTGGTTCTAAAATCAGCAGGTCTCTGGTAGCTCACCATGCTTCCTCTATGAATCCAATCACAAACTTCCGCACTTCGATGGACCGGTCCGTCTGGAAGGCGATGATCTCCTGAAGAACAAAAACACCAGAAACGCCAGAAGAGAAATCAGGAGGTATTAATATTAGAAATATTAAAATTAGGCAAATCTGCAAGATATAAAAATGATGCAGCCATAAAGAAACACACAGAGAAACTCGATGGTGATCAGGGCTCTCCCCACTGATTTATTTCACTCGTGTTCAAAATATATTAAATAAACTCATGTTTAATATCAGTTTATGGCAACTTTACCTCATTAATGGGAGAAGAAATCTCATCAAAATTGTTAGAATAAAATCATCATCAGTCCCTTTAATATATACATAGTAAATTTACATTAGGTATTTAAGTGTGTCTTAATATAGATCAGGACGTATGGAGGACTGATCCTGCCAAAATAAATAAATAAATGTGGAAATACATAATTAACTTTTTTATTCATTCCCACATATATTTATTGATGTGTTTCTTTTCAATTGAATTTACCCATTTATTTATTTCCACATTCATTTATTTAATTCTGTGTCTTTCAACATTAAATATTAATTTCCACATTTACTTCCAAATGTATTTCCAATTTTATTTATTAGGTATTTATTTCCACATTTTTCTTTATGTATTTCCAAATGTATTTCCAATTGTACTTATTAAGTATTTATTTCCACATGTATTTATTAAGCATTTATTTCTACATTCATTTATTTATTTCAATGTATTTATTTCTACAATTATCGATTTCCCTATTTATTTCCAAATATATTTCCAATTGTAATCATTAAGTAATTATTTCCAAATTTATTTATTTCCAGATTCATTTATTTTCACATCTATATTCAATTTTATTTATTAGGTATTTATTTCCACATGTATTTATTTATTTCCAAATGCATTTCCAATGTTATTTATTAAGTATTTATTTGCACTTTCATTTATTTATTTCATTGTATTTATTTCTACATTAACTTATTCCCATATTTATTCATGTATTTCCACATTTATTTCCAAATGTATTTCTAATTTTATTTATTAGGTATTTATTTCCACATTTTTCTTTATGCATTTCCAAATGTATTTCCAATTTTATGTATTAAGTATTTATTTACACATTAATTCATTTATTTATATATTTCCACATTTATTTACAAATGTATTTATTTACAAATGTATTTCCACATGTATTTATTAAGGATTTATTTCTACATTCATTTACTTATTTCCACATTCATTTATTTATTTCAATGTTTTTATTTCTACAATTATCAATTTATTTCCCTATTTATTTCCAAATATATTTCCAATTATCCTTAAGTATTTACTTCCAAATTAATTAATTTATTTCCAGATTAATTTATTTTCACATCTATATTTATTTCCATATGTATTTATTTATTTCCACATTAATTCATTTATTTACAAATGCATTTCCAATTTTATTTATTAAGTCTTTATTTGCACATTCATTTATGTATTTCAACGTATTTATTTCAACATTGACTTATTCCCATATTTATTCATGTATTTCCACATTTATTTCCAAATGTATTTCTAATTTTATTTATTAGGCGTTTATTTCCACATGTATTTATTAAGTATTTTTCTATATTCATTTATTTATTTCCACATTCATTTATTTATTTATACAAATATCCATTTCTTTCCCTATTTATTTCCAAACATATTTCCAATTGTAATCATTAAGTATTTATTTCCAGATTAATTTATTTATTTTCAGATTAATTTATTTTCACATCTATATTCAATTTTATTTATTAGGCATTTATTTCCACATGTATTTATTTATTTCCACGTTTATTTATTTATTTCAATGTATTTATTTCTACAATTATTTATTTATTTCAAGATTAATTTATTTCCACATTTATTTCCAAATGTATTTCCAATTTTATTTATTAGGTATTTATTTCCACATGTATTTATTTATTTATTTCCAAATCTATTTCCTATTTAATTTATTAAATATTTATTCCCACATTATTTTTTTTACACATTTAATCCCACATCAATTACCAATTTTACTTATTAAGTATTTATTTCCCCATTTATTCAAAAAAATTTATTCATTTTGGCAGGATCAATCCTCCATCAGAGTGAGCAGAAACCTTTAGTTGCCAATGAATGACTTTCTGGCATAATTATAAAGCAGATTTGTGTTGATCTGAAATCAGCTGCTACAGTCAGAGCGAGAATTGAAACATTTAAACCAGCTGGAGACAAAGAGGCTGGACGAGTTTATGTGCCCCCACAGTGAATAGGAGCTACTAGATCCCTGCAGGTGAGTCTGCTGTGAAACAGAGGACAGATATGTGGGACAGCAAACCTCATGCCCACTGCTAAGTGCGGTGGAGGATCTGTGATGCTGTGGGCTCGTCTCTTGGAGACGGCCTCTGACAGAAAACTAAAACGTCAGCGGGGCCTTGAAGAGGAGAATGATCTAAAACGGAGGGGTCAAACTCCACCCATCCATCTTCTTCCACTCATCAGAGATCGGCTCAGGGGGTCAACAAGTCTGGAAGGGAACCCCAGACATCCTTCCCTCCGGCTCATTCGGGTGGATCTAAAGGTGTTCCCAGTCAAGATGGGAACTATAGTCCCTCCAGCGAGTTCTGGCTGTTCCCTGGGTTCTCCTCCCAGTGGGACGCCCCCCAGTAAAACCTCCAAAGGGAGGATGTATCCTTATCAGATGCCAGAAACAACTCATCTGACTCATTTTGATGCGGAGAAGCAGCGGAATGTTTTCAACCACCTGATTCAGGTGTGTTGGACCGGGGACGCATCTAAAAGTTGCAGGACACTCCTGATCTAAAACATGCGGCCACATAAACCCAGAGATGGTTCAGCAGGCTCAAAACCAGCCTCAGGGGAGCCAATAACTGTTTCAACATGGTTTAAAAAGCTGGAGTCCCACTGTGAGATTCTGATGCTGCAATAGAAGCTTTATTTATTTTAAGGCTTTTTACACATCTTCACCAGCAGGGGGCAGTAAACAAGAAGGGTGGTTAATAGATCGATAAAACTGAAGAAAGAAAGAGTATTATATAGAATTACAGAACAGTATTTTGTGTAATTATCTCAGCTCTTCATATTATCACCAGTTCTGTGTAAAGGTCTTCACTCGGTTTTTTTACTTACATCCAAAAAGTTGTCAAGAAGAGAAGGATCCTTGTTGATGATGAGTTCCTGCACCTGAAAAGAAACAGAATCAGAACGGCTTATAATGCAGCACTAACTGTCTGGAGGGGGCGCTCTCAGGGAAGATAAACACAAAATAATACCTCAAGTTACAAAATAATTAAACTGGATGATATTTCTTTAGAGAAATGAGGCAACAAACCTGTTTGAGAACATTCAGCTTTTCATCCGTGGGTATCAGAGACGCCTGATTCAGAAGCTCCACAACCTGAAAGAGGAAACCAAACGTTTCTGTCTGAGTAAAACAACCAGCCTCAGAACCGAGACCTGGATCATTCGCACCGACAGTTTCCAGCTCCTCTGCTTTCTGTTTTAGGTCAAAACACACAGAACTCGGTTCCATCCTCTCCAAGCAGCTGCTTCACGTTCCACCTAATGATCACCTCGCAGGTGCTCTGCCATCCTCCAGCCCTGAAGGAAGCCCAGACAAAATCCCTAAGCAACATTCACCCCGTCTTCCTGTGGTATTCCAGGGTTTTACCAGTCAAAAAGGGATGTACGGTTCCCTCCGGAGAGTTTCGGATCACAAGAATTCAATTCAAAAATACTTTATTGTTCCAAGAGGGACATTAAGTGTTATTGTAGCTCATATATTTAATTCTTGAAGGAGTTGTTGTAGATAGTGATGGCTGTGGGCAGGAAGGATTTCCTGTAACGGTCTGTGTTGCGGTCAACAATTCTTTGGAGACTGCAGCAGCCAATCTCATCCACTCCTTTTGGGTCCCTGTTGCCACGGCGATGACCCCGCCTTGTCCAGAATCCCTCTGCATCCATCATCCATCATTGAGGACATGGAGACCAAAATGCTCAGTCTCATCCTTGTTTACCAGCAGCAGAACCAGGAGCAGATTCCCCCTCATCACATTTAAATCCTTCGAACCAACAAACTAATTAGAGTTGATGCATTTATTCTACACGACCAGTTTCACCCAACCTCTCGTTGCTCTGCTCCTTCATTCAGTCGAACCAGACAGTCATTTATTTGTACCTTCTCACTGGTGCCGATGTCGATGACAGTAGGAGGCCCCCCCTCCTTTGAAGGACGCTCCATGGTTCTGCTCTGTGTTTGTCACTGGGACAGCATGTTCTGTAAAGATCCTGGAAAACATCAGTTTCAATAGAAGTTAATCAGCCTTTTAATTAGAGGTTAAAATTAGGCTGATCGAGTCAGAATAATAAACATACAGCGAACCGTCACGCGTCTCTGCCAGAAATAAGAACGAATAAGTTAATTATAAAGGTTTAATAACAAGAGTTTTAATGCGATACAGTTAGCCGCCGTGCTAACCAGGATGCTAACCGGTTCCGTTTCAACTGTATTATATCAGTTTATACTCCAACACATACCTCGATGTTTCTGAATTCTGGTTAAAAGTGATATTTATAACCGGCCGAAACAAAATCCGCTTCTAAATAGAAGAGCTAAGGCATTCATTTATGAGCAAATAAAAAAAACCTGTTAGCGCAGAATGCGAGCAGCCATTCCTCTTTTTCTGTTTCTAGCTGCAAAGTAGCGTGTTTGTGCAACAGCGCCACCTGCCGGAGCGGAGGGAAAATACATGTCTGAAAATGATTAGCGTGAGTAAATACTCAAGTTGGAGTTCATGATGATTTAGTAAAATGGGAACATAAATACTAAGTAACCTATTATGACTTCTAATTTATTAATATTTTAAAAAGATGTCAACAGACAGACAAAATATAAAGTTATGGAAAGATTCTGGTCATTTAAAGACAAATAAAACAAATGAATAACATAAATACAAAAATAACAATTCTAGGCAGAAGAAAGAGTTTTCCAACATTTTTTGTTATAAAACACATGAAACCAATACAGTAATTAATGTGTATGTATGGTAGAACATGGCAAAGTACATCCGTTGAGAATATTCTCTTCCTGCTTTTAAATCTTGTCTTAAGACCCATTTGTTTAAATTGGCATTGGACTTATAGTAGTTGTTTTTACTTGTGTAATTTTTATCCCTTTTTTTATTGCTCTATGTTTTGATTTGTTGTACAGCGCTTCAAAAATTTTTTATTATTCTTATTCCTATTATTCTTATTATTATGAACTGTTAACTGTATCATCTTGATGTCCAAATGGCACAAAAGGCTAAGCAGATAGAAAATAACATTAGACAACAAAGCTGGTGCACAAACAAGAGGTCTCACTTTAACTGTAGGTCAGTGACTTAAAACATGTCTGTTCTTCATCCAGTAAAGTTACGCACAGTCGCCCAAAGAATTTACTCAATGAAGACTAAAAAGTACGGCACAGTAAACCTACTCCTAACAGTATATTTATTTCTGAAGTTACTCAAATCAATGTAACGGAGTAAATGTAACGTTTTTGTTCGCTTTTATTGTTGTTGATCAGGATTTATTGATTTATGATCAATAAAGCAATGAAGCATTAAACTGAACTGATGTCGTGTATGACACTGTTATCATAAGACTGTGTTTTATTCTTTCCAGAAACAGTTAAAGGCGACATATTTTGAGTTTCAGTCAGGGAAAACAATTAGGATCAAATTAAAGTATGTATTTACTGGCTTTTTACAGGTTGTGGATTCACATGTTGGTGTTTGAGCTCACACAATTATTGTAACTTTAACCAAAACAAAACACGAAACAGCTAAACTGCTACGTTAATATTTAATATTGCAATAAAACATGTAAACTTCGACCCATACTGTAAAAATGCTGAGATAATGGTGTCCAAAAAAGGTTACCAAGGTAAAGTCACATTTAGAGGAATACATATCCCAGAAGTCTTTGCAAGTGACGTGGCTAGCCAATTACGAAGAGAGGAGGAAATGCTAATGTTTACAACCAGTAAAGTGGCTCCAGTTTCCCAATAAAACCAGTGATTTCAGTCATCCTGCTGCCCTGTGTGAAATGACAGTTAGATAATGTATCAAGGTAAATGACGAGGTTAAACATTCAGGTAAGAAAAACGTCTTTTATCGCGTTATTAGCCTCATAATTTAATACATCTCGTTAGCGCCTAGCTTGTGAAACGGAGAGCTATACTGCGACTTTAACCTCAATGTTAGACATTTTTATGTGTATTTATGCCTCTTATCGACCACAATATTATTGTTTATTGTGAATGAAAGGAGAATAATGCATCGTTTTTACGTTTTCATGACAAATAACACGAAAAAGTGTAGCACGCATTTGAATTCAGCCCCCGTTTATCCCCAACCCCTTACATAAAGTCCAGCCGCCTCCGGAGATAACCGGACCAGAGTCCAGCTGTGTGTTGATTTAATCTGAGTCCAACTGCAGATTCTGGTTCCGGTCCAGTTTACAGCAGGGTTGGGTTCTACAGGGAGGAGGTTTAGTCAGATAAGCAGGACTGTGGTGCCTCTGGAGGAGCTGCAGATCTCAGGTGGGAGAATCTATCCACAGGACAACTATCAGTGTTGGACTCCATCAATCTGGGGTCTCGTTTGTAAAACTGCGTAGAATCGTTACTAAAACTAAATAAATGGGGGGGAAAAAGTACTTATACCAAAGAAGTTTCAGATCTGTCAAAGTTTGAGTCTACAAGTCTGAAAATGTGATTTAAATTCTCCATGTTTCCATCTCACCGTGTCCAAAACGTGCGAAAGCAGCAAGGTCCTTAGTGTGCTTAAAGTTGGAGACATGTTTCCACCACGCGGCCGGACCAGTTAAGGTTCCACAGAGGTCTGATTCAGGCGTGCTGAATTTAAATGCATGCCACACTTTTCAGATTTTCACACGTGTGTGTAAAAACTGTTGGAAAAACTGCGAATGACTTTCCTCAAAGCTTAAGTCCCGATGAAAGAAGGATGAATCAGCTGGTGCGTGCGTTCCCAGCGTCCCGATGGAGTGGGTGTTCGTCATGAACCGGATGAGCTCCCAGGGCAGCTCTGCATCCCAGCGGAGGCGGATGGCCCTGGGGGTGGTGATCCTCCTGCTGGTGGACGTCATCTGGGTGGCCTCGTCTGAGCTCACCACGGTGAGGACTTCATACAAACTAATCTGTTATTAACCCGCCACAAACTAATCAAGGTATGAAGGGATCCAAACAAAGAAATCAACGAATTCTAGGTGTTAAAACATGAATTGCTCTTACAGAACGGGTTTAAGCGGTTTAGGTCCCGCCTAACTGACGGGACTTTTTGTGTCAAGAACGGAGAATTTTATCTCTTCTTCGGTTCCTCGAACTCGTGGCGTACCACAGGGCTCAGCTCCTGGCCCTTTTGCTTTTCTCTTAATATTTGTTGCCTCTTGAGAGCTATATGATTTTATTGTTCTATGTAACTTTTTTATTGTTTTATTTGACTTTTAATTATTAGTGTATTTTATTGTTGTTACTGCTTGTTATAATCTGTGAGTCTATGTTGCTATATTTATTGTACAGCACTTCAGTCGGCTTCAGCTGTTTTGAGTGCTTTATAAATAAAGTTGGCTTGGCTTAAATCCAAATATTTGTCCACCAATCAGATCAGAGACCATTAGGGACGCGTGTTAGTAAAAATCTGGCGAAGCGATATGTATCACGATACAGGGGAGACGCATCATCCGAAAGCATTTTAACATTTCAAATGTCGAATATTTGCTTTCATCAATTCAGCAGCTTTAAAAACTAATCAGCTATTTTATTTTCGGGGGACTTGTTATCGTTTCTGCAACAATTACATAAATAAATTACCGTCTAACCTCTGCAGATTGAGACTATTAGGGATGTGTACTGGTAAAAATCTGGCGATGTACGATATATATCACGATACATGGGAGACAATACGATATATCGCGATACTATGAGAAGGAATATATTTTGTGATTTTTAAAAACTGAATTTAACTGTAGAAAAGCTGTCCCGTCATTCTAAACACTCCAACCTGTTTAATACTTCGTACTAGATCTAGTTGATCCACTGGAACCAAGAAGGTGAAAAACTGCCACAAAACTACCAGTTATACTTTTTACTACAAAAATGGCCGTCATCATTAATGGTTGCATTCAAATTCTAAAAAATAAAATGAAAAAACCGATACATTGCTTTTGAATATCGATACGATATCTGGACATAAAAAATGATAAATCAAATATTTGGTTTCATCAATTCAGCAGCTTTAAAAACTGATTCGCTCTTTTATTTTGGCGGGACTTGTTATCGTTTCTGCAACAATTAAATAAAATAAATTACCGTCTAACCTCTGCAGATTGAGACTATTGGGGATGTGTACTGGTAAAAATACAGGGGAGACGATACGATATATCGCGATACTATGAGTAAGACTATATATTGTGATTTTTAAAAACTGAATTTAACAGTGAAAACAGCCACAAACTACCAGTTATACTTTTAATTTTACTACAAAAATGGCCGTCATCATTAATGGTTTAATTCAGTTTCTAAAAAAATTAAATAAATCGATACATTGCTTTTGAATATCGGTACAATACCGTGACATGAAATACCACGATATATCGGCATATCGATATTTTCTGACATCGCTAGATTCCAACATTTGGACCCTATAGCTCATCAGCTTGTCCTCATTGATCTTGTAGAATCAATCAATCAATCAAACTTTATTTATAATGCAGTTTTCATACAGGAGTTGCCACTCTTAGTGTTTTAAAGATTAAAATGACCCCACATAAACCGTAGGATGTTATCCTAACCGTTATTTTTTGCTTTCCGTAGTACATCTTCAAGCGTCAGGAGTACAACAAGCCTTTCTTCAGCACGTTCACCAAGACCTCCATGTTTGTGCTGTATCTGCTGGGCTTCCTGCTGTGGCGCCCCTGGAGGCAGCAGTGCGCCGGCTCTTTAAAACGGCGCCGGTCTGCGTTCGTAAGTCTGTTTCCTCTCGGCTTTAGCCGCCCTTGTCGTTTCAAAATGCCTCAACACGATGACAAAAACAAGCTCAATTAAATTACTCTAACTTACATTAGAGAAAATGTCACAACCGAATCAGCACTACTGTATTTTAATACCATGATTGTTTCACAGGTTACCTACTGCTTCACTAACTGGACGTCCGCATGTAACACGACCTTAACAATGATCAGGACTATTTACAGACAAGCTTTAAAGGTTCTTGATAGAAAACCTTAATCACATCACTATTGCAACGTTCTTTTAAAACACCGATTACTCAGCTGGGAAAAAAGCATCATTAAATACAGAGATTCTATTCTCTTGTTCAAAATTATGCACGGTCTAGCTCCGATTTGTTATATATTGCAGTAGAACGTATTAATTGGTGTTCA
The DNA here is from genome assembly GCA_963556495.2 of Valencia hispanica. Lineage (NCBI taxonomy): Eukaryota > Metazoa > Chordata > Actinopteri > Cyprinodontiformes > Valenciidae > Valencia > Valencia hispanica. The sequence goes on from OY747707.1 coordinate 2,115,455, forward strand.
TATAAGAAAATAAAGTAATAATAATAATAAGTATAATAAAAAAAAGAGTAAATAAAGTACAAATAAAATATTACTATTACTTTTAATCTACTTTTCCAACACCACTGACGGACAGAGGCGGTGACTGAGCTGTGACTCGAAATCTGCGTCAACAACAAGCATGTCCGGCTGAGTGCATCACATTTAGGTGTCCCCTGGAAACACTTCCGTTGTGTTGTGGTCTATTTGCAGCGCATATTTCTAATGTGTTGTCGTTTTTCTAAATGCTGCACACGTGTTGTCAAATTGATGAAAATGTTTAATCAATTTGCTTGTGTTTCGTCTTTTTGCATGTGTTTTCTTAAGTTGCGTGCTGTGACCTTTCAGGGCCACCGTACAATTAAACGTATTTTGTGTATTTCCTACGAAGTTGTAGAGCAGCTCAAACTGTGAGGGACTGTTGGGTTTTCACTCGAGTTTTGACGCTGTGTTGTTCTGCAGTTTGCCGACGCCGAGGCCTACTTTGCTCCCTGCACCACCGACGGCACTGTGAACAACTGTTTGGTACGTAGCTGAAGCGCAGAGCAGGATCTGCCCGCTGCGACGCGAGCCGTCTCTCTCTCTCTCTCTCTCTCTCTGTAACAGGATGTTGTTGTTAGTCCTTTGTCACGTCTGTGCAGAGCGAGCCCCTGTATGTCCCGGTCAAGTTCCAGGATGCAACAGCCGACCCGTACGACTGTTTAAATGCAGGCTGTGAGTACAAATCTGGTTTTATTGTTGAATAAAGCTACATAAAGGGTTTAAATCGTTGGTTGTCTACGGGAGTCCATGTATTTAATGGGTTTGTAGCATCCAGGTGTGTGTCAGCACAACGCCAGGACAGAAAGACAAAAGCAATGACCCTTAGAGAAGCAATTGTTGCTCCCCCAATGGGGAGCCTAAGCCACGCCCCTCTACTTCCTGTCCATGGGTCGCCCTACTGCCAAATAAAATAATTAATGAGAGTCAATGGAGCGATAAAGTTATTTTCTGATCCCATTTGAAGCGCACCATGGATTAAACATATGATGTCCGTGAATTTTAAAGACACCGAGAAAACGCTCCTTTTTCGACCGGCGCCAAAAGTTACTTTAGGTTTTGTGTGAAAACACTTGGTGGACTCCAGCTGAAGAAGATGAAGGAGAAAAATTCCTCCAGGATTAAGGAAGGAGCATTAAACGTGGATAAAACCACCATAAATGTGGAAAGTAGCAGCTATGCTGGGGGAGAAACAGTCGGTCGATTGAGAGTCAGCATGACGCTCCAGAAGCTAGTGCTAGCTAGCGTTGGCTAGCGTTAGCTAGCGTTAGCTCCGTGACGTCATATATGCGACTTCTGATTTGTAGGCATTTTAATTTTTACAATCAAATAAATCCCAAATTACTTGAAAACATTAGTTGTAAATGGAGATTCGTCATATGTGTGATTCAGGACGTAAAACAAAGCGGATCAGTAAAAAACTTTTATCGCTCCGTTGACTTCCATTCCTTTTTGTTTTCGGCCAGAGGGCCCATGGGCCGACAGGAAGGGGAGGAGCCTTAGGCTCCCCATGCTCTGGGAGGGGTCAAAGGTCATCTCCAGACCATCTAAAGTCCATCCTCCTCCAGAGAGGAGAACATCTCAGACGTCCCAGCAGATTCAGCCCAAGGTCAGAGCGGGAAGCTCAGAGGAATGACCAGAAACCCCAGAGCTCCATCTCAGGCTATACAGGCCTCAGTTAGCAGGTTAAAGGTTAAATGTCATGACCTTGAACCAGAATGGCTGCTTGGAAGGGTTGAAGGAGAAACAAGATGGCGGCAGGACTGATGTTAGCAGAGACAAGACTTCTGGGACAGAGTAGACCAGACACCTCAGACCAACACGGTAGACGAGGGATGATGATGTGGGCTCCTTCCAGCCTCTGAGTGGACCAGGATCTCCTCTGGAGACCAAAGCAGCCGAAGCTCGGACCGAACTGGGTCATCAGTATGAAGGTGTTGCGACGGCCTAGTCAAAGTCAGGACCTCGACCTGAATGACTTGATGTGAAAAGACCTTCAGAGAAAAGGGGAGGGGCCTCAGTGAACTGAAGCAGCGTTTGAAAGGAGATGAGAGATTTGTAACTCTTGCTCCCAGCAGAGGGCAGCGTTGAGTCATCAGAAGACCCTGATATAATCACTCCATCCATCCATCTGTTCATCCATCTATACAAGTACAGGCCATTTACCATCCATCTATCCAACCATCCAATCAACCTAACAGCCATGATTTTGGACTGAGGGAGGAACCTGGAGTACCTTCTAGCTGCTCAGCAACAGATCCACCCACTGATCCCACGTTTATTTAACACACAAAGCTTTAAATGATTTTGCACCTGTCTACATTTGTGAGCTTTTGCAGCCTTACATCCCCAGCAGGTCCTTAAGATCCAGCGATCAGAAAAGCCGTTTTTAAAAACTAAAGGTGATGGGGCGTTTGCAGTAGTGGCTCCCCCTCTCTGGAACTCCCTTCCTCTCAGCCTGAGAACTGAAGCTGATTCAGAGTTTTCCTTTAAAAAGCAGCTTAAAACCCATCTTTTTAAAACTGCTTTTGCCTAGTGTTTTTTTTTTTTTTTGTTTTTTTTGTGACTTTCTGAATTTATATGTTCGGTGATGGCTGTAATGTTTTTACTGTATCAGATATCTCCACTGCTCTGCTCTCTGTTCAGCCTCCAAAAAGCAGCGGGTCCGTTTCAGCAACATCATGGAGGTCCGCCAGCTGCCGTCCACTCAGGCCCTGGAGGCCAAGCTGTCCCGCATGTCCTACCCCGCCGCCAAGGACCACCAGGCCCTGCTGCGTACGGTGGGGAAGCTAACCATCACGGACGTTGCTAAAATCAGCTTCTTCTTCTGCTTTGTGGTGAGTGAAAATATTACAAAATGCATCACCTGGAAATTTCCCATTTAATTTAGCTTTCTGTCATTTCACTAAGATTTTTTCACCTCAATGAAGATCTCCATTGATAGTACTTTGTGTCATTTGGTAATTATAAATCTGAGCAAACAGAAACTGCATGTGGGGTTCCTCAAGGCTCCATTCTCAGACCACTTTTATACAGCGTTATATATGCGTCCCCCTTGACCAGATCATGGAGGACTACCATATGTCGGTCCCTCCAGGATTTTGACAGACGGAGTTAAAAAACAACAACCCGTCATCTATTTTTACCTGTCAATTTCTAAAATGATAATAATGACATATTAAATAGTATTTATTTTTTAACAATTTTAATTATAATTTACGTTGAACAGGAAATCCACATAGGTCCATCACATTAAGCAGATGAATGCATGTTGGTTATTCTCCACAGTGACAAAAACCACTGACTGTAACTACATTTACAAAATAAAATTATTACATTTACTTATTCATTATATTTAATTATTTATTAAAAATTATTAAATTAACCTTTAAACTGTATAGGGTAAAAATGATATAAATTTAGCCAATTGTAGAGATTTTGACTACCACGACTGCACATTTTGATGATGTCATCAAGCTGTGCCTCCGTACTTTGTACTCGGTATGTAAGGAGGATAAATACTGATTTTCAGTGTTCGTATTTACTCTAGACATTGCAAGTTTAAAATGCTTTGTTTTCTAAACTCAGCAAAAAAAGAAACGTCCCTTTTTCAAGACTTTGTATTTCAACAATAATGTTGTAAAAATCCAAATAACTTTACAGATCTTCATTGTAAAGGGTTTAAACAATGTTTTCCATCCATGTTCAATTAACCATAATCAGTTAATTAACATTCACCTGTGGAATGGCCGTTAAGACCTTAACAGCTTACAGAAAGTAGGCATTTAAGGTCACAGTTCTGAAAACGCAGGACACTAAAGAGACTTGTCTACCGACTGTGAAAAACAGCCAAAGAAAGATGCCCAGGGTCCCTGCTCATCTGGGTGAACGTGCATTAGGCATGCTGCGGGGAGGCATGAGGACTGCTGAAGTGGCTAATGTCCGCACTGTGAGACGCCTAAGACAGCGCTACAGGGAGACAGGAAGGACAGCTGATCATCCTCGCAGTGGAAGACCACGTGTAACAACACCTGCACAGGATCGGTACATCCGAATATCACACCTGTGTGACAGGTACAGGATGGCCACAACAACTGCCCGAGTCACACCAGGAACACACAATCCCTCCATCAGTGCTCAGACTGTCCGCAATAGGCTGAGAGAGGCTGGACTGAGGGCTTGTAGGCCTGTTGTAAGGCAGGGTGAGGACTAGGGCCATTCCCCCCAGAAATGTCCAGGAACTAACAAGTGCCTTGGTGGAAGAGTGGGGTAACATCTCACAGCAAGAACTGACCAATCTGGTCCATGAGGAGGAGATGCACTGCAGTACTTCAAGCAGCTGGTGGCCACACCAGATACTGACTGGTACTTTTTGAGCCTCCCTTCATTCAAGGACACATTATTCTATTTCTGTTAGTCACATGTCTGAAACATTTTTAGTTTATGTCTTATGGTGTTGACTCTTTTAGTGTTCATACAAATATTTACACACATTAAGTTTACTGAAAGTAAAAACAGTTGAAAATCAGAGGACTTTCTTTTTTTGCTGAGTTTATTTAACGGAAAAGAAACCCGTTGAACTTGAAGCATTTTTAATTCAAATGGGTACAGCTTTGATTTTGTGCGATATTAAATTCATAAATAAGTAATCAGGAAAGCAGAAACAAATGTTGTTTCTTTTTTTACATTTTGCACTTTGTGTTTTCATAACATTTAGCTTTTAATTTATTTAAAATATCTTCACCTTTATTTATGTGCTGAGAATTTTTGTGTTGCCTTTTTTGGAAAAAAGATTTTAATATTTTAAAATGTATTTTGCACAATATATGTCTATAAATGGCATTTTATACTTTTTTTGCAGTTCTGCTGCAATGTATCTGGAATGTGAGAATGCTCAAACATTCATTTTGACATGTTAACAGAAGAAAAGAATATATCGCAATGGATATCATTACCCCACATCTAGATTTTTATGTAATATAGATTTGAGTTCATATCGCCCAGCCCTGTTTAAATTAATCTTCATAGAATTGGAGCTAAACATCATATCCAAGTATCTTCAGAAAGTCTTAGTTGATGGTGACGCTGTGAGCAGGAAGGTTCTCCAGTAGCAGTCAGTCCTGCAACAAATCTGATGAGTCCTCTGATTGAAGACTGTTGCTGTATGACATGTCCATCATGACACGTTAACAGCTCAACATCCAGGCAGCAGAGACGATATTCCACATTAACATGTCCTGGACGACATAATCAGTTGTTGGCTAGCTCTGCTAATCCACCTCGTTTGCTCTTTAAATCTGTTTCTGGTCATAAGGTCAGAGAGACGTTGGAGTAGGGGATGTGATCCCTGATGGTTAGAGCTTCCTTCTCCTCTCTATGCTCTGCATCTATGAAGCCTCCCTTTTCAACTTCTCTGGGATTTGGAGTCAAAGTTCAGTTATTATTTGAGCTTTTGAGATGTTAATCAGCTGCTCCCGGTTGTAAAAAACAACAACAACAATCTTTTCCTAAAGTCTAGAAAAAGAACATCAAGTGAAACACACTATAAAAATAATTCCACCCGGACTGATGTTTTCAAGCCTTTATTTCTGTTGATTATGATGATTTTCTGCTTCCAGCCAATGAAATAATTTAATCAGAATATTACATCAAACCAATATATAAAAAAATAAGCATTTTAATACAGAAATGTGGAGAATGAAAAGACAAATGAATATTTGATACCTGCTTGAAGTTGACTTAATATTCAGCCTCTTTTTACCGAAGTTATAACAGATCTATGGTTTGTACAAAACATGTTAGTAAAGTTCTTCTTTACATAAAACGATCTCAACAGATCAATTTCACTCCCTTTCAGAATGAGCCTGTTCAAAGTGTTCTGTCACTTTTATGCAAATTAGCGGATGCAGACCACGCCCACCCATCTTGTTACTAGGCTGCCTGGTTTGCCCCACATGAGAATGGCATTGAATTGGAATTGGTGGGCGGAGCTTGACCTGTGGTGGGCGGGGTTGGAAAAGTGAGGGACGGGAGCTGACACAAACAAAGGCAGATTTCACCTGGAAGTATGTAACGTACCGCCGACGAGATGTAAAAACAGGTGAGACAGGTGAGGGGGACGTTTATATCTGCTGGGATTCCTTAATTAGAAAACTAGCTAAAACTTTAATTAATTTTTGAATTGAAATTACTTTTCTTATAAAGCGCCTTGGGATCAAACATCTGATGTGAATCGGCGCTAAATGAATAAACTAAATGGAATCATGTGCACGTTTTGCTGTGTACGTATACATTTTTTACCGTATCAGCGTTTCGTCCACACGGAGACTCGTTTCGCTGTATAAGTATAAATTTTTATCGTATTAGCGTTTCGTCCACACGGAGACGCGTTTCGCTGTATACGTATACATTTTTATCGTATTAGCGTTTCGTCCACACGGAGACGCGTTTCGCTGGGTACGTATACATTTTTATCGTATTAGCGTTTCGTCCACACGGAGACGCGTTTCGCTGGGTACGTATACATTTTTATCGTATTAGCGTTTCGTCCACACGGAGACGCGTTTCGCTGTATACGTATACATTTTTTACCGTATCAGCGTTTCGTCCACACGGAGACGCGTTTCGCTGGGTACGTATACATTTTTTACCGTATCAGCGTTTCGTCCACACGGAGACGCGTTTCGCTGGGTACGTATACATTTTTATCGTATTAGCGTTTCGTCCACACGGAGACGCGTTTCGCAGTATTCGTATAAATTTTTTATCGTACTGGCGTGTCGTCCACACGGAGACGCGTTTTGCTGTATACGTATACATTTTTTACCGTATCAGCGTTTCGTCCACACGGAGATGCGTTTCGCTGTATACGTATACATTGTTTATCGTATTAGCGTTTCGTCCACACGGAGACGCGTTTCGCTGTATACGTATAAATTTTTTATCGTATTAGCGTCTCGTCCTCACGGAGACGCGTTTCGCTGTATACGTATACATTGTTTATCGTATTAGCGTTTCGTCCACACGGAGACGCGTTTCGCTGTATACGTATAAATTTTTTATCGTATTAGCGTCTCGTCCTCACGGAGACGCGTTTCGCTGTATACGTATACATTGTTTATCGTATTAGCGTTTCGTCCACACGGAGACGCGTTTCGCTGTATACGTATAAATTTTTTATCGTATTAGCGTCTCGTCCTCACGGAGACGCGTTTCGCAGTATTCGTATAAATTTTTTATCGTACTGGCGTGTCGTCCACACGGAGACGCGTTTTGCTGTATACATATACATTTTTTATCGTATTAGCGTTTCGTCCACACGGATCCGGCGTTTTGGGAGACTGAAACCGCTATTTTTTGAAACCGGGTCCCAAAGTGGATAAATCTGAAAACAACACCCTTGCGGTTTCGTGTGTACAGCCAATCTGTATATTTAGTGAAACGATGATGTCATCACATCACGTGTCGGCTGCGTCACATGTAACTGCAACAACAATAATGGCGGACTACATGATTTTGTTTGTGCTGCAGAAGCTACTAAGCCTACTAGCTTTATTACAGCAGAATATATTGCTTTGTTATAAATGTATTCTTCTTGGTTTGTATACAGCGAGTTTGTATACACAAGTCTTCCTCTCCGTGTATAGTGTATCTCTGTGGCAGAATTACAGCGCCCCATACTGGTCTGGCATATATACTACACCGTTTTCAGTCGGTTTCAGTGGTTTCGTGTGTACGCAGATATTTATTGAGACGACGCCGTGTTTATGGAATTTTTCTTTTAGAAAGAAGGGAAAAAAATTATCGGATAGGGAACGCACCGGCTTCGTGTGGACGTGGCCTTAGAAGCACAAGATTTCTCACTGCAAAAATTTGCCTAAAAAAACAAATGGATGGATGGTTTTTATTCATGTTTGGAGTGTTTGTAGAGGCAGCTGAGACCCAAATGGCGACACAGAAGGATGAACTTTTGCATAATGTGTTCCATTTAAAGGTTTAATCTGACAAACGAGCGTAATCAAAACCAGATTCTAATTTATTGAATACGAATTTAAAACATTGCTTGATTCTTTAAATCAGCGATAATAAAAATTACAGCTTTAGTCCACTGTAGGAGTCAGAGGCGGCGTTGGTGGGAGGACGGTTCGGTTCTCCTCTCTAGACATACATCAGGAAATAAAAACCCACAGCAATTCATAATAAAGATTTTTCACACATATATCAAGTGGAGGACTATAGCAAAAGCTGTACTGCTCCGCTTGTGAAAGTAAATCTGTTGGGCTTCTACTTGGTACTCAGACACCAATTCTGAGCTCCACACTGCCAAACAGGACACCTTTTAAAAAAAAAAAAAAAAAAATTCTTAGATCTGATAAACGGGTCGGATGTGACGTCTCCACCTCCTCTTGTTTTTGTCTCCCAGTGGTTCCTGGCTAACCTGTCCTACCAGGAGGCTCTGTCTGACACGCAGGTCGCCATCGTCAACATCCTGTCCTCCACCTCAGGTGATTCCCGCTCCTTCGGAGCCATAATGGAAATATTTAAAAAGCTTCCGCTCCGGTCGTCAGCTTCCCGACTAAACCGTGATGCTCGGGACTTTCCCCCCCCTCTCTTCAGGCCTCTTTACGCTCATCTTAGCCGCCATCTTCCCTAGTAACAGCAGCGACCGTTTCACGCTGTCCAAACTGTTAGCCGTCGCTCTGAGGTAAGTGGAGTCGATAACCATTTTCACTTCTTTATTTCTGATGCTTTAAACGAGGAAAATTAAGAGAACTTGAGTGTAATTTGAGGAGTCGGGTGTTTTTAATGTTCCTGTTTTTTCAGCATGGGAGGCGTTGCTCTGGTGAGTCTGTCCAGCATGGACAGCCCTGACGAGAAAGGAGTCGCAGGTAACCATGGGATGCTTTGGGGTCTGTTTGGCTTGTTGTTGGAAACGTTTAGCTATAACCGTTGGACCTCTCTGAAGGTTCCCTGTGGTCCCTGGCGGGGGCGATGCTCTACGCCGTCTACATCGTTCTGATCAAGAGGAGAGTGGACCGGGAGGATAAGCTCGACATCCCCATGTTCTTTGGTAAGCACTTCCTGAAGTCTCATTTCCTCCAACATTCCTCCTCCCAGCGATCTTCTTCATCACCTATTTCCAGTACAGTTTTAATAACCAGAAAAAGAAGTAGCGCTTAAAACCCAAAACCTCTGAATATTAGTCCCTGGTAGCCAGGGCCGTATTTAGGAGGATGTGGGCCCCTGGGCTACAGCCAATTTTGGTGTCTGACTTGAGGTCCTGCCCCGCCCTCACATATTTAAACTGATATTTAAAGGAGCCGTATGTAAGATTGTGGCCAAAACTGGTACTGCAATACCTTTTAAACTACTGTAGAGCAACGTATCCCCTCCCGACTTGAGGTTGCCAGATCCAGCAGGAACGTAGGCTGCTACAAGGAGCTTCCAATGGCAAGTGACGAGTCCTACACAGTACGTTGTTTTTCTGTTAATTATAATGACAGAGAAACGGGCTCTGATAACGCATCGCTAATGTTAGCAATGACGACTCGCCGTTTTTATTTCCCAAACAATTCCTTGTCTTTTCAATTCGATGACCCTCCTCCTCCATATGCGCTAACGTAACGTCACTTTGCACCAACATGCATAACTCTGTTCAACTGTCATGAATATTTAAAAATGTCCGTTCACATGAAATACAGCCAAACATAGATGAATCTTACCTGTCCAGGATTAAATTAGCAACGTAGGCGTCTGTCTTCAGATTCTTCTCTGTCTTCATCCGTCTCCATCCTGCAAAGGCGTCTCCTTTACAAATCCTTGTTTTATTTCAGACTTTGTCAAGACGTATTTCCGAATGATAACGAATTCTTTTAGGTGTAGTAACGCTAGACATTTTTTATCCGAAACACTTTTGGAGCTGCAGCTGTAGTAACTAGAGCAGAGCTGGCAACAACACTACTGACTTCCTGATTGGTAGATAGGTGGAGGGCGGAGCTTCAGGCCAAAACACAAGATGATCATCAGTTGAGGGCTGCAACTTCATTTTTCAATGACAATATCCTGGCCGTACAACTGTTGTCAGTGATATAAGTATTTGAAATGAACATGATTTCTTAATGTCTAGTGACATATCAGGGCCATTTTATCATTAATTGAAATACATTTCTTACATACAGCTCCTTTAAACAGCAGAGGTGGAAAGTAACCAATTACATTCACTTGTGTTACTGTAATTGTTTTTTGTGTAATTGTCGGTTTTAAAGTCTGTAATTTTACTTTTACTTAAGTATGTTTTTTTTTCCAAAAGTATTGTAGGCTACTTGTTACTTAGAAAAAAAAAATATTTAAAAAATCAAATTAACATGATTAAAAATATGAAAATGCTGCAATGCATGAGGGATAGGAGAACAGGCGTTAAGAACGATAAAGATGGAAGCACCCGACATCGGTGTGGATCGGCGCGATTAAAGATAAACGCAAAGAAAACGACGTCAACCCCCTGGCCGTATTTAAGTGACCGCTTCAGTTCAAGAACGGTAACAGCGTTGTAATGTGTTTGCCCAGAGAGACCAAAGGTAGCATGTAGAGGTAAGTTAAATTAAACTACTGTCACGATCAAGTCATAGTTAAATTTAACGCGATGCTCAAGTTAATCAAAGACATCGGTGAATGACGCGAGTAAATGTCTTCTTTTTCACGTTCTGTCCGGGGTGTGAGGCGCGTCTGGTGTGTGTGTGGGTGATTTGCGAATAAATTAAATTGTCCGGTTTTATTGTTTTTCAACAAATGTGTGTGTGTGTGTGTACTAATGCTGGGCGATTTGTTGGGAATTTTAGCATGATTTAGAATATCTAAAATTCACAGTATAGACCTATTAAGATGTTAGAAGTTAATTTCCCAAAACAGAAAATACTTTACTGCAAAGCAAGCAAGGATGAACTCAACTGACTGCAGCAGAATTAACAGGAGGTTCAGAGAGTAACACAAATAAAGGAACCGTAATCTAGAAAGTCTATTTAACATGTTCTAATATCTGACAGGTGTAACACAAAAAAATGGCCCAGTTTTGTAGATGTGTACCTGTCAGTTTCCTCTTCTTTGGGTCATTTGGGAAAAGTCACAGCACTTTTGTCTGTTAGTGTTCCCCATTTTGGTTTAGAAATTTGTAGTTAATCTGCAGTTGCACTTTTTGAAAGAAGTTATTTTATGAAAAAGCAACTTCTTTGAGATTTATGTCCCATTGTCTTTCTTGCACTACTCAGCAGAGACTGTCTTCCTGCTGTCAAACAAAAAGTAACTTTTACTCTGAGAACATTTTAACGAAGCTACTTTTTACTTTTACTTGAGTTGATTTTCAGATTGGTAATTTTACTTGTGCTTGAGTAAAATTTCATCACAGTAGTAGTATTTTTACTTGAGTAGAATATTTTAGTACTCTTTCCACCTCTGATGTATCATAATATATTTCTCACTGCTTTCAATAAAATCCCATTATTTTTGTTATTAGGACTTCTTCTTGTCTTTTTTTCCTTTTCTTTTCCTGTTTTCCTTTTTTCTTTCACAATTTTTTTCTTCTTTCTTTTTTGTCTTTTTCTATTTTTTCTCACTTTTTCTTTCTTTTACTTTTTTTTCTTTCTCTTTCTTTTTTGTTGTTTTCTTTCTTTTTCTTTCTTTTTTTATTTGATCAGTATTAAACAAAGAACCTTTGTTTTTTGAATTCCTTCCTTTCGAATCCTGAAATTAATTCGATTTTATTATGTTCTATAACTTAAAAAAGTTGAAAGTGTAGAACTGACTGGAGATTTAATTGGATTTTTTTTTTAAATAAATAAAATAGCACAAGCAGACATAGCCAGAGTAGAAACCAATATAAGCAGTTGAAAACAGTCAGTCTTAATGTTTAGAAATAAAACATGTTTAAATCACTTTTTGTTTTGATATTTCGGCAGGCTAGTTTAATTTGTTTATTTTTTCCATCTTCTATTTATACAGGCTTGTCTCTTGAGACTTAATGTCTCATTTCCAAGAGAGACCTGTTTCAAACAAAAGAAATACACACACTATAATTACAAGTACAAAAGATTTAACAGAACATAGTTTAGCATGTCTATTCAAAACAACAGCAGTTCCCCTAAAGACATAAGCTGCGATGGTTCGCTCTGCGTATAAAATAACATGATGAATATGATGGCACAAGGTTGAGAATGAATTTATAAATGAACCAGTGCAAACGTCTAAGCGTCTGTAACGAGGGCAATTACAGGGTGCAGTGACGAGTTGAGTTTTTCCTATCTGTAATAAATCTGAGCGCTTCATGACACACAGCATCTAACATGCGCAAAAAGCTGTCAGAGTTGTTCATGTAGACAATTTCTCCATAGTCTAAAATGCTGTTTTCTGGCATGATATGAGAAACATGATTTATTACGATAAAAGAAACAGAGTTTGAATTTAAGCTTCTACATCAGGCTCCCTTAAAGGATCAAACTCATCCATGGATGATTGCAGTACATTTGATTATATGGATTTGACAGTATTTAGTTTGGGACAATTTAAAGCATACAAGCCATTTTGCATGCATTTTATGTTTTTCAATGTGTTGTGAAATAAAAGTTGTTGCTCTTAATCTGTGTGAGCTTTGAGCATTTCCTTAGCTGCAGCGCATTGAGTTCTCTCTACCACCGAATGAGTTGTTTATTTAGTCTGTTAACTAAAAAAAGACCTTAAACACCTTGAAATAGAAAAGAATCAATTACCGTCAACATTTAGTTTATTGAATTATCAAACTATCATCCATGTGTAAGGACAGGTATTTATAGGAGGTTACAAAGTCAATGGACTGATCCGGTTTAGTGATCATATTTGGCAGAGATTCCGGGACCTTCTTTCTTATTGCAAATATCATAATCTTAAGTCTTACCCGCTTTCAGTGACAACCCAAGCTGGGACTGAATGCTGGTAACCAAAAAACCGGTCAATGGATTCAGAATGACAGTAAATCACCCAATCATCTGCATAGAGATGAAGAGCTGCGTCTTTGAGACCGACACCAGATTGTTAATGTGAATAATAAAGAGAGTAGGATCTAAAATTGAGCCTTGAGGAACTCCTTTTTTGAAATCCAAATAGCTTGAAGTTTGGCCATTAAATTGCACCTATTTTTACGACCTGTTAGGTAATTAAAAAATGAATCTGTAGTATGGTTTGTGAACCCAATGTCCAACGGCTAATTCCCTTCAACTTCAAACTGTGGCTGGCAGCGGATGTCAATACTTAATATATGCTGAATGGTGCGCCTTATCTAGGCAGGGAGGAGACGTGCGGAGCAGTGGAGCCTTTCACGGGAATAGGGTAGAAATGTAACAACCGACAACTTTTTCACCTACCTAAAACTTGCTCAAGAACTGCGGACCAAGAAAGCAACTCTTGTTGGCGCCATAAACACAAAGAGAAGAGAGCTCCCCATTGTTTTATGCATGTTTATAATAATTGCATTTATTATTAAAGTTATTAATTTCGTTATTACAATATTTATAAATCTGTTGTCTGATCTATATATTTTATTGTATATATTTACAAATACCATTATTGCCATTATATAAAGTTACTTATATTATGTAAATAGAATCCTTTCAGTAATTTGAACTTATTAAAACTTTCTTTTCCCCAATTTAAACCTTTTGTGTTATTTTAAAAACATATATATAGCAGACTTATGATGAAATATTTTCATACCATATTATCAGGTCTAAATATCCTAAATGAATTATCTTATAGCGCACTAGAAACATTTTACTCTGTGACGTCATCGCCAGTCATGCATTCCATTGGCCAGAATGCCAGCCGTCAAACTGACTGCAGGTGAGTCATTCAGCTCAGAGCAGAGCGTCTTATGGACCTTATTGTTCACTGACAAAGTTCTGGTTCGGTCCGTCTTTCTTTCTCTACTGTAGCTGCATGAGGAACCATTAATGTTCCCATGTAAAGTTTAGTGATACCTGGGAGTCCTTTCTGGTTTGTTCTGGTTTCCCTGTGGAAACGTTGCTCTGCGCTCTGAGTTCTGCACATAAACGTCCTGCATGTGTTCAGGTGGTAAAACGGCTGGATTCGTTGATGTAGCGTTACAGCGCCGGTTGTGGGCCCCCAGCCCAGACCCGGACCCTAAGCTGCAGCTGCTGTGTCTCTCTCAGGGTTCGTGGGGCTCTTCAACCTGCTGCTGCTGTGGCCCGGCTTCCTCCTGCTTCACTACACGGGCTTCGAGGCCTTCGAGCTTCCCAGCCAGCTGGTGTGGACCTACATCCTCATAAACGGCCTCATCGGAACGGTTCTGTCCGAGTTCCTGTGGCTCTGGTGAGCGGCGCTGCGCGGCTCGGCTCCTAACGGGTCACGGTGTTGGTGTGGATCTGATGTGTGTTTTCTCCTGTCCCCAGGGGCTGTTTCCTGACCTCCTCTCTTATCGGGACTCTGGCTCTGAGCCTCACCATCCCGCTCTCTATTCTGGCAGATATCTGTCTGCAGAAGGTGAATCTCTCGCGGTGCTTTTTAGAGGAACAAATCTCTCTCCCGAATGAAAGCCGTGTTGATGTTTCTCTGCAGGTGCGTTTCTCCTGGTTGTTCTTCGCTGGAGCGGTTCCTGTCTTCCTCTCCTTCTTCGTCGCCACGCTCCTGTGTCACTACAACAACTGTGACCCTGTCCTTGTGGGGCTCCGGAGACTCTACACTTTTATTTTCAGGAAACCTCGTATTCAGAGGTACAGGGGCCACACTGGGGTTCGGATGTTCCTACCTCTCATTCACTTTGAAAGTGGACGAGGAAAACCTGTTATTAAAATCTGGATGGTGCCGATTTCAGCTAAAGATGCGTATATTTCCTGAACTTCCATGATGATGGAGGTAATGTTGAGTTTCTGAGGAGGGTAGGGTCGAAAAAATCAGCTTTGAGGTTTCAGTTTAGGTCCGAGAGGCTAAATTCAGTAGAAATATTAGAGGTGAGAGAAACTCTGGGTGGAAGTCGACAGAAATATCTACATCTAGGCGTTTTTAAGGTTCGGCTCTGGGAAGGGAACCGGTTTTAATAAACAAAAACGGGATGGAAAGCCATCGTCACTCTAAAGATAAATCTGAAAAATCTCAGCGTTCTTTGGAGCTAAAAGTGTCAAACTGTAGCAGATGAAGCCCAATCAGCTTGTTTCTGCTGTAAACCACTGATCACTGGGTTTTATATTCATTATATGTTTCTCACTGCTTTCAATAAAATTAAAAAGTATTAAAATAAAAGTATTTTTGTTATTAGGACTTCTTCTTGTCTTTTCTTTTTTCTTTTCTTCTTTTTTTTCTTTCTTTTTTCTTTTTTCTTCCTTTACTTTTTTCTTTTTTTCTTTCTTTTTGTCCTTTTTTTTTCTTATTTTTTCCTTCACTTTTTTGTCTTTGTCTTTATTTTGTTTTTTTTCCTTTTTTGTCTTTTTCTTTTCTTCTTGTTTCTTATTTTTTCCTTTACTTTTTTCTTTGTCTTTCTTTTTTGTCTTTTTTTCTTTTTTCTTCCTTTACTTTTTTCTTTCTTTCTTTCTTTTCTTCTTTTTTTCTTTCTTTTTTTTCCTTTTTTGTCTTTTTTGTCTTTTTCTTTTCTTCTTGTTTCTTCCTTTACTTTTTTCTTTTTTCTTCCTTTACTTTTTTGTCCTTTTCTTTTTTCTTGTTTCTTTTTTCTCCTTTTTTCCTTTCCTTTTTTCTTTGTCTTTCTTTTTTTTCTTCTTTTTTTTTTCTTTTGTTTCTTTTGTTTCTTTTTTGTCTTTTTCTTTTCTTCTTGTTTCTTATTTTTTCCTTTACTTTTTTCTTTCCTTCTTTTTTGTCCTTTTCTTTTTTCTTGTTTATTTTTTCTTATTTTTTCCTTTACTTTTTTCTTTCTTTCTTTTTTGTCTTTTTTTCTTTTTTGTTTCTTTTCTTTTCTTTTCTTCTTTTTCTTCTTCTTCACCTTCACCCACAGACGAGCTTTGTTCGCCATCGCTCAGGAGGAGGGATTGCTGGATCTGCTGGGTTTCCTCAGGAAACGTTTTAGGCGTCATTCGTCGTTACTCGCCGCTTCATGAATGAACTGAATTGAAATGTTTGATGGTTCTGGTTCACAGATCATTAAAAAAAAAAATTTGAAATTCAGTTTCTGAGAAAATAAAATATAAAATCAGACCAATAGAAATGTGGACCTGATGAAGAGTTGGCCCTGGTTCTGTTCAGAATCTCCGCTCAGTTCTGGTCTGGGCTCCTTTTGCTTGAATTCCTGCTTCAATGCGACGTAGCATGGAGCAGACCAGCCTGTGGTTCTGCTGAGGTTCTGGAAGCCCAGGTTGCTCTCATAGATACCTTCAGCTCACCTGGTGCTGGTTCTGGTCTCTCATCTTCCTCTTGACGATACTTCACAGCTTCTCTATACGGTTCTGGTCAGACCCGTTCGCTGATGTTGTACCAAGACCTGCTGGGAAATGAAACAAGCATCTCCATAAAGCTTATCCGCAGAAGGAGGCATGAAGAGCTCTAAAATGTTCTGGCAGACAGATGTGTTGGCTCTGGACTTCAGAAAACCCGGTGGACCAGAACCAGCCGATGATCATCACTGACTCTGGACCTCCATCAGCTTGGGTTCTGACCGTCTCCACTCTTCCTCCTGACTCTGGGACCTTTATTTCCAGATGAAGTAAAAACTTTCCTTTTATCCTAAAACAGGACTTTGGACCACTGAGCAACATTCTGGTTCTGGACTCCGGTTCTGGTTCGGGAGTGGCTTGACCCAAGGGAATGTGACACGAATGTGGCCCATGCTCTGGGCTCCTGACGCTCCTTGAATCTTCTCATAATTGAGGTTTTCCCTATTGCCTATCCACACTTTTTCCTTCCACTCTATTTTCAATCAATATGCTTTTGAACAGCCAGCTTCTTTAGCGATGACCTCCTTGTTGAAGAAGTGAAACAAACTTCTAGAGATGGAGGAACCAGAGGATGAACTGGAGTTCTCTCTCTATGGCAGATATATTATTTATATATATATATATATATATATATATATATATATATATATATATATATATATATATATATATATATATATATATATATATATATATATATATATATATATGTGTGTGTGTGTGTGTGTGTGAAGAGAAATCATCACAACAAGTCCTTTTTATTTCACTTAAGTGCGGCTCTCTCTCTAAACGATGTTTTCCAGATGAAAAGGTGAACATGCCCAGAGGTCGTCTTCCTCTCCGCCACATTTAGTCGTTAATCGTTCAGTTCGTGTTTCTGATGTTGTTGCTATGGTATTTGTGACGCGGCTTTCTGCCTCCATTGTTGGAGAACTCCGGGAAGTTATTTCCAACTCGGCTTTAATGAAAGCACATTAGGAGGTTCTTTCTTTGAAAACTTCAAGCTTTTAGGTGTATAAAAAAATAAAACAAAAGAGCGAAGCGGTTTCTCCTCAGGCCACTAATGGACTCGCCAGGTTAGCTCCGTAATCGTTCAGCACGCCTCCCTGTCTGCTGGCGTCACGTTGGTGATTATAGGGACGCTGTTAGTCAGGATGATGATGATGATGATGACATCCCACTTCTTCTTCTCTCCCCACAGACTCTCAGACAACAGCGACCAGAGCGAAAGCCTTATTCCTTTACACACGGTTTCGCCTGATGAGTGAACGTCCATCCTGAAGGTGAGTGGGGTCGCTTCGGACCGCCGCGGCGTCCATGTTGAGGCTCCTCAGCGGCGTCGTTTATAAAACCTGAACCACGACTAGATCGTCACATGATCAGTGGGTGATCCAGACGAAACGCCTAAAATCGGAGCGTATTTCAGCTGAGCGCAGAGCGGCGCTGTCATTAACCGATCCGGGTCCAGTCTGGAACCTGCAGAATAAAGTCCAACTGGATCCTGGTTCAGGTTAATAATTATTGTCGGTAAAAATGTTCGGATATTTATTCACATTTGCTGTAATAAAAACAACCTTTTTCTTTCATTCTATTATTCAGAACAATGAGAGAATTTATTATTTCTTCCTTCAAAGTACGAATTTTACATACGCCACTAAACTTTTAAACAATTGAGGCAAATCCAGATGATGTCTGAATGATCCACCAGACGGGTTCTGGTTCCACATGTAACCAAACCCAGAGACCTTGTGAAGAAGCTCATAGAGCGTCATCATCCTCAGTGAAACCAGTCCTGTACCACCATGAGCTGAAAGGCCACTCAGAGAGGAAGAAGCCATCACTGTCTGAAAGCAGCATAAAAAAGCCAGATTACAGTTTGTAGACGTCCTCAGGGACAAAGACCTGAGGTTTCTGGAGACGTGTCTTAGCTAGAAAGGACAACAAGGTCCAGGTTCCTGAGCGTCCTGATCTCAGTACCAGAGAACATTTGTGCTCAGAGCTACAAAGGTGGGTAAACCCGACCCGGTTCTGTCAGGAGGAATGGGCCAAAATTAGAGTAAACTGTGGTGAGAAGCTTGAGGAAGGGAACCCAGAACATCTGACCCAAATCGAATAGGGAAATGTTTTTAAGCTTCAGACTTAGAAGATAATGATAAAGAAAACTCTCTCATGGGGTCATGTGATCTTTGTTTGGTCATGTGATAAGGGTAATGATGCAACAGAGAGGCGATGTCAGCAGTTTGGTCATGCATATAACAACATAATATCCGTAAATATCGTTTTTATCGGCCCGCATTTTCATATCGGTGCATCCCTAAAATAAAAACACCTGATTCAATGATCGTTTTTCTTTTTTTATTTTATTAGTGCAACAATACAACATTACAACGCTTATATCGACATTTCAACAAGTTATTGTGTACAAGTATGAGCGGATAGGAACAAAGCAGTAGTCAAAACAAAATATGAAGAAAGAACATTTGAGGATCATTATAGATCAGGAATATTTCAAAGCAACATATAAGTAAGGCGACATAACAAATAAAATAAGAGTACACATATACAAACTTGTTAGATCATTCGAATAGCTGCATCAAGAACTCAAGTAAGGCATAAGCTCTATTTAAGTTACATTTGTTTAATGAAGCCTTCCACAGCAGGACCTCATTTATGAAATTAACAAAGATTGGAGTAATTTTCAAGAAACGACATTTGTGAATGAAGAATTTTGCAAATATAATTAAGTTGTTATCCAGTACTGAAAATCATCCCGAAAAGATCTGGAACTCTCACATGAATAAAAAAGATGCTCTGTTGTTTCAATATCATTATTGCAGAAAGTGCATGTGTTCGTATCTACATTGAATTTCCTGTGAAGATAATCATTGGACGGATATATAGCATTTAAAATTTTGAGCTGATTTTAGTTTTGTTTTGGGTGGAATTGGAAAAGAGAGATATTTAGTCCAAAATTTTGGATTATAATCCCTAAACATATATTTTCAAGATTCAGTGATCATAACTCGATGAGTTTCTGCTGTTTGTTTGTCGTCGTGTTCATGACATCACTACAAAATGGCGGACTCGCTGAAGCGCTCGGTTCGCACACAGGCTGGAGGAAATCACAGCCACACTTACTGATTATTACAATAGTACTGCTTACAAGACGTGCAAAAGTTTAGTAAATAATATTAATTTAATATTATGAAGGAAAACACGGCTTTTTAAAAAAGACCATAAGTTCATCCTTTCTGTCTGATAATGGCTCGATCAGAGGGGGAGTGGCCAGCTGAAGGATTTACACAGCGGATCACAATTTAAGCGGCCGAGAGGCGAACGCGACCGGCCTGACTCTAAACTTATCAAAATCATTGACGTCATTAAATTCACTGCGAATAGCGGCCATATACTCCCAATGAAGCTACCTAAAATGTCCAACCGGTATTTATATCAGTTGTTCACTCGCTGTATCTTCGTCATGGTCTTATCTTGCAGAACATTCATGATCACACATGAAAAAAATTAACTATTTTATTTGTTTGTTCTTGAATTTCCCCTTGGGGATCAATAAAGTATCTATTTATCGTATCGTATCGTAGAATGGAGCAGAGCCTCTTGGGAATGGGGAATGCGTTTATCCAATGAACCGATTGCAGGTCAAGTCTGAACGTCTCACACAGCTAGTTGCAGCAACTTCGAGGAAAACTAAGTAAATGGTTTGGCAGTGGACTGCGTGGGTTTTTGCTAACATTTTAATGTTTTACCCATGGACGGCAAGAGGAGAAAGGAGAAAGGAGAGGCCGAAAAGGCCAGAATTAAGAAGGATGCTGGAGGAGGATGCATCAAAGTGCTCGAAAATTAGGGATTTCTACCGAAATCAGGCATCAACGAGCTGCAGGTGAATTGACGTTATTGCTAGCTAGGCGTGAACACAAGCTAGTCAAATGTTGGCAATGACTTAGTGGCCCACTACTCTGCCAAAGCTGGTATATTTCGGACAAATTAATGACTTTGCCATAATAATCCTTGAGTGGCTCTTGAATTCGACCATTTGTTTGTCAGTGACTAGTAGGTGTTCAGTTTTCTTTATAGTCTTGTTGCTACTAATGAATAGGCCAGAAGTGTCATAGTTCTTAGGTTTCATGTTTAAACTTAGTTCTTTTCCTTATTCGGTTTTATTAGCACTTTCATGTACTCTTTGGTATTCATACACTTCCTTATTTCCTCCTTGCTCAGATGTTTTCACCTCTTTGTCTATGTCCACCATCTCATTTTATTTTATTTTATTTATTTCTTCTTTCTGTTCTCCGGTGTTTCCTTAAGTTTCCCTTAGAGTCCTCCTTAGTCATATCTTTAGATAGTTTCTTAAGAGTGTTGTCTCCCTGCCACTCTGCTCCTCACCCAGTTCAACTAATTGCCCTCACCTGCGTCTGATTTCACTAATTAGTTCTTGGTCTCCTCTGCCACTTCCTCATTTCACTCCTCAGTAAATATTCAGCTCTCATCCTGTCACTATCCGCTGGTTCGTTGTCTATCGTCCCTCTTTCTTCCATGTCTTTTCCACGTCTCCTGGTTCCCCTGAGGTTTTGTAAGGGTTTTTGTTCCCTTGTTTAATTAAATATTTAATTTTGAATTCCTCTGCATTTGGGTCCTCTCTAAAACCTAAACATGACCATGGCTGTTTGACCAATAGCCTTCACTAGCAGAAGTTAAGTAATGTTAGCAGATGCAAGCGAGCAGGGTTCACGTCGTGGACTCAGTAAATAATCGTTTCCCAAAATGTATTTAACCTGTTCTATCCAAATTAAGGTGTGGACGCAAGAAAACTGTCACTAATGAAGAAACATCCCTTTATGTTTTATGTTCGACTAATGCCACTCTCCAGTGACGTGCGGCGAGTGCTACGCTGTGGGCTCTTGCTGAATGAAGCTAGGACAGCCACTGATGTTTCTTCATTAGTGACAGTTTTCTTGCGTCCACATTTTGACAAATCCAACACTGAACCAGTTTCACGAAACTTAGCAAGCAGTTTGCTGACTGTAGCATGGGAGATGGGTGGTCTCGTAGGGTGTCTTGCATTGAAATCTGCTGCAATGACCCGGTTACTGTGTTCACCAGACATCAACACGATTTCAATCCCCTCCTCACGTGTTAACCTCTTCGACATGTCAATGACTGTGAACAAAGAGAAACTTGTAAATAACTCATGAAAGAATAAAGTTACGTTGAAACCAAGCACACCATTGTTTTTCTTGAGACATTACCAATAAGTTTGATGTGTCACATGGCCCTCTTCCTATTGAAAAAACAAAAGTTGTATCCAAGATGGCCGACTTCTAAATGGCCACCATGGTCACCACCCATCTTAAGGAGTTTCCCCCCTCACATATCCTAATGTGCCACAAACAGGACTTTGATATCACCTACCATTCTCATGTTATTACGGTGTATCCATATAAATGGCCCACCCTGTACACATAGATAGATACTTTATTGGCCGGTGCAGTCAGAATTTTCCCTGTGGATTTTAGTGCCCCAGTCCGCCCCTGGGCTCGATTGATCAATACTCCAAATAAAGAGCGCAAAGTTGAGCGGTTTTCTTGCGCCGGACGTAATTTTTCTTAGCCACTAAGATTGTGTGCGGAAATCATAACACAAATATCTGCAGCAGCCAAAATGAGGAGGAACAGGCGCGGTGGATTCATGACGCGTCTTTGGAGAAAAAAGAAATCGACATCTTAGTTAACGACATTCAGGTTTTTCGTTTGCCAGTAATAAACGTGCTTTGAATCGTGACGGCGCTGAGTTAAGACACGCCTTTCAGAGGCGGTAAAACAGTTTCACGTTGGATAAATCACACTTATCAGCATGTTCTCCTCCTGATGTTTTTACGCCTTCAGACAGAAACGCCCACATTGAATATTCATCAGGGGCAAAAAGCACTAAAAGCTGGTTAAACCGGCGCAGTCCTCCCCGCGCCTGCTTAGTAAATCCTGTTTTTGCGCCCGCTATGAGGACGTTCTAACGAGCGCATAAATCACTGAAAATGTTAACGGGGACTCTTGAGTCCTCCGGATGAACAGATGTTTGAACTGTAAACTGTTTTCCTCTCTCCGAAGGTGTCCAGTGTGGAACCGGCTGAGCTGACAATCTGGAAGCTTTCATGGACATTAAACCCACCCCAGTGCCTCTGTTTAAATTAATTTATTCATCTTCTTTAAGCGTTCTGTTTTTTGTGTGCGAAGAATCACTTTTAGTGTCGGTGGAAGGGCTCCATGTTGAATGAACTCCTGCATCAGTTGGATGTTCTGAATAATTACTGTAGGTATTTTCACCAGTTCTGGACACAAAAAGCCTCAATACTCACATGTAGTTAAATTCAACCTGATAACTTTGTTGCTTTATTTGAGGCTGATTAAATCTGACAGATTATAGATTGTAGAAAAGGTCCACGCATCAAGCCAAAACCTCTAAGGTACAAAGTGACCAGAGACCCTGCTGAATGAAACGGGACGTCACTCCTGTAGAAAATGTTCAGATTTCTGTCCTCATAACCAGAGATGGCGCTCTTCTGCTCCTCTTTTTGGGATCGGTCCTTATTTTTTCTTCCGTCATATAACTTTAAAACACTTGAGCCGAGCATGAAGGCGTGGATGCCTCTGCTTAAACGGACCTTTTAAAGATGGGGTGTGTTTACTTTAAAAATGAAGAATGAACTCTGTGTTGATGTGGTTTTTTTTGTTTGTTTATGAATCCCGGATGATCACTACATATTCCTACTGAAAGCAGTTTACATGTCACTTAGAAGCCAGAGATGATAGCGCAGCAGCAGCAGGCGTGTTCCAGGATGAAAACGATCTATGTGCTGCGATTTTTCTCCTCGACATGAAGCACTTCATGAAGTGTGACGCTGTCATTCGTGGAAACGCTTCAGATGGAGGAGAGACGGCAACATTTCTCCACCAGTCCTGTTAAACCTCACTTTTTTGTTTTGTTTTTGTTTTTTGCACTTGTGGTTTCCTGGTCGTTTGAACCAGACGAGTCCGAGTCCTAAAAGCTGTTTTGTTCGTTGCGCTTTCTCTTTTCTCGCCCTCGATCTGTCATGGTTTCAGCTGAGAAAGAATTTAAGGAACATTAATGTTTATCTTTTATCAATGGTGCTTGTGAAATCATGGGTTGGGTTTTTTCTTTCTCAGGTTCTTTGTCTTGTTTTGTGTCATTAATAAATAATGTTTAATATAAACCCCCCCCCCCCCCCCCCCCCCCCTTTATCAACCAACTCTTGAATACTTCTTTTATTTTTAAAACTGTTTTCATACTTCATTGCACTATTAAAACATATCTTTCTAAAATTCAGAGTGGAATGTGTTTTTTTTCCCGTGGGAATGTCTGCATCACAGCTGCAGCTTCATGTTGCATTAAAACCAGTAGAAATGAGAACTGGTGTCGTTTTACATGCCATTCGTCCAACATATTATGATATTGATGCTTGGGGGGGGGGGGACCAATCACAGTCAAGTTGCTCCTTCATTGTCTCGGCTTTGTGCTTCAGCTCGTTACTGAGTCTGAAGATGAATCGTCTCATCAGCCTGAGGTCCAGAGCAGGTTTTTATCTCTTATTCGCCTGCTGTCATCCTGCCCTCTAGGGGGAGTAGTCACCTAGTTTCTACCACAGACCCCAAAAAAAAACCTCCATCCCCACAGCACGATGGTGGCAGCATCATGCTGTGGGGATGGTTTTAGCCAGGTGAAAAACTTTTGACTCTTGATTTAATCTCCTAATATGCAAACAAATCTAAATTTCTGCTAAATTCAGTCAGCTGCTGTGTAAATCTGACCACTCTACCAAAACAAGGCGTGACGGGTGGAGCGCAGTCGCTACGGATGACCCTCTGAATAATTCTCCTGTCTCTTTGAGTGAGTATTGGGCTCTTGGTCACCCCCGTCTTCCCTGATTGCTCAGTTTGGTTAGGCAGTGAGGTTTATGGTCCTAGTGATGCTGAGGGTGACCCAGGAAAACGCCATCCCCACGGTCCAGCAGCATCTCTGCTGGACCGTGGGGATGGGTTCTGGATGGGTGTCCTGAACACACCACCAAGGTCATCGAGTAGCCCGGCGAGTCTGACACCAGAACTGATGAAAGAAGCAAAGGAACCGATACTATAAAAAAGAAGTGCGGGGCGCCGTTAGTAAAGTTACAGTCAAAGGTTAGCAGCAATAATTCGGGTTATGAAGCCTGTCAGGAAAAAAAATTGGGGTTCATTTTTTCAAAAAATTGTCATATTTGCGTCAATCTTATTTGTTCATTTATGAATGTCACAAACTAAATATTTAGACAAATTTAATATTTAGTTTGGGAACTGAATATTTAGTTAAAAAAGATTTAATTTTTACCTCCAAACTAACATTTAACTTTTCAACTAGAAATTTAATCTACAAACTAAATGTTAAACTTCGAACTAAATACTTAGTTAGCAAGCTAAATATTTAGCTTTAGGTTATATGCAAATTTACTTCCAGATAGGTGGAAGTGGACTACCAAAATAAAAGCTGGGTCTTGTCTTGTCACCGTAGCAACCACTCAGGTCCTCCAACTCTAGCCTAATAAACATCCCTAGAATCAGAACCAAACATGGAGAAGCAGCTTTCAGTTTCTATGCTCCTCTAATCTGGAACAAACTTCCAGACGAGTGTAGAGCTGCTGAAACACTTAAATCAAAACTAAAAACGTTTCTGTTTAGAATTACCTTTGAGTGAACGATTAATGTCTTATGTATCATATGTGTTCATGCTTTATTGTGCATCATGTGTTGTGTGTATTTCATGCTAAATCGCTACTTTTAATTTCCAATGTATGTAAAATATATAATATAGTTCCAGACTAAATCTTTAGTTTGGAAACTGAATATTTAGTTTAAAAATTAAATATTTACCTCTAAACTAACATTTAACCTTTTAAAGGCATGTGGTCCTAAACTTTAAGAGTTGTTTTCATTAATTTGCATGCTCAAAAAATGTCTTGTCTCACTCCCATTTCTTGTTGCATATTGAAGCTCTACTTGGAACCTCGTTGAGATTCAACCATGCGAGGAAATAATTTCTTATGCCATTTTTTAAGTGGTCCTAAACGTTTGAGCAGGACTGTGGCCTATATAGAAGTTTCGCTTGACCCAGCTTTTGCTTCTCTGCAGCTGAATTAAATATTTACTTTGATGCTACATATTTAGCCAGCCAGATTAGCTTGCTAGCTAAGTATTCAGCTAAACTAACTATTTAGGTTGAAGTTAAATATTTAGTTGACAAACTAATTGTTTAGTTTGGAGCTAAATATTTAGATCAAAACTGTAACATGTACAAAGAAATAAATAGCATGGACCAAATACCAAATAATCTTCTCTTATGACAGGATAAACAACCCAAATTATTGCTGTCAGCTTTCGACTAACGGCATCCCATACCTGACTGGGATCTCTCCAGTAACTCCGGTTTCCTCCCAGTCCAGAAATAAGCCAGTTAGGTTAACTGGCCTCTCTGCTGTCTGTCGGTGGGAGTGTTTTCCTCCTATCTAATGGAGGCAGAGATGTTGATGAGGCACCAGCGGCCCTGCAAGAATAAGCGAGCGCAGAGGATCGATAGAACCGCCTACAGAAGTGGATGGATCCAAAGCAACTCCCATGTTTAATGAGTTGGCTGCACATTTAAGCCTGAAAGGCACATTTCCAAGCAGAGAACATCATCCGAGCTTAGGGACAGTCAGAGACCTGACCTTTGATTAGAGAAACACAACGGACAAAAAGACGAGTCAGTCTGGTTTCATCAGCTTTGATTGGACTTTTTCTACCAGCACTTTTTTTCAGAGATATGACGAAACATGATGTCTCACGCTGTGTGATTACAGCAGGTAACGGGAGTTAATTCACTTCATGAGATAACAGTAGTGGGTGGTGGAATGACCAATCACTGTGGATTTTATTTTCTTCACTTCTGACGGGGAACATCTGTCCCTGCAGAGCCGGGCGGTTTACTTGATGGTGCCTGACAGCGGCGTCTATCTAGCTGTCATCGTTGTTTAACTTAAAGATATGACTGCAAAGTTGAAGAATATTTTTTCATTTGAAAAACAAATGCATTTAACAGCGTTCCTTCAGGGTCAGGAAGATTTATTATAAACTGATTAGCTGGTATGTCTGCTTTATTTCAGCCAAGTTCCTGTTTGTTGAACTTCCCTCTTTCTCCTTTATCATCAAATTCTAACATCCACTTTAATGTTTATCTTCCTTTTTGTTGGATCTCGTTATCAACCATGTTCAGACATTGGAAACATTAGCTCAAACATCTCGAAACTGGTGAAAGATGATAAATCAACTAAATCTCCAGTCTGCTGTGTACCTCGTTTCTCATTGCTTGGAAAGCACACTCACCTTTGACCTTTAAGTAATACCACCCAGAGATGGAGGCTTGAGTCAGTTTAAAGCCCGTTTGTTTCAGTCTCCCAGTCATGTTGGGAAACTGTGGTTTTATGACTCAGGCAGCACCTACAGCGTAGAAACTTTTGGCTGGACTGCAGACCCCGAAGATGAGCATTCAGGCTGATGGTTTTGGTGTCCAGACAGAAATGTGTGTTTATGTTTCACAGATATGCCTCCTGGGTCAGCCTCTGCTCCTACGTCTGATTGTTGTAACACTTTCCCAGGCCCCCCCCTTTTTTAAAGACATGATTCATCACCTTCGTCTTTCACTCCACAGGGTTTGCCCCGGTTCTTCATGTGACATTAAAGAGGTGAGTGTCAAACATGGTAGAAACAACAAAGTCTGGAGTCTTCCCGTGAATCGTTTTGTGATAATGGTAACTGTAATAAATGTAAAATTTTTTGTAGCTTTGGAGGCGAAGGCGTTGGAATTAGAGTTGTTGAAAAACCAGCGGATAGCCGAGGCCCATTAGCCAGCGAGGACAGAACCCCCTAGCCGTCCTCCAACAGAACCAGCGCAGCCGAGACCTCAGGCCGGCTGGGTGGCGGTACGCAGGAAGCAGCCAGAACACAGCCCATGGGTCACCACCAATACGTCCGCGTTTCTAACAGATTTTCCCCGCTCAGCGACACACCCGCTGAGCAGCTGACCCTGGTAATCAGCAGCTCCATAGTCAGAAACGTGGCATGAGAGACACCATTGACCATAGTCAAATGCATGCCAAGGGCCAGAACGGGCGACAAATCATGAAAATCTCATAAAGATATAAATTAAATGTGATTTATTGAACGTAAGATCTCTCTCCTCAAAGACTTTATTAGTAAATGACTTGATTTGTGATAATCAAATTTATTTGTGTTGTCTCACAGAAACCTGGCTGCAGCAGGAGAATTATGTCAGTATAAATGAGTCAACTCCTTCCAATTATTAAAATGTTCACATTCCTAGAAGTACTGGGCGAAGGAGTTGCAACCATTTTTCATTCTGATTTACTAATTAATCCCAGACCAATTATTAGCTACAGTTCTTTTGAATATCTAATCCTTAGTTTTCCTCATCCAAGTTACAAAGCACTAAAACCATTTTGGTTTGTGGTTTTGTATCGTCCAAACTGCTGGATTTTGAGGCTGATTTCGGGCCCGATTATCTCCTGCCAACAATCGTAAGGACACCCCAATTATCGTGATGGCGACATATTCCTGTGTGGTGTGTTCAGAGCGCTCCGGTCTGCTCGGAAGGACGTCGGGACCGTTCCAATCACAAATCGGGGATATTCAACATGTTGGACTGTCTCGGCCCGATATCGCAGTGTATGTGGTGTGTTCCGAGGACAATCGAGCATGCAACCTGTTGAATATGACGTGTAGCCAATCAGAAAGCGAGGTGATGGGCAGTGATACACCTTGGAAGCGTCTAGCCTGCCTTCTTCCTCGTCCACCATGTTTATTTACTCTGAAGTCACGTTTGATCTCGTGAAGATCTGCGAAATTTCCCGTCTGACCTGGGAATGATCGTGAGTGACCTCTGTTCGTGTGTGGTGTCTCGTCATTGACATGTGGCCACACAGTGTAGGACCAAAACTATCATATCTGTGATTTTCTTTATCGCAATGTTTGCGGTCTCTCAAGGTTTGGAAATCATACAACCATATCAATATCTTGCCCTGTGAACCAGGCCTTACTCTCAAATTTTAGATCAGATCTCAGATTTTTTTATCTGATGTAGTATTAAATACTAATAAGGTCATTACAGCGGGGGATTTTAATATTCATGCTGACACTGAAAGTGATGGCCTAAATGCAGCCTTTAATGCTATCTTAGACTAAAATGGTTAAAGTACAGGGACCCAACCACTCGGGTCAACATACTTTGGACCTTGTACTGACATACAGAATTGAGTGTGAGGAAATAACAGTCCATCCACATAACCTGGTTCTGTCTGACAATTTTTTCATAATTTTTTTACTTATTTTAACCGAGTACCCCAAACCTGAAAGAAAAATTCATTAAAGTAGAACTTTATCGGACAATGCTGTAACAAGTTTTTAATTATTTCCGCAATGTCTCAGAGTAACACAGTGGATGGCAGCAATTCTATCTCTAACCCTTCAGAAACTGATGATCTGGTTCACAGCGTTACGTCCTCATTGCCTTTGGCATTAGATAGTGTAGCCCCCTTAAAAAGAAGGTAATTACCCATAGGAGGTCGGCTGCAGGAGTAAGAATAATTACATTCATATCCTTTGTGTACAGCAGCATATTTTATTTCCAAGTCTGAGTTTTTTTTTCATAGCCTTGAAATAAAATGCTGCAAAGTCACTTTCAACCTAGCTGAAACATATTTTTTTAAGAATAACACTCAAAACAAAAAGCCAAGATTATGTCCTACTGTTAATGGATAGGGGTAAAATACGCCCAGTGTCACTTCTTAAACGTTTTAAGGAATGTAAAACACCTCCCCCAAAATACTACGGTATAAATCTCAAAACAAAGTCTCCACTTCTATTTGGGATCCCTGATAAAGCTTGACGTTAAACGTTGATGTAAACAGCAGGCGCATTAATGCTGATAAGACATGAAACCGCTGCCTGTGGAGCTGTTTAATGTTTAACTGCCCAGCCCTCCTGGGAGGGAGGAGGAAGCTTGTGTGAGGTAAATGTAGTTAACACTTGGCTCACACTGAGCAGAAACTAAGCAGAATGAGCACACCGATTTAAGAGGGATTTGGGATATTTTACTTATTCATCCAGACGAAGACAGACGGAACGGGCTCCGAGCCAGAACCCTGGAATAGTTTAGGTTATAATGAGTTTGAGGAACAAAACAGAAAGTGGAGCAGAGTCTTGATTTATTCAACTTAGGCTGGGATCTGTGTTTAAAATCCACTCAGATAAACTTCTAAGTCAATCGGGAATATTTTAAGGAAAGACACGTCTTTGGTTTTTGCCGCCGTTTCGAACTGTTGGATCCATCCAGAAGGACTGTGCCCGGCAGAGCTGATAAGCTAATCAATACCTGGAAAAATCTTGGCTCACCACTCTGCTATCATGAGCGAGGGCAATAATACAGATGGGGACATAGACTGGAAAAAAATGGAACCCATCACTCCAGTCAAGGTCTTCATGACGGTCCTCTACACCCTCATGCTGGTTACCGGTATTGTGGGTAATTCGGTGACCATCAGGGTGACACAGGTGCTGAAGCGTAACGGCTACCTGCAGAAGAACGTCACCGACCACATGGTTAGCCTGGCCAGCTCCGACCTGCTGGTGCTCCTCATCGGCATGCCCGTGGAGCTCTACAGCGCCATCTGGGTCCCCTTCGGTTCTGCATCCGGGAATGCGTCCTGTAAGATCTACAACTTCCTGTTCGAGGCTTGCAGCTACGCCACCATCCTCAATGTGGCCACGCTCAGTTTTGAGCGCTACATCGCCATCTGCCACCCTTTTCGCTACAAAGCTCTGGGTGGAAAACGGACCTCTGTTCTGATTACCTTTGCCTGGGTGGTATCCACTCTTATTGCCCTGCCATTGTTGATTGCCACGGGAACCCAGGGATACATACCGATCCGAGCGGAGAAGCCGGTCCAGGACCTGAATTTCTGCACCAATCTGAGGGAGCACTGGGTGATGTACAGAGCTAGCATCTTTGGGGCTTTCATCCTCTACATGATTGTGCTGATCTCGGTTGCCTTCATGTGCCGGGCGATGATCCTGGTACTGAAGAAACCTTTGGGATCCATGGATAAGGGCATCAACGAAATTCAAAGGCCCGCCAAGCACGAAAGCGAAACGGCGAAGGCGGCACGGAAGCAAACAATAATTTTTCTTGGTAAGTTGTTGATTTCAGATGCAGATTTTGATCAGTGTTAGCAGTTTACTGAGCCATGAAGGTACAATTCATGCTTTGCTAACTTCTTCACTTCAGAAGTGGCATATCCACTTTCTGCCATTAGGAAAATTGATTAAAGTAATTTCAGGAAATGTTGTTCGTGTCATTACGTTGCATACGCTATGGATGTCAGGGTGACTCTTAGATCTATATGCCATGCATTGCCACAAACCTCACCTAGCCTCATGCAAACCCAAAATGTGACCCATATAAAAGTGATACCTTGAAACCAGACCTCATGGCTTCGTACCATGATTTCTTTGGGTCTCTCCACCACTGGACAGCTTTATGTATAAATCCATCTCTCTTGGCTACATCAGCACTCCAAACTCAGCTGTTTCTGGTCTGGTGGTAATAACGTGGTAGAGGAAACCCATAGTCCGGTGTATAGGTACCAGATCTGCTCGGATCCCTGCCGATGATGTCACATTGCATGATTGGCTGGACGTTGGCACGTTGAAGCAGATTTTGGTTGGTCATGAGAAATTACGGAAGTTTTCGTGGGTAGTAGTTCTTCGTAGGAAAACATGGACGACTTACAAACAAATCCATCATTGTCTTTCTATGGATAATTAGAGATCCTGGGCAGATCTGATTCCTAATTTCTATGTGTTTATTGCTAAGCTATTTATTCAATAACTTTTAATACAGAAGAATTCAACACGTCTTACAGTTTTGTAGAGTTCGGAGAACAACATGATGTATAGAGTGCCGTTTGTAAAGTTAGAGTCAAAAATTAACACCAATAATTTGAGTTATTTAGCCCTTGATAAGAGAAACGAAATAGGAGTTCATTTTTCGAAGTCTTATTTTCCCCATGTCATTCATTCATTTATAAATGTAACAGTTCATACCTAATTATTTAGTTTGGAACTAAGTATTTATTTAAGAAGATAAATATTTAGTTAGAAAGCTAAATAGCTCAAGAAGCTCCAAAAAGCTAGATATTTAGTTAGGAAACAAAATATTTAGTTTGCAAGCTAAATATTTATTTACAAAGTGAAATGTTTTGTTAGGAAACAAAATATTTAGTTTGGAAGCTGAATATTTACAAAGCGAAATATTTAGTTAGGACTCTAAATATTTACAAACTAAATATTTAGTTAAGAATCTAAACGTTTTGTCAAGAACCTAAATATTAAGTTAAGGAGCTAAATATTTGGTTAGAAAGCTAAATATTTAGCTTCCTAACTAAATATTTAGTCAAGAAGGTAAATATTTAGTTAGAAAGCTAAATATTTTGTTAGGAAACTAAATATTTAGTTTGCAAGCTAAATATTTATTTACAAAGTGAAATGTTTTGTTAGGAAACAAAATAATTAGTTTGGAAGCTAAATATTTTGTTAGGAAACAAAATATTTAGTTAAGAAGCTATACTTTTTGTCAAGAACCTAAATATTAAGTTAAGGAGCTAAATATTTTGTTAGAAAGCTAAATATTTAGCTTCGTAACTAAATATTTAGTCAAGAAGGTAAATATTTAGTTAGTTGGCTAAATATTTACTAGCTAAATATGTAGCTTACTAACTAAATATTTAGTTAACTAAATATTTAGTCAAGAAGCTAACTATTTAGTTAGGAAGCCAAATATTTATTTAAGAATCTAAATATTTTGTTTGCTAACTTTAGCTTCTTAACTAAATATTTAGTTAGCTAAATATTTAGTCAATAAACTAAAGTTAGTTTGCAAACTAAATATTTAGCTACTTCAGTATTAGTCATCAATATTTAGTTTTAAACTGTAACATTTATAAATGAATATATAACTTGGAAGCAAATATGTTTTACAAAAATAAACCCCCAGTTTTTTTTCTTTTATGAAAGGCTAAATAACTCAAATTATTGGCGTTAATTTCTGACCCTGTAACTTTACAAACAGGACCCCATAAATGATCCTCCTCCATTGATGAGGCCTATCATTAAGTTTATTGGCTGCTCTCACATACCCACTAGTTCCAACAACAGGGCCACTGTAACACCTGTACTCACCATATTCTCCAGAGTTGGACGTTAACTCATAAGGTAACCCAATGAAACTCCATAAAACCGTTTAATGCGTCTACAAGGCGTTCTGCTGACCTTCACTCGCTGTTTTCCATGACGTTTAGATGCCGGTTATCACTCCTCCTTCCACCGTCTGATGTTCATTGTAGATGTACCAGCTGATTGTAAATCAAAACATTTCCATCCTCCTCACTGGTCTGTGTGTGCACCGAGTTACGCCCAAATTGCACCAGCTGTTCTGATTGTTTTTGCCAGTGGGTTTAGGTCAAATGCTTTCCAAGCAGAAGTACAGATAATACTGTCAGAAGGTGAAGCCAGAAAGTGATATAGCATAGTTTTAAACTAAGCTATGAAACCTTCTGAGGATAAAAAAAAAAACATAAAAGATCCAACAAAGATGAATATATTTCTGAGGCAGTCGGGTGTTCAGTGACTTCCAAGAGTTTGCCAAGTCAGATAAAATATTAATAAGAGAATCTGCAGGATAAAGAGGCTGTGAGCAGCGATGTGGACAAGAAAAGGGACTCCTGTGAGCAGCAGCTTTGTCTTGGTCGGCTGGGCATCAGCCAGGATCGTAGAGATGTAAGCTGATGTCGGCATGCTCTGCTGCCGATGCACTCGAAGGAAAATACCAAACAAAGCAAACAAAGCATTCAGGGACCAAATTCCACATGTGGCCAAGTCACACAGCTGATACCCAGCTCTTAGAAACAATGACAACATGATGTAGAAACCAAGGTTTAGGCTCCATAACACAGGAAAACTGGAGCAATAAAATGCTAGCATCTAAAATTACAGTTTAGAAATAAAGTGTTGACAGTGGGGTTGATCAGAAACATGTAATATTAGACAATAATCATATTTACTTGGCAGTGGCATTAATCACCTTAATATCTTCAGGTTTAATTACATAAATCATGTTTATTTATTTATAAACAACCAGCCAGCCTTCCGCACTGGATAAAATAATTCATTTAATGCTAATATATATAAATCAGCACAGCAACTGTCACTTCATCTGATGATTAGAAGAAAATGAACCAATAGAAAAAGAATTACATTTATTATTTATGTTCTCACTGCAATCTGTTCTCTGGAGCAAAGGAAGCATTAACAAACAAACAAACAGGTATCTAACAGCAATACAAAAATTCTACTAAACTAGTAGTAAAAGGGAAGGAACATTTAAATATCAATAAGCTGCTAACAACTTAAGAATTACCTCGGGCTTGTGAGGGTTAAACAGTCTTTTTATTTGCGTTTTTATGCCCCGTTGGCGTACGTTTCATACTTCCAGGTCAAACCTGCCTCTTTTGTGACACCCTTTCTATGTACATATACTGTATATAATATACATCGTTAGAAAGCTAAGATTTTTGTGATTCCAATTATGTACTGTATGCCATTCAATGATATAATCATAACTGTAGACACAGCAAACGCTTTTGTCAAACCACTCAGAAAAGCAAAACAATGCGCAGCTCACCGTTCGAAGCCTAAAGATCATTGACAGAACTGAGCCATCTTGAACACAAACTTGTCTTTTTACATCCAAGATTGTCCAAAAATGTCCTCCAATAAAATAGCTGGTCCACAACCAGTCTGATCCAACATAGTCAGCTGCTGAAAACCTTCGTAATTTTCTTCCTTGTTTGCATTTCTCACAAAGTTTTCCTCATAACTACAATTAGCATGCTAATATTAGCCTACAAATAACACAGCCCCCTTTTTCTTCTTCTTTTGATGTTTATTGGCAGCTGGCAAACAACTACTTGGTGCGTTACCGCCACCTACTGGTATGGAGCGTGGACCAGAAGGTCACCAAGGTTGCGCTTGCCTCTCCAAGACTGCTGATTGTATTAGCATCGTCCCTGCTTGTGCTAGCTTAGCCTGTAGCACCCTCTGCTGGTTGTCTTGGGTCAATACATTGCATCGTTGCAATATAATTTACATGGGCGTTGTAATCTGTCTTGGAGGGGCCCGGTCCCCCAGGCCCCCCCCATTGGCACCGGGCCTGGTCTCAGAAGTACCGCAGAAGCAATGCTCACAGTCTTACTTATTTCCATTCTTAGGGGGGCAAACGCCAGCTAATAGCGAGTCAAGTAGCATGGCACAGTCGCAAAAGTATTCCAGCTTTTCAAGCTGCGTTTTCTTTAGAATATTTTAGATATGCGCTACAAAATAATCCTTGGAATTGGGGATTTTCCGTGAATATCTTGGAGTCACTTTACCCAGAAAAATCCACAAATATACGATTGCAAATACACATTACTAATAATAAAGCTAAGAACTCCCATAGAACAGGTCTCTGTATTAAGCAGACGGTGCCTCAAGGCTGTGCATGGAGGAAAAAGTCCTGCAGGAAGTTTACCCTGAAACCGAAGAACGTGGAAGGCAGATGCAGCAGCATAGCAAAGGTTGATCAGCTCTGTTCCAGGGGAGGGGACATCAGGACGGACTGATCAGGACTCGTTTCTGTAATTATTTTTAGTCCGGGACTGACATTAACCCATATTTAAAGTTACGACCAATCATAGGTTGATTCAAAGCTTTCTGGACTTCATCATAGAAGAAGAAGCTTTGATCTGCATTGATGTGGACATGTAATCCCCATTCATTAAAACCACTGGACACCAGCTGCATGGGCGAGAGGTTTGCTGTCTACCATTTGGAGCTAATGCTGTAGGGATGTGATGCAGCCATATTGGTTACAGGCGTCTGGTCGGCTCCACGACCTCTGACCTTCCCAGTCAAAATTCCAGCTTTCGGGGGGGACGTTCTTGTTGTATTTCCTACTGGTAACATGGATGGTGTGCTCGTAACTACAGAGTACAAAGGGAACACACCATAATCTGGAGAAAAACCGGTCAAATCTTTGGTGTCTGCTCTTTTCACACAGAATAAGGTTTTATTAATGTAGAAAATCTTAGTTTTGTAAGGCCCAATGATGACATTTTGAATATTATAAACATAATACAACATATTTACAGGGGAGGATTAATGATTTTTCCCCCCAACCCTGCATAGGATAGGCGGTATCGATAACTGATGGATAGATGGGTTAATGATTTATGAAAAGAATAATCATAAAATGCTTTTCTTCTGATTTTCTTTCTTGATTTCTGCAAGTTTAGTTTAAAATAGCTGTTCAGATGTCAGTGCATCTGAAACCTCTGGTCATTTTTCTGTCTACAGAGGAATCATTTTAGGTTTTTTTAAATTCAGCAGACGTAGAGTCAGGTGCTCAGTCATCCTGAAGCACCTTTCAGAAACCGGCGCAGTCTTTGCTTCCAGAAGGGGGCCTGCACAGAAAATAACCTTCTCCTGCAAGCTGGAGAAGCCCTGGTTACTTTCCATCCTCTGAAACTAGGAAGCATAGTTCTAGGACCCAGCCTCCGGGGCACCACCAACCGGTCCACGTTTCTAACAGATTTTCCCCGCTCAGCGACACACCCGCTGAGAAGCCGACCCTGGTAATTGGCAGCTCCATAGTCAGAAACGTGGCATTAGAGACACCATTGACCATAGTCAAATGTTTGCCAGGGGCCAGAACGGGCGACATCAAATCCTACCTGAAACTGCTGGCTAAAGATAAGCGTAAGCGTAAGCGTACAGTAAGATTGTTATTCACGCTGGCGATAATGACACCCGGTTACGCCAATCGGAGGTCACTAAAATTAGTGTTGCTTCGGTGTGTAAGTTTGCCAAAACAATGTCAGACTCTGTTATCTTTTCTGGTCCCCTGCCTGATCGGACCAGTGACGACATGTTTAGCCACATGCTGTCATTCCATCAATGGTTGTCTAGGTGGTGTCCTGCAAACGATGTGGGCTACATTGATAACTGGAGAACATTTTGGGGAAAACCTGGTCTGATCCGGAGAGACGGCATCCATCCCACTTTGGATGGAGCAGCTCTTCTTTCTAGGAATATGGCCGAATTTATTAGTCCTCCCAAACACTGACAACCCAGGGTCCAGACCAGGAAGCAGAGTCGTAGTTTAACCCACCTCTCTGCTGCTTCTGTACTGTTACCCCCCCATTACCCTATAGAAACAGTGTCTGGCCCACGGCCAAAATTAAATGGATCAAAAGTTAAGCCAACAAAAGCAAATTATGGAAATCTCATAAAGACAAATACAACTTTGACTGAACAGAAAAATAAATCTATTAAATGTGGTTTATTAAACATAAGATCTCTCTCCTCAAAGACTTTGTTAGTAAATGACTTGATTTGTGATAATCACATTGATTTCCTTTGTCTCACAGAAACCTGGTTGGAGCAGGAGGATTATGTCAGTATAAATGAGTCAACTCCTTCCAGTCATTTAAGTTTTCACATTCCTAGAAATACTGGGCGAGGAGGAGGAGTTGCAACCATTTTTCGTTCTGATTTACTAATTAGTCCCAGACCAATTGATAGCTACAGTTCTTTTGAACATCTAACCCTTAATTTTCCTCATCCAAGTTGCAAAACATTAAGACCATTTTTGTTTGTGGTTTTGTATCGTCCACCAGGCCCTTACTCTCAATTCTTGGATCAGATCTCACATTTTTAATCTGATTTAGTATAAAATACTGATAGGGTTATTATAGTGGGGGACTTTAATATTCATGTGGATACTGAAAGTGATAGCCTAAATGCAGCCTTTAGTGCTATTTTAGACTCAATTGGCTTTACTCAAAAAGTACAGGGATCGACCCACTCGGGTAAACACACTTTGGACCTTGTACTGACATAAGGTATTGAGTGTGAGGAAATAACAGTCCACCCACATAACCCGGTCCTGTCTGACCACTTCTTAATAACTTTTGAATTTACTTTAACTGACCATCTTAACTCTGAAAGAAAATGTCATTATAGTAGAACTTTATCAGACAATGCTGTAACAATTTTTAAAGAATCTGTTCCATTCTTACTTTCCTCAGTGTCTCAGAGTAACACAGTGGATGGCAGCAATTCTATCTCTAACCCTTCAGAAATTGATGATCTGGTTCACAGCCTTACGTCCTCATTGCGTTTGGCATTAGATAGTGTAGCCCCCTTAAAAAAGAAAGTGGCTAGCCATAGGAGGCGGACTCCTTGGTTTAACGCAGATTTGCGTACTTTAAAGCAGAATACTAGGAAGTTGGAGAGAAAATGGCGCTCTACACATCTAGAGGATTCCTATTTAACCTGGAATAACAGTCTAATGCTGTATAAAAAGACCCTTCGACAAGCTAGAACAGAATATTTTTCATCATTAATAGAGGCGAATAACAACAATCCTAGGTTTCTTTTTAGTACAGTTGCCAAACTTACACAGAGTCATAGCTCTGTTGAGCCAACTATTCCCCCAGCTCTTAGCAGGGATGATTTTATGGGATTCTTCATAAATAAAATTAATTATATTAAAAATAAAATCATTGGCATCCTCCCAAACATGATTACTTCTTCCTCAGTAAATGAGGCAGTATCGGAAAGAACTGTAGAACCTCAGTTGTGCTTAGGCTGTTTTGATTCAGTCGAGCTTTCGGAATTATCAAAAATATTAGCCTCATCTAAACCTTCAACTTGTATGTTGGACCCAATCCCAACCAAATTATTTAAAGAAGTGTTCCATTTGGTTCCTGGCCCCATTTTGGATATGATGAATCTATCCTTAGTAAACGGATACGTACCACAGGATTTTAAAATAGCTGTAATTAAACCTTTACTCAAGAAACCTTCCCTTGATCAAGATGACTTAGTGAATTACAGACCTATATCTAACCTTCCTTTCTTATCCAAAGTCCTTGAGAAAATAGTTGCTAATCAAGTCTGTGAGCATCTAAACAGTAACGAGCTGTTTGAAGAGTTTCAGTCAGGTTTTAGAGCTCATCATAGCACTGAAACAGCACTGGTGAAGGTTACTAATGATATTCTCATGGCCTCAGATAATGGACTGGTGTCTGTTCTGGTTTTGTTAGATCTCAGTGCTGCTTTTGACACAGTCGGTCATAATATTCTCTTAGAAAGGCTTGAACATGTTGCAGGGATCAAAGGAACAGCACTAGGCTGGTTTAAATCATATTTGTCTGATAGATTCCAGTTTGTTCATCTAAATGATAAATCTTCTTCACTCTCAAGGGTTACTTGTGGAGTTCCACAGGGTTCTGTGCTTGGACCAATTCTGTTCACCATATATATGCTTCCAATTGGTAGAATCATTAGACAGCATGGGATAAATTTCCACAGCTATGCAGATGATACACAACTATATTTATCCATAAATCCTGATGAACACAGTCAGTTAGGTAGATTACAGGCATGTCTGGAAGACATAA
This sequence comes from Valencia hispanica, assembly GCA_963556495.2. Classification (NCBI taxonomy): domain Eukaryota; kingdom Metazoa; phylum Chordata; class Actinopteri; order Cyprinodontiformes; family Valenciidae; genus Valencia; species Valencia hispanica. The sequence goes on from OY747707.1 coordinate 2,154,599, forward strand.
AAACATGGATGACCCTAAACTTTTTGCTTTTAAATTCTGACAAAACAGAAGTTTCTGTCTTTGGACCAGAAGTTCTTAAACAGAAACTGATTAGTCAATCACTTCATCTGGATGGCATTAAATTGGCCCCCAGTAATAACGTAAAGAACCTCGGCGTTATTTTTGACAGAGACTTGACATTTAAATCCCATATTAAACAGGTTTCTAGGATTTCTTTCTTTCACCTCCGGAATATTGCTAAAATTAGAAACATCCTGTCCAGGAGTGATGCTGAGAAACTAGTCCATGCATTTGTTACCTCAAGGCTGGACTACTGTAATTCTTTACTATCAGGAAGTCCACAAAATGCCATTAAAAGCCTTCAGTTGATCCAAAATGCGGCAGCAAGAGTTCTGATGAATATTAAAAAGAGAGATCACATTTCTCCTGTTTTAGCTTCCCTTCATTGGCTCCCTGTTAAATCCAGAATAGAATCTAAGATCCTTCTTCTTCCATATAAAGCCCATAATAATCAGCTCCATCATCCATCAGAGATCTGATTGTTCCATATGTTCCTAACAGAGCCCTTCGCTCTCAGACTGCAGGTTTACTTGTAGTTCCTAGGATTTCTAAAAGTAGAATGGGAGGCAGATCTTTTAGTTATCAGGCTCCTCTCCTGTGGAACCAGCTCCCAGCTTTAGTCCGTGAGGCAGACACTCTGTTTACTTTTAAGGCCAGGCTTAAAACTTTCCTTTTTGATAAAGCTTATAGTTAGAGTGGCTTAGGTCATCCTGAGCTATCTCTGTAGTTATGCTGCTATAGGCTTAGACTGCTGGAGGACAGACTTACCAATTTTCTTCACTCTGCTACTTTTCTCTCCTACTACTCTCCAGTTGTATTACAGTACATTCTGTTATTTCGACTGTTAACTTTGTTTTCTCTCAGTGTTTTTCTCTCCATAGAAGATATACCTGGTCTGGTATCCTGCTTGGTTGCAATGCCCTGTTGGACGGGGGGCATCGACTGGGATGATCCTCCCAGTAACTGAACATCCACTGTGTCCTGTTATCAACTTTTTACTTTCTGTAACATAGAAAGTTCTCTTATATCAGATCGTCTGTTCCTTCTGTGTTTCTGCTCTGTCTTCTCAAACCCCCAGACGGTCGTGGCAGATGGCCGCTCCTACTGAGCCTGGTTCTGTTGGAGGTTTCTTCCTGTTAAAGGGGAGTTTTTCCTCTCCACCGTCGCTACATGCTTGCTCAGTATGAGGGATTGCTGAAGGATTGCTGTGGTTGGAAAGTCTGCATCAACGGGGCCCAACCTCACGCCAATGACTGACGCAATCTGCTGGGATTCCTTAGATAGGAAACTTTAACCGATTGGAATGTTTGTATAAATGTATTGAAATGACTTCTTGTTAAGAGCCTTGAGATGACATCTGTTGTCAATTGGCGCTATATAAATAAACTGAATTGAATTGAAACTGGTCAGCATGAGGCTTCAAGAGGAAAACGTTTTGATACGCAAGAGAATTGGACCAGAAGCAGCAGCAGGGATGTGTTTAATACTAAACAAGGTTCAGATGCAGGACTGTGCAAAAGTTTTAAACCAGCAGCCAGTATTGTACAGGAATTAGACCGGACCGTCACCATCTTCCCTGTCACCAGTCAGAGAAACGGTTACCTTGCTGCCTACTGCAATTAGGAACACTCCCCGACAACGACACGTTTCTCACCATTTTCTGCCTTCGAATGAAGTCCAACACAAACACATGTGGAACACAGCCATGTGTGTGAGACAGATATAAACAGATTATCAATGTAAAAATAAACTCTCTTTAACATGCAAAGAAGGCATTTTGGATTTTCAGGTCGGGGGTTGGTCAGAAACGTCTAAAGCTTCAACTTCAGGGATGTTTTTTTTTCTCTAAATTGAAACTTGAACATTTTGAGTAATGAAAGCATTAAACACGTTACATATACCAGCTGCAGGAAAACCTCTGGGATTTGCTGACTGCTGCCTGTGTTGCTAGCTGCTGTTAGCCATACTGTTATTGACATATATGAGAAAAAAAGCATTTCATCTGTATTCAAACACATTCAAAACCTCTATGTGTCGCGGATTTTGTTAGGTTTCTTGGGTGTTTGGGCTTTGATTTTGAGTTTTTCCTTCCACTACGTTTTTTCACCCTCTGGTGCTCTTATGTTTGGTTCCTCATGTCTGTGTTCATCCCTTATTTATCTTCTTAAGTTCCTATTGATACTTAGTCCCAGTTAGTTCTGTTATATTTAATTCCTCTTTCTAGTCCCTCTTTAAAGAATTTTTCCTCGTAGTTTTATTTCCTCAGTTCTGTTTTCTTCACCTTATGTTTTGCTATTGGTCTTCCTCTCAGTTTATATACGTTTCTTGTTCTTTTGTTTTGTTGTCATTAAATCCTTATTTTGTACTTTAAATCCACAAAAACATGACATATTTATTCAGATGCAAACTGTTAAATATGGCGTGAAGCAGTTTTTTTTACAGCAGCATATCACTAGGTTTCATACATGTGGCGGCCATATTGGATTTTGCTTTAAAAACCAAAAGGTACAACATTAACTTTTCCATTTAGCTTTGGTTTCGTGTCCTGCCATGTTGGAATATTAGTGTCTGTAAGGAGATAATGGTCAAAATAACAAGAGTGGAACCAATAGAACAGAATAGAATGTATATGTCTCTATATGGGGAAAGTATAATAAAGTAAGGGGCAAATTGGTTTAGAAATGGTATGAAATATTTTAGGGAGGTTTGAAATTCAAACAAAAAAAATCTCCCAGTCGGTGATTTTTACTCTTAGGCAGAATCAAACTCTTTCAGAAATGATTTTCCTCATGTTTCCAACCCTGGGAAGCGCGGATAAAACATTTCCTGGTTCGGTCCGGTTTGTTGGATCTGCTCGGCATTGAGCAGAAGCCAGAAATTCCCCGTAAATCGGTCTGAACCGCGACGTCACATTTCCAGAATATTACCTTTAAGACATCATTGTTTGCTGTTGGAGCTGCAGAGGTGTTTTCATGATCAGAAGATTTTTGGTGAGTTTTGTTCTTTTTGTTTTGTCTTTCTATGAAATGCATCAAATTTGCTGAAATTAGTACTTTTTGTTTTGTTCTGCGGATCCGGTCAGTAACTCGACCGTTTACATACGTTTAGATTACCTCCAGTAAGGAAGAATCAGGAGCTCACAGAGTTTCTTCAGAATCAAACATAATTAAAAACAATCAACAGTTAATATAACCAAGAATTACATTTATGAATTTCCAATTTAACATCCATTCACTAATTATCAGAAAGCAAACAAACAAATAAATATGATGGCTCTTAAATAAACATGAACAATCCAATTTATATGCTACTGAGTAAAGGGGGGTTATGACTAGAGAACAAACATTTAAAACTGATTAAAACCTGAACCTATCAGTTTATGAGGTTCTCTGAAGTTTGTGTCAGACATCCAAGGTGTATGAAGGAAAAACTGGAACTTTCCACAAGGCACAAAAACATCAGAGCATAATGTATGATGCAAATAAAGAAGATTTCATGTAACAAAACAAAATCTCAGAATGTGATCAGTCCTTTCTGACCCAATCAGGCAAAACCTCCTCGATTTATTCCAGGTTTTGGTCTTTATTCCAGCTCCTGGAAACATGTGCTTCTGGGTTAGGAGTCGTCACGGCGGACTGATTAACCAATCAGAAACAGACTTGAGGTAACTTAGTAGTTATGGTGCTTCAGACCAGTAGTGTCCAACCTTTTTTTTCTTGAGGACCCTCTTGCCTGTGTTAAGCCGGGACCCCCCAACTCATTTTAATGGAGACACGCATTAAAATGATTAATTATACACCTTTATTTGCAAAAAATAAACAGCAATTGTAGTTTTTTTTTTCTTATTCTTCTTGTTTTACACTGTAGGCTATATAGAAAATTTGCTTTCTGTCTTTTAGATTAAGTAAATGTAATATTTACAAATAATTTTGGTAACCTCAGCACAGGCAGAAATGTGGGGACCCCCTGTGATCTCTAGGGTGCCCATTGGGGGACCCTGAACCCCAGGTTGGGAATCACTGCTTTAGACGGTCAGATATAAATGGGCTCTAATATTTTTCTGAAATATCTTCTTTCTGAAGTGACACTGTCCATTAAACCTGTCTGACGATGGGGTCACGGTTAGAGCTGTGGTGAAAAAAATTTCTCTGATTCTAAATCGATGCTTATAAAAATTCCTAAAGATCGATTCGTACGTCCAAAGATTGATTTAACCCTTTAACATTTTCTGTCCTTTTTATGGATAAAGTATAAAAAAAAAAGATTAGTCAGGATATTTGAGGCTAAGCTGTTAGAGGGTCAACACATCCCCCCCCCCCCGGTGAACTTTAACCCCACCCACTTTGGCTCATGGAGGCTTCCTGTGACTAAATTTAAATAACTAAAGATGTGCGTTTCGACTGTGTTTGTCAAGTGATTTCTGATTTATCTGCTTGTAGAAATTCGTAAATAAAAAAACTAAAGATCAGAAGTCGCATATATGACGTTAGCTAACATTAGCTACCTTGTAGAGCTCGTCCTCCATGTTGGCTCCCACTGGCCGACTGTTTCTCCCCCAGCATGGCTGTCCGGATTTTTGAAGGATGCAAAGCTCACTAAACTCACCGCCATATTTCTTTTTCTTCTTCTTCAGTTGTAGTCCACCACATGTTTTCACACAAAACCTAAAGTAACTCCTGTTGCCTGTCAAAAATTAGCGCTTTCTCTGCATCAAAACGTGTCTTTAAAATACCCGAACATCATTCGTTAAATCCATGTGGAACATTTCAAACGGTATCAGAAAATAACTTTTATCGCTCCGTTGACTCATTTTTGACCCATGGACCAGGATTTAGGTTCCCCGTTGAATGCAGACGTGCGCTAGGCGTGAAGAAATGTAAACAACACTAGCGGTCCCGTTAGCCTAGAACCTGCTCTGAAAACGCCGGCGCCAGGCTACGGTCTGGCACCATTTTGGGTTCAGAACGGACAAACAGAAAGAAGCAAAGCAATTAGCAAGGCCTGCCAAATGGAGGTGAACCATAGCGAAACTACGACCAACTTTAGGAGCCACATGCTGCGACATCACCAATACGTCCATCGGGCCACAACAGATCAAACTCTGCAACTACCAGCCAATTCTGCATGTTCTCTCAGAATAACTGAGGCTTCAACGGTGTCAGTTTGTCTCATGATGAGTCGTTTATTGAAAGCTGAAACAAAAAGAGAAGAAATCCAAGAGAAACATCAACTACGGCTGAGAACTACTGGGGAGCAAAGATTAGTGGGTGCTTAGCAGAGGGACCTGGAGAAAAGCAGTTCTTCCAGGTGAGACAGACGGATCTCGTTAGAAATATCAACAGATTTACTGATAGACTTGGTGCATAAATTAAAGCAAGTTTTATGCTTTTATCAAAGTCGGCACCGTAGAGCTAGTAATCAGAAATCAGAAACGAGCGCGACATCAGCCAGCTTTAGGATTGGATGCAGTTTAAAAACCACTGAGAGGTGCCGGTTTAAAGAGAAACAAGAACTCAGTTTTCATCTCTGGTGTGTCGATGTGTTTATGGAAAGGTTCCCACAGACAGAGAGGACTCCAGGTTTTGTTTTTTAAAAGCAAAACCCAATAATAGTTATTGATCCAATCAGCTGGAGTCCGACAGAAAATAAAGAAAACCAAAGAAACTTCAAACTGATCGTTTTCCTCTCAGCTCTTCTGCAGCCCAGCATCACTTCAGTCTTTGCGTTATTTTGTGGGATGAAAAATGACCTGCTTTGCATTTTCCTCATCTTCTATTCAGAACCGCCGCAGCTCCAGAACCGCTCCGTTTGTTCTCGACAAAAATCTGCATCCATCAAACTCCTGCTGTGATTTCGACTTTATTACTGTTTCCTGCTCAACTTTATTGGAGGCCTCCACCCTCCAGCTATGCTAATCCAGCGGTTAGCACCACCTGTGAGGAGTTCTGCTTCCTGTTGGGGACAATCTTGGCTGATTTCTAATCAACGAAAATCCCCCCGGGTCTCCCATCCAGACCGTCTGCTGATCTGTGAGGGATTCATGTGGGTTGTCCACCCCCGCCACGCTAATAACCAACACACTAAAATATTGATGCATGCATAAATATTGATGAAGGCAGATATTGTGTGTTTCTTGTGGCAGAAGTGAGACTTATTTTTTTTTATATCTCAACATATATTGCATCCAGACCCAGAACTGAATTGGATGTAAGATTATCATAAAACATTTTTTAATCCTCTCCAACACTCAGAACATCTCCGGCCCGATCATTATAACCTGTGAACTGCCTGGACACCTTCAATAATAATAATGAAACATTACAGCGGACTGAAACGATATTAGAAGGTCATGTTGAGTCGACAGCCGGACCGCCGGCACGTCTCGACTGCCTCCAAATAACATTCATCCTGATTGGACTTTAGAGATTAATTCAAAGGAGAGAATATGTTTATATAATTAGTAGTTTTTAATAAATATGCATTTCTTTTTGTTTTTGGCCTGAATGTTGACTTTAGTTGGATATCTGTGACCAAAGTGGCCCTTTTGTTGTTTATACATCCCTTCATCATTATTCTTATTAATCTTTGCTTTGTTTTAACATGGCAGAGTGCCATTCATTGTTTGGAACAAATTTATAGCAAAAAATAAATAAAGTAAACCGCTTTCAGTTCCGGGTTTTAGTGAATCGGGACAGTGATTTCAATTTGCCCTCAGGACAAAAACCAGCCTGTCCTAATTTAACTAAGATTTAAGTCAAAATAGAACAATAGTGCGTGAAAAAGTAGGAACAGCAGCGGCAGGTGTTGTTGTTGAGCCGGTAGCTGTGGATAAAGGCTGCATTAAATTATATTTATCCATCAATCTCATGTTTTATGATCTGTCTGCAGATCCTCATCAGGAAGCCGTTTTATTGCTTCATTTTAAGGGGAATAAAAGAGTTTTATAGATTATGAAAACATTTAGTTTTTTTTACATCACATTTCGTCTTGAACAGAAACTGAAGGATTATTTTGGAGCTAGTCACAGGATCCAGATTTAACCTTCCACTAATCTTTATCAGCTATTTTAGTGAAACAATCAGGCATAGAAATAAAAACTTAAAAGAGAGACCAAAAAAGGTCCAACTTTCTCAGTGGCTCTCGGAGGGTTTTCATGTTTTATGGGAGTTCAGAAAAGATGCCTTACTTTACGAAGCAACTGTTGCTGTCCATCAATCTGGGAAGGGTCAAAGGTCATCTCTAGAAGGTCTGACGTCCCAGCAGGTTCAGCCCAACGTCAGAGCAGAAAGCTGTCCTTAAATATCAGCAAAACTAAGTTTATGATTTTTTTTTATTTTATTTTTTTTTGTAGTAAAAGGAAAAACGTTGAAGCGTCATTATTTCTAAATGGATTAGAAATTGAACGGGCAAATGAATTACGTTTCTGGGAATTATAATTGATGAGCACTGTCGGCTTTTCCCACAATGTGCTCTGCAACTCACTTCCTGCTCAGAGAGGTGGGGGCGCCGAACTCCAAAAACCCCAACGGGAACTGTTTCAAAATAAGACTCAGAGCTGAGAGACATAGAGTTACAAAAACACACAAAATCAGATCTGTTTTGGAAAAGACGCACCTGCAGATGGGAATCAGACAAGACCTGACTGTCTGACTCGTTCTCTTACAGGGCCGCACCATTTTTATTTCAAGAAGAACAAAGAACATATCACGTGACTCCTCTCTCCTCCTTCTACATCTTGACAGGTCATTTATTTTCTCCAGGTCTCTTGACCTTACCATGAACTGTGTTATAACATGACTTAAGAGTTATAGCTAATCCTCCCTGCTTTCAGTTCATATCTTTACTCAAGAGTTTTACTTAAAACCTTCAACCCTATAAAATACTGGTAACAGAGTCATGTTTTACTACCCTGAATAATATAAACAGGCCTATTACTTCTAAAGCTTAAAAAAGATTTAATTAACACATATGTACTGCATAATAAAAATAGCCTCAAAAAAAGTAAAATACAACAAATCCCTCTTTCAATCTATTTTTCAAATAGATTGATCACTCCTCTGTACTTCCCCTTCAGGCTCCATGTGAGGTATTAACAGATATTGACCTTGCACATTATCACCAACAGCTTTTTCAATACACTTTGTGAGCAAAGAACGTATACAAGGAATACAACAACATCCACATAACACCATAGTTGACACAAATACTGCTAAAGAAACCATTATAGACATTGCCAGAGTCTTCCATTTACCAAACATATTATTTAACAAATTTGTCCCTCTTTCTAACCTGATTATTCAAAATGAGAAGAGTGTCTGTTTTTTTTTTTTTTATCCTTACCTTTAAGCAATATATTTTTAATTTATTATTATTGTTTTTTATGTTTTAACCTAATTCTCAATATTCTTTTAGTAAAAGCAAACTCTAGCAATTGTCACCAACCCTAAAAACATCCTACAAAAACCACATCATAATGAAAAAAGAATAAGTAAAACACAAATTAGTAGTCAGTCAACCTGATTATACTTTAAACACTCCTTAAAATGTTTTATCTCATTACTAAAAAAGTTTTATAAAACCGTAAATACTGAATTAAGAAAAAATCTTACCAATAGACTACTTAAAAATTATTTTGACACCCTCTTAGGCAGTGTCTAGCAATCTGCACCTGTAAATAAAAATCGGTTAGACAACCTGTAAAATACAAGAAAAATGATTAGTAAGTGTTCAGTCTTTATTATTTTGTTCTCTAGTCTTCGCTCTTGTTTATTTCTCTGGCAGCAGGTGGCTACCAGAGTGATGAAATGATTCAGTACAGTGGAGTCTTTATTTTCCCAAAGTTACTGTCTTTTCTGCAGATCGCCCTCACTGAAATGACAGTTACTTCATTAACTGAACATTTCCCCCAGTAAACACAAATGCACAGACAGGCCCCGCCTCCAATAGCTTCCCCCACCGATTGTGAGGTGGTCAAAACCTGCTGTGAAATGTGTTTGATTTCTTGCGATCTTTTCTCTTCGGTATAATCCCTCTTCGAGAAAAGCAAGTCCAAATTGCTTATCTCGCCCAATTTTGTTGCACATATAGATTACATTGGATGAATACAGCAACTTCAACCAATCTTCTGGGTGGGTCAGACCCCGCCTCCTGGCTTCGGCAGTCGACACCGCCTAGTCAGAACCGACACCACCCGCTGCAAAGAGATTTTCCCAGGTCAGCAGAGAGCTGCTGCAGCGTGAGGGACCGGAGGGGGGTCGGAAGGAAGGAGGAGACCAGGCCCTTCAGATGCTGATGATCACTGCGAGGGTCCGGGTCAGGATGCGATGACACCTGAGGTTCTCTGCCAGCTGTAAATTTAAAGTTGAATTAGACCGCTCGATGACGCCCTATTTCCCCACGCGTCAACAGTGTCAGCCTTGCTGTGACCCCAATAGCAGTAACAAAAACTGCTCTCTTCCACTGTGGTAATTCATAATGTATAACAGAAAACCCGTAATTCGAATCAGTGTAAATCGTGACGTCTTTATCTCTTCTCCATTTGCATGCTCCAATAAGAGCCCTTATCTCAGCACGCTGTGCGCTCTGCTTGCCGTCCAGCTTCCCTGACACGACAGTATGTAGTGAATCTCCATTCTGCTCAACAACTGCAAAACCTGATTTTAACTGGCCCTGTCCATCTCTAAAAACAACACCCATCTGATATAAAGCACAAAACCTGTAGATAAGGTATCAGACCGTAAATCAGAAGGTATTTGTTGAGCAACAGAATTCAGCCTGACACAGTCATGCTGTTCCCCAGAGGCGGTGATTTGTTCAGCCATGTTTATTCCTTCATGTGTAAAAATAATGTTTGGTGCCTCCAAAACTCTGCTAATCCGCTGCTGACGCAAAGTAACAATGTGTGAAGTTTTCTCCACAAGATGTGCAATTCCTGCTGCATGTCTCGTGCAAGGTGGCTGTCTCATTTCAATAGCTTGCAGCTTTATGCTAAGATACATAAGAATGTATCTCTGACCACCTTTTTTCTGAAACAAAATCCCATTAACCACCCCATCTGTTTCTGATGTGTTAAGAAAAAATGGACATGTATAGTCAGGAGTGGCTAAATCAGCTGCTTGTGCTAGAGCCTGTTTCAACTTAATAAATGCCTCCTCAGCCGGTATGTCCCATTCTAATTTAGCATGCAGATTTTTCATACCATGAGCATTTACAAGAGCCCTGAGTGGTGTGGTAAGGTTTGTGTAATTAGGCACATAATGTCTGGAAAAATTTATCAGTCCCAGAAATGACAGCATTGATTTAACAGTGAGAGGTTTAGAATGGGCCAAAATAGCATTCTTGTGGGTGTCCGTCAGTCCAGCGCCTTGAGCGGTCACCCTTCGCCCCAGGAACTGGACTTCCTGCCTGACCAACTGGAGCTTATCGCGGGAGACTTTAAATCCCTCTTTTCCCAAATGTTGCAACACAACTAGAGTCGCTGCTATGCACTTTTCAACGGTGGGGGATGCTAAAAGTAAATCGTCCACATATTGGGTCAGTACACAGTCTGGAGGGAGCTGTACAGTGCTTAATGACTGCTTTAACACCTGATTAAAAATACCTGGGGATAAAGCAAAACCCTGCGGAAGCCTACTATAACGTAGCTTCCTGCCCCTGAATGTAAATGAAAAAATATCCCTGACAGAAGGATGGAGCGGTAAACAGAAAAATGCATTAGCCAAATCTATGCAGGTAAACCATTTTAAATCAGGAGTCAGTGATGCCAGAGCTGTATACGGATTCGGTGTAGAAATGGGAGGGGTTCTAAGGGCCTCATTAATAGCACGCAAGTCATGTGCCATTCTGTATTTACCAGTACCTTGTTTTTCCACAGGAAGAATAGGGGTGTTATAAGAAGAGTTTGATGGTTCTAAAACTCCAGCTTCAAGTAAGCCTGCAATAGTGTCTGCAATACCTTCCTCAGCCTGAGGTTTATGTGGGTACTGAGAACGCCAGATTGGATCAGAATGTTTCATGTCAAATCTGATGGGTGTGGTTTGCACTAGACCAACATCAGTGGGACCATCTGACCACAAAGAGTCAGGCACGACCTTTAAGGCCTCCACTGCATCAGGATGATCTGTTTTTTCTCTGCCATGATTTCTAGACAGCTGCAAATGTTCCAGAATGGTAGTATCAGAGAGCTGCGTGTCTATTTTGTACATCTGAGTAGAAGGAGAAAAAGAGACTGAAGATGGGTGTGAACCCAATCCTTTAATTCAACTCCCCTTTTAACCATTCCCCCCAAATCTTTAGCTTGATGTTTCGGGATGCAACAAAAGTGATATGTGTGGAAGTGCTTCAGCTTCCATCATATACCATTTATGCTGCTCCGAAGTGAGACGAGCAAACAGTGCAATACCCTTCCTCCCCACAAAGCATGGACCCGAAGCCACAGACCAACTTTGGCCTTCAAGTTCTGTTTCAAATTGTTCCTGGTATAAAGTAGGATCGCCCCTCTCATAAAGGAAGGTCACATGGAAAGGATCAGGCGGTAGAATAAAAGGCTGGAGTTCAAGCAGCCAAGGCTTCCAGCATCTCAGAAAGTCAGCCGCAGAAGATTCATGTGCAGACATCGTAGTCAATCTGGCCCAGAAAATATCAGCCACTTGTGAAGTGTCATCCTTCAGCAAAAATTGACCACTCATGGTGTCACAGCAATGCGTATGTCCATTCGGAAAAGTCACCATAAGTCCATCAGGGGTACATAGAATAGTAGCACCAAGTTTGATAAGCAGATCTCTGCCTAACAAATTGACAGGCGTCTTTTGAGCAATGACAAAAGGATGTGATAGTCTTTGATCACCCACTGAAACAGGCAATGGTTGAGTTATAGGGAAAGTCATTGGAGCCATATGTAGAGGTGGCTGACCGGGAGGTATAGCGCCCCCTTGTGGGTGTGGGCACTCCCTCACCCAGTGTTCATTGGAGCCACACCTGTGACAACCGTTAGCACCCGGCTGCCCTCTCCCCATGCCTCCAAAATCCCCAAACCTGGCCCTGCCACGTGACCTGCCACGAGGCTGCCATGTCCTATAAGGAGCAGTAAATGGCTTATTCGGTGCAGCTCCAGCATACATCACAGGAAAAGAAGGCAGCACTGTCGCTGATCCAACAGTAGGTGCTGCTTCAGCCACAATCTGTATCACTTTTTTTAGACTGATACAAGTCAGTCAATTTATTCTGAGCCTCTTTTAACTGTAGTTTTAACAAAGCAGTCTCCATTTTCTTATTCTCCTCAGCGGCCTTTAACGCAGATGCTCTTACTAAAGGAAGCATTAAATCAGGGCCTCCACTTGCCCCCAGTGACACCTGAGATCTGGTATTCTTAAATGGTCCTTCACTCCCCTTGTCTCCCAACGTCTGCATATTTTTGACCTGTAAAACTGTCGTACATTCATCACGTTGACTGGGGCTGGGACCTCTTGAAAGGTCTGTAGCTTGATCCCTTACCACAGATGCCAAAAAAAAATAAAAAATTTATCTGTGCCTTCTAATTTGTTGCTAACTAAATTTAGTAGGTGTCACTTTTCCTCCCCAGAACACATTCTGTGAGAGACTTCTCTTATACTCCCCTCGGGCACCATGACGAGCCCCCCTGGCCGTCATAAGGCCCTGAAACTGGTTTTTATCTTCTTTTTATTTTTTACCGGGCTTATCAACTAAAACAGAATATAATTTAGAAATGTATATTAACAATTGGGCATCTAAAGTACGTCAGTTTCGTCCCTGTGGAGCAGAAAGTAATTTATATTCGGCTGCCATTGAATATTCGTAACAAAAATCCAAAATGGATTAAAATTTTAATAATAAAAAAATAGGTTATTTGTATTAACTCTATAAATCATTTATTTTAATTGATAAACTATCAATTCGTAGGCCCAAATTTATCCCAATATTAATGCAATAAACAGTAAAGGCAGGCACCGTTTTTATTTAATCTATTTATTTCTTTTTATAGTGAAGGAGTTTATATATTATTTATCCATGCAACATTAACCTTAATAATGTTTTAGGCAAAGCCGAAACGAAGGAAAGCTAAAAAGGTTTATAACGCACTGTTTATCTTATCATTAATTTATTTATATACGGAGATTATTGCCGTTTCATCTAAAAATCAAAGAATTCCTAATAGAGTCCGGCCTACGCCAAAACTCGGGATGCATTTTTTGGTGAAACACACGAAAAAATAGAATTCTCCCAATATAAGGCAATTTGTATTTATCATTAAAACATATACTGAAAGAAATACGTTTAAAACTCGCTTTGCAACACGAAATCGTCAACAGTTTGCTCCAAAAAAAAAAAAAACTCCGCCGGACTGACAGATCAAAGTCCGGCCCAATAAAACTTCCGTGTCACACCGCGGAATGAATACGCCGGTGCACAGATGGCTAATTCTGCACTACGATGCTAAACCGTACTCATAAGTAAACCAACCAAGAACAAAATGCCTCCAACAAAACCACACTTCGCCATCAATACTCGAATGACTGTTTAACCGAGCCAAATAAATACAGTTCGGAAGCTAAGCTACCAAAGATTAGCTGTCATCATGAGCAACCTAGCTCAACCGGAAGCCAAACGTGACCGCTCCGTTATCATAAAAAAGTTATTTTATATATATTCTATAGAGTTTACTACCAGTTATCCATAATAACAGTCATATATATATGTGTTAGACAATGCTTTAGACGTGTTTACGTAGTTGCACAAGGTTGAACGCCTTTATTTCCAGGCGAAAAACTCATCCAAACTGTGCGTTAGCCGTAAGCTAACTTATGGTGGTACTATAGCTGACTGAAAATGATATTCCCTTATTCCTCTACAATGTCAAGCTTCTACGCTTATTGTCTGTACAAGAAGCGCGGACATTGTCTAGGCGTTTAAGATTCGCAGAGGAATTATGGTTTTAGATTCAGTCGGTTAGTTCCCCTAAATGAGGAGTTTATATACGGCCGGAGTGCAGGAAGCTACCTGGTAGCTACTTTTCCGTCACCGCGACTTCTCCAATCACACACACAAACATCCGAGAGAAAGAAAGAACAACAATTTTCACAGTCTCATCAAACACTAACCTCTACCGGAGCCACCTAAAGCCGGACCTTTAAACACAATCCAATTCACGTGGCTCAATCGTGCGTTTGGAAGATACGCCGGCCTCTCCAAGGTAATCCGTCTAGACAACAGAGAGCGCCCAGGCCCTGCTGCCGTCCCTTCCGCTTGCCAGCCGAGGAAAATTTTCCGACAGCGTCCCATCGGAAATGAGCGGCCAACTCTCAAGCCCCCTGGTCCGTACTTTGGTCGACCCTCAACCGAAAAAACAACACGTCAACATTAAATGGAGAACGTTTAAATCGATCAATACCTATTAATTTGGTGTTAGCGCTTTTTCAGATTGATACAAAACCACCCGGGTGTTGATTAGCAAGGATCAATCCAGTCGCTCTCCGATTCTCTGTTGAACTCAAAGAAAAAACACAAAATCACTACAATTGCCACAAACACCTGTATCAATCAGTTATGCCACACTCATTACTCACACTCAATCTCTCCCAGCCCTGAGAAAACTCAAAACCAAATCAAATGCCCGCATCCTCCACCATATTGTCGGCTTTTCCCACAATGTGCTCTGCAACTCACTTCCTGCTCAGAGAGGTGGGGGCGCCGAACTCCAAAAACCCCAACGGGAACTGTTTCAAAATAAGACTCAGAGCTGAGAGACATAGAGTTACAAAAATCACACAAAATCAGATCTGTTTTGGAAAAGACGCACCTGCAGATGGGAATCAGACAAGACCTGACTGTCTGACTCGTTCTCTTACAGGGCCGCACCATTTTTATTTCAAGAAGAACAAAGAACATATCACGTGACTCCTCTCTCCTCCTTCTACATCTTGACAGGTCATTTATTTTCTCCAGGTCTCTTGACCTTACCATGAACTGTGTTATAACATGACTTAAGAGTTATAGCTAATCCTCCCTGCTTTCAGTTCATATCTTTACTCAAGAGTTTTACTTAAAACCTTCAACCCTATAAAATACTGGTAACAGAGTCATGTTTTACTACCCTGAATAATATAAACAGGCCTATTACTTCTAAAGCTTAAAAAAGATTTAATTAACACATATGTACTGCATAATAAAAATAGCCTCAAAAAAAGTAAAATACAACAGCACTTAACATTGAATGTCAAAGTAAAGGTATCCCTTTAATAATAGCTGCGCTGTATAAAGTCAAAGATTTTCTGAATAACAGTGCATTGTTTTTTGTTGTATAATCATTGATTGTTCCATATCTGACCTATTGCATTGAAGTGTGGGGAAGCGCATGCAAAACATGCATTAATGCAATTTTAATTTAGCAGAAATGAGCTATTAGAGTTGCCAATGGAAGTGGATACAGAGACCCAACCAATCCAAGGTTTTTACTAAACCCACATTTCAATCGGTTGTAAAGAAAAGATGGAGTCAGTCTGTGGAACGGTTATGATTGGAAGATTAAAACTTCTAAGTCCAATTATGTGTTCAAGAAGAACGTTACATTTTCAATGTTGCAGAAATACGACACTGTGGAGCAGCAGAGCAACTTTATTGATGTATTTTTGATGTTTTTGAGATTGATAAGACGCTGCGTTAGACGCCTCAAATGAACTGGAACTGTTAGAGGGAAAACGTTATAAGATTTTACTTCTTTCCGCTCCTTTTCATTCATGTTAACGGCTGTTGTTGCATTTGTTTTTAATGAATGAAACCCCAGAGCTCCATGTGAGACTCTACAGGCCTCAGTTAGCAGGTTAAAGGTTAAAGGTCATGACCCTGAACCAGCATGGCTGCTTGGAAGAGTTGAAGGAGAAACAAGATGGCGGCAGGACTGATGTTAGCAGAGCTGCATCTGGATGGAGGACAGAGGAGACCAGAGAGATGATGATGGACGTCACAAAGAGTGAAAGGCGCAGATGGCAGCAAACTGCAGGATTTTATAGTTTTTGTTCTAACTTTTGGTTTTCTGACCTCCTCCAGGTCTGATCGTTGGATCCCTGATGCTGTGCTGGCTTCCCAACCAGATCCGTCGCCTCATGATGGCCACCGTTCCTAAATCCGACTGGACTCCTTCCTACTTCTGGAGCTACGTCACCCTCCATCTGGTGGCCGACGCCTTCTTCTACCTGAGCTCCGTCCTCAACCCCTTCCTCTACAACCTGTCCTCCAGACAGTTCAGGGAGGTGTTTGTCCAGGTGCTGCGCTGCCGCCTCACCATCCAACACGTCAACAGGCGCAACCTGCAGGCGACCCACGCCTCCTCCGCCCGCTCCCTGCGCCCGCTGCTCGGGAAATCGCTTTTTTACAGCAAGGCGAGCGAAACCGCGGTCCCGGAGAAAGCTCCGCCCACCTTCACGACGTTTCAGGTGGCGTCCAGTTCTCACACGACTGTCACTCTGACTGAGGAGCCGGGTCTGGAAGCAAGGACCGACGTACCATCAGAGACAGAAATTTAAGGAAGACCTTAAAACTGAACCCAACTGGTCAGCTTGGTAGGAAAGCTCCAGAGGGGCGGAGTAAAGTGTTTTACCTCTAGGACGATGACGACAGCGTTCTACATTTTTACCTCTACAGGCTGTGTGTGACCTCACTGCATCTGGAGAGGTTAAACAGAGCCACATCTAAACAGATCACAAAACAGCTGGAAGTTTGGTCAAAACTGGGCGAATCAGCACAAAGACCGGCTGTAGAGCACGGTGGTGGAGGTGTGATGGTCGGGGCTCGCTTTCTCTAACGATCTCCTCTGTAGACCAGAGTATTCTAGAGTCTGACGTGAATCAGCTCGGTCCGAACCGGGTCATCATTATGACCAGGATCCGAACACAGCAGCGAAAAAAAAAGGAAAAAAAAAAAATTCAAGGTTCTGCAATGGCCTAGTCAAAGTCTGTGATTGAAACGCTGTGTTTGGACCCCCAGAGGAGCTGATCAGGAAGATTGGACCGAGAACCGCTGCTGCTGGACGAGCTTCTACAGGATCAGAGGGTGTACTTAGTTTTTTCCCACAGACGGCTCTTTGGTTTCATCTCTTTTTAATAAATAATGACAGTTTGGAATCTGCTGTGTGTTTTTTTTTTGTTTCACCGTTAAAGAACCCAGTAGAACCAGATCATCTCTATCATGTCCTGATTCATGAATGAGGGTGCACTTTCTTTCTTTCTTTCTTTCTTTCTTTCTTTCTTTCTTTCTTTCTTTCTTTCTTTCTTTCTTTCTTTCTTTCTTTCTTTCTTTCTTTCTTTCTTTCTTTCTTTCTTTCTTTCTTTCTTTCTTTCTTTCTTTCTTTCTTTCTTTCTTTCTTTCTCCCCATGAATGCTGATGCTTGCTTAGAAGAAATGCTGGACCTTTTTACAGAATAATTCATCAGACAAAATGTAATACCAGACCAAGATAAGGAGAGGAAATAGAAACGCTTGAATAAAGATTTTGATCCACTCATCGGAAGGTTTTCCAAAAGTTTAAGCTCATGCTACATCAGTTGGATTTAAGGCTGGACTTTAACTAGGCCATTTTAGTTTCAGATTCAGATTTATTCAGACATTTAAACGTTTAACAGATGACGACATAAATAAACATAAAGTCTGAAATGGAATAGTCTATCCCAGTGTATTTACAAAGCATAAAGAGTAAAGCTGCCAATGTCTCATACATACAGTTATACAAGGTTTGTATTTTTAGATCGTCATGAAGAAAAAAAGGAAATCGATCATCTTAATTTTTACATCCTTAGCATCCATTCTCAATGTATTTCTTTACAATTGATTTCTTCAAAATAATTTTAAGTTGGATTAAGGTTTTACAGCCTTTTAGCTCTTTTGAACTCATTAATCCCAACAGAAGAAACACTACGCTGCTTTGCACTCGTTCTCACATACGTTTCTTTGAAACATTTCATCCTTTGGGAAATTATGAACGCAGTCTCGTTTTGGTAACGATCCCTGGATATGCACAGGTAACTTGTTATAGCTTATGTTATACATACATTGTGCTGCTTTTAAAGTCAGTCAAATCCTTCAATTTTAGCACTTTTAATTGAATGAAAAGCTCATTTGTGTGTGTCCTATAAGCCACTTTATTCACAATGCGGATCGCTCGTTTTTGGATAATACTTATTGGTTTAAGATTGGTTTTGTAAGTGTTTCCCCAAACTTCTAGGCCGTAGGTCATGTAGTTTCCTCAGTAGACAGAGACTAGAAGCCATTCGGAGGAGTTTGCTGTAAACAATGAGCTCAACTTCTCTGGTCCATGTCTTTATGTTGGAGCGCAGAGGGACCGTCTCAAAAGTGGTCCAAAATCTCTTGGTCTGCCTTTCACTGAAGAACAGACCCGTGCCACGGATCCTCCCTCCACCAAACTTTCCACTTGACACAAAGCAGTCAGAGGAATGCTGTTCTTCTGGAAACTGTCGGTCCTGGAAACCCATTCCATGAGGCTGGAAGAACAGAGTTCTCCTTCTAAAGCCTTCGGCTTTCATAAAAACACTTCAGGATGTTGGACTCAGCATGTAGGTCGAAGCTTTTAGAAAATCTCAGTCAAACATTCAAACAAAGCTTTAAACAGATCCAGAAAAGGGCAGCATTGACCTGTGGACGTGAACCAGAGCTGAGAACATGTAACCCACTTTAAACTGTAACCTTTGTCTCTTCAGGAAGGTTTAGTCATCCTGAGAGCAGCAGAGTGAAGATGAAGCTTTTAGATCTCTTGCAGGATACGCCGCAATCCGGCGCAGAACGTCTCGTTTCTCCTGAACAAAAGCAGCAGCAGGTTTTTCCCCGCGGTGCAGCAGGACCCAACATTTCACCTGAAGATCAAACCTGCTGCTTCCGAAGGCTCCTGCACGTATTTACAAGTATTTACACCCTTAAACCTCTAACCACAATGTGGTTATTGTGTTTTATCAGTGATGCACGGTTAAAGAAAACTGTATACGTGTTCATATTCAGCCCGTCTGAGTCAGAACTCTGCAGAACCTCCTCTGATTCAAACGTCTCCAGCTCAGTCAGGCCGGGTGGAGAACATCAGGGAACAATCTGGTTTCACGTCTCTCGACAAACTGGATTCAGGTCCGGACTTTGACTAGGCCGTTGTATTTCAAGAGTCGGCCTAAAGCTCTCCTGTCAGTCCAGGTGGTCCATCCATCCTCTCTCCAGGTCCAGATGTTGGACTGAACGGAGTAGAACTGGACCAGAACCTCCTGTCTGACCTGCTGCTGGGCTCCCTGGTCTCCGTGATGCTGGAGAACATCTGAACCAGAACCTCTGGTACCCTAAAGGCAGTTTGGGTTTAATTTTTCCCAACAAGCAGTAAAATAAGGTCACTTTATGGGATTATGTAGCGAAGCCCGCTCAGAGCTCTCCTTGGTTTTCTGGTGGACATCAGAACCTTCAGAGGTTTCTGGTGAAGAGCTTCTAAAAATGAACAAATGGAGACCAGAACATTGAAATAAATGCCCAAAGCATGAAGTCATGTTTGAGCTGCAACCAGCGATTCAATTAATGAATTATTCTCCAACCGCAGCAGGAAGAACCATCTGACCTCTGTTAATAATCACCAAAACAGACACAGATCAGATAACAGCAGCTGTCATGATTCAGCTCTGGGTGATATCTACTGTAAAACCACAATAAACACACATCTGCTGGCTTCCATCATTATTGTCATGATTAGGAGCAAACTGAGTCGGTTCCCTTCTCAGAAGTTCAGAGTTAAACTGCAGCAGGTTTTTTTGGGTCCTTTTTCCTCGATGCGATCCGTCATCGTGTTCCACTGGTCTTGCTAGTAATTTTCTACAACCAACAAAATCAGTTTTTAAAATGATTTTTCCTACACAGAATATTCAGCGTAGAAGATGTAACACAAATATTTACAGACTTTTTTCCAGTTTTGCTCCATCAAATCGTAGGTTTAGTGTCTCTCACTGCTGAAAGGCTTACAGGTTTCTGTCCAATCAGAGCCCAGGGTGCAGAGAGACACCCCCACTCTCTCATTTAAACTCGCCGTAGATTTAAACTCTGAATTTTATTTCAGAACCAGAACCTGCTATAGCTTCCTCATAAAACTCTGTAGACGCATAAAAAGGTTCGGTTCTAAACCAGCAACGTTTTGGCTGATTCTCTGAATGCGGCGCGTTTTGTGTCCCACAGGTTCACCACAAAGATTTTCATTTAACGTAAATCACAAAATACGTTTTAAAACAAGAAACAGAAGGATCTATGTTCCTTTGTATTATGACACACAAACTTATTTTAGAAATGATGTTTTATGGGTTTCTAATATAATCTGCCATATAATCATGTCTCCATGTACCAAAGTTGCTTTTTCAGTGAATCAAATATAAATGTAAATAGACGGCAACCAGAACTTTGTTTTTCTGGTAATATAATTATTTGCCTGTATTCTTTGGCTTAATTTAAAAAATATGAGAAAACTAAATAAATAATGTATAAAATAACACAATTTGATCATGTCCCCCCAGTTTTGTTCAACCCCGTAACAAAGTACATATCTCCCCCCTTTTTTAAAATAATTGTTCAGTTAAACTTTCTCAGCACCCAGAAAGTGACATCCCTCAGGTCTTTTCCTGCTCATACAGTAAAGCATACTTTCTGACCCATATTTTATTGCTTTTATCATCAAACTGACATCATCAAGCTCAACCTTTCAACACTGTTACATGCAAAAATGATGCTAATGATTCTCTTGAAAGAATAAATGAATTTCTTGTTTTGGTCCTGTTTTCGTCCCAGAGGTTCAAATACTCCCTAATCATATGCCATCTTCAGAAACAATTTATCAACCGAATTCAGAGAAGGACCTTCTAACTGTGTCGATGCAACTCATGGTTTTTATCACAATGAATGTTGATGAAATGAGTTCCTGCCCCCATCATGTCCCCCGGAAAATGACAGCTTCTTAATTTGCTCCACTTTTAGTTCTTATCCATCGTAATTAATGATGGGTGGGTTAGAGTGGTCTAGTCAAAGTCCAGACCTACATCCAGCTGAGAGTCTGTGGCAGATGCTCCCCATCCTACCGTGGCCGGGAAGTGCAAAACAAAAATACATTAACCTGAAACACTTTTACAAATTTAACTAAAACACTTTTATAAGTTTAAAAAAACACATTTACATCCAGTCTGACTGAGCCGGAGACGTTAAAGTCTGCAGACCTTCAGAGACGTTGGAGACGAACCCAGAAGACCTGCAGCCAGAGTTCTGACTCAAACGGATGAATGTTGTTGTGCAACAATGCTTGGCTTATGTAACAATATTTTTTATTTTTTATTTTTTATTTTTTTTACGTGTCCTGTTAGACAGTGTGGAGCTCAGAATTGGTGTCTGAGTACCAAGTAGAAGCCCAACAGATTTACTTTCACAAGCGGAGCAGTACAGCTTTTGCTATAGTCCTCCACTTGATTTATGTGTGAAAAATCTTTATCATGAATTGCTGGGGTTTTTATTTCCTGATGTTATGGACACGGAGACGGAAAATTAAGGAGAAGAAAGAAGGAAGATGAAGAAGAGAGGTAGAAAACAAAAAGTCAAGAGAGAGGGTGAGTTGAAAATACAAGAGAGGAAGGGGAACAAAGAAAACACAGGAAGACATTGAAGTCTGCCTCCATACCCACAGGACGGCAGAGAGAGGGGAAAAACAAAACACGAAAAAGGAACATCGACAAAACCAACCAAACATTGTGAACTAAGAATTACACAACCACATCACACAAAAATAGATCTAAAAATAAAACAACAATGTCACAGAAAAACTCATGGTACCGATTAATCAAGCTCTAGTAATGATAACCTCAGCCCAAGAATATATCTGTAAACACCAGAGACCCCACATCTATGTGTGTGTGTTAGCATGCTGGTGCATATAAGGTTTCTCCATCAGAGTGTTCGATAGTTGGTGTGAGAAGGCATCAATCCGTCTCCCAGGAATCGATGCAGACATGAAGGAGATCGGAGCCAAGACGTCCAAAGGACCGCCAGAGCCCCAGGCGGACCCGGGCGGGGCCGACCCCATCCCCCAAGAGAGGAGCAAAGGAGAACCCCAGGGGAACATCCAGCGGCCACTATGCAGGGGCCCGGGGGGCAGCAGTGACGAGCCCACGGGCCCCGCCGGCAACCGGCTGCGCCAGGGCGGGCCGGTCAATGGACCGGGGGAGCCGGGGCCCCCCACCCCCCAGGAGGGACCCGACAAGGGACCGGTCGACGAGGGGCCCCCGGCACTGCAGGGGCCGCGGCCGGCCGCCACGCGCCGCCTCCACCCTAGGCCAATCCCCACCGCCAACATCCCAGCGCCCCACCGGTGAACGCAGGGGACGGACAGCATCCCCAGGCCGGGCTCAGCCAGCATCTGGACACCAAGTTGTACCAGCTCCCGGGTCCTGATCCCGCGCAACGCAGGGCGCCGAGACCAGGCATCCAACGAGGGCCAGGGCCGGTCCAACCTGCCAATGAACCGGCCACGCATGGTGCGCACAGAACAGGTGATCAAACGAGCAGAGACGCCGGATCCGCATCCCGCCGAGCCACCGAGCAGGCACCACCCAACAATCCCAAACCTGGCACCTCTAAAAGAGGTGCCCCAACCAACCAAAGGAAGATATCGGCCCAGCACATCGGCCGACCGACACACCGCCCCCCCCAGGGCCGGCCAGGCACGCACCAGGTCCGAACCGGATTGACCACCTATGCACCGGCAGGCAGGGGCCCCCGTCACCGGCGGGGAGTGACGGAGGGGAAATAGGCCCCCCATTAAGTGTAAGGCCTGAGGTGCGCCAGGCGAGGGGGCAGACCAAGATCCAACCTGACAGGTAGACAAAGACATACAGACACAGTCATACGTTCCCTCCCTCTTAAACACATACATTCTCACTGACTCACCAAGACACCCAAAAAAATGACGCTGTCCCCTCACTCACACACCCCATGCACACTTTATGCTCCCAGGTCCAGGTACTGATGCCCCAGTAGAGCCACCAGCCCCCGGACCCGGGAGGTGGACCCCCTACCTTCTAGGATGGAGACAAGCAGACCGCCAAGGGCCCCACAGTGGCAAAGCAGCCCGACAGCCCAGGACCCCGACCAGACCGCCTGTTCCTCCTTCGGACCCCAACCCCTGATGGCCCGTAGCGAACAGGGGTGGGAGAAGACCCCTAGCCTCCATCCTCCCGCTGGAGTATGGTGTTGATGGCGTATGTAACTATTAATAATGATGATTAGAAATGTGTTATTAATTAGCTGAACAAATCGGGGCACCACCTGATCATCTGGAATCCAAGTGCATTCAGTCTCTGTCAGGTACTGTCCTGGAAATATGGAAATATTCTCAGGTTAGTTTATGAAGGAGTGAATTCAACCGGAATATCCACAAACAACTTCTCTTATTATCATTTATATCCCACGCAGATCCTAAATATTTTACCCTGATTCATTTTGTAATTCGTGGAGAACAAGATGGGGGACTGCAGTATTTATTATTTCTAGCTCCTGGAAACTTACAGGGCACACAGGTTTTAACGAGGATTTCAAAATAAGAGCGTAGCCATGTCATAACTTGGATTATTACCCAAAGTTTGCACCAGGTTGTTGTCACAGTCCTGGGCTTTGATTCGTTGCCAGAAATCCTGGTCAGTCACGGCGCACTAAGTCCGCTGTCGTAACCCAAATTATGGGGTTTAAAATCAGGGGCTGCATGCCTGCATCCATTGGCCGGGACGCTCTAACCTTCAGTTCAAAGGACAAACTCCACCTGCAAAACGTCCAAAGAAAACGAGGAAGACCTCTGAGGAAGATGCTCCGTCAACAGACACCCAGATTAAGAAAAGCTCCTGTAAAACGAATGGATTATCTCCACTATGAATAATATTTGTTTGGGATTTACAGGAGAAAGGATGATGATTTATGATGAGCTTAAATGTTCAGTTTTTCCTTCAGATTCTCTTTAACAGGCCTTTCCTCATCCTCACTGATGACTTTACATGGACAGGATGTTCCAGCGTTTAATTGACCTTTTTTTTGAGTATTTTACCGATTTACAATAGAACCTGGAACATAATCCGATATCCTAAACTCATTTGGCTTTTTTTGATCCGTTTTTAAATTGCTTAATGTCTACCTGGTATTATCTAAATTAGCTGGCAGACAGAACTGATTAAAATTCAACTAATGTTCTGCACTGGGAGTCTAGAAAAGCTGTTTTAAGCTCTTTGTGGGAGTAAATTATCAATGTTGGGCTTTCAGGGATGTTTGTACTCGCTGTCACAGACTTTGATGAGGTTCGTCTTCATCCTCAGACTTCGGCTTCATCCAGTCGGATCGATGAGACGGCTGCTGGATTATTTACTCAGCTGGATGTCTGGAGTCGCATTGATTTCCTTCTTCACTTTAATTTCCTGTCCAACACTCATGGACACACCTAATCTTATTTTTCCAGAGCTTAAAAGTAAATAAGTACACTGCTGTGAAAAAGGATTTACCCCCTTACACATTTCTTCTGTTTTTGCGTTTTTTATCCAACTAAATGTTTCAAATTAAATAAAAGATCATATCAGAAAACCTGAATAAATATGGTGGTTTTATTTGTTAAGGAGGAAAACAGCAGCCAAGTTGGCTCTATCTGAAAAAGTAAGTACACCCTAAACTTACTAACTAATAACAGTTTGTTTCCCCCTGTGTTGCAGCAGCTGATAACTGGTAAAGAGTTTCTAACATCACTGTGGAGGAACTTTGACTGAATTTATCTGATTGTTGAAGTTCAGACCACCAGGGAGATTCATGGATTGGAATGGCCTAGTCAAAGCCTAGACCTAAATCCAACTGTAAATCTGTGTTCTTGCTGTAAATCAGACTTTTATGGAAGAGTTGCAAGCAGAGAGCCAGAAGAAGAAGAAGTTCTGTTTGCCATAAACAGCAGGACTGATGTGGAAGAAGGTGCTCTGATCCAAGGAGACTATTATAGTATCTCTTATTCTTATTATTCTTATACTGAGGGCAGGAAGAAGGCTAAGGGCTGATTAGGAGAAACAGTTGCAGGTGAGAGGGAGAGAGCAGGTGGAAACAATCAGTAGCTGGGACAGAAGGAAGAATGGTTAGAGAAGCAAAGGAAGGCCAAGAGCAAAACATAAGGATTAGACAGAGGAATGTACTAGAGAGGAATAAGGATTAACTATAAACCTAAGAGAAACTGGAGAGCATTAGAGTGAAGAAAACAGAACTAAGGAAATAAACCTACAAGGAAGAATTCCTTAAAGAGGGACTAG